>CM045553.1:26498238-26809137 GCA_024721245.1 Mitragyna speciosa | reverse complement strand
TTGTTAAGTGCAATTATCATTGTCAAATAACAATTATATAATTTACAATTGGTGATCAAACAACTACAAATATGAAAACAAGATAAAGTTCAAGAAGATAAACAAGCAAATACAAAATATAGCAAATATAAACTCAATCAACTCATATCATTAGTTTTTGCAAATCCTAGAGCATATATTTAACTCAAAATAGTGGATGGAACAATAAAGTTCAAGATCTCATAGCAACAATTCATAATATGACAAGACAATGAAAGAGATAAAGTAAGAAATATTCATTCAAATGATGAATAAGGCTTAAAGTTCTTCTATTTCTTCACTACAATTGAAGTGCAACAAGGGAATTCTCCAAAGTTTCTTTTCCACAAGAAGTAAAGCTACAATTATTCTACTAACCACTTCTATTTACAAGAGAGTTCTCCTCTCTTTTTTTCATACTCCAAATGAACTACAAATGTCTCCTATTTATAGAGATGAGCTTCATCAACTATTGCCAACTTGATTCGCAACTTGTATCTTGAAATCACAAAAAGACGATTCTTGAAGTTCTGAAGATTTTAGGGGAATGTAGCTGCAATTTGATCTGAAAAGATCTTTATTAAAGTTGTGTGAACTACTTTCAAGTTGAAAAGTAAGTTGCTTCACTAGCATAGTGATCCGTGGACCCGCCCTCGCGAATGTGGTCCACGGATAACTTTTTGTTCTTCAGTTTTCCTTCTAACATGGATCCATGAGTTAATGCTATTGGATCTATCCACAAATCCCCCTCACGAATCCAAAACCCTAGCTCCAAAATCTAATCTGAGAGGTAGATACTTGAGTCTCCATTTGGATCCGTGGATGGATAATTTTTGCCAAGATTTTGAATATTTAATATCTACTTTATTGTGAACAAATTTGATGCTTCATTCCTCAACTTTAGATCATTCCAAATCATCTTTAAATCCATCACATTGTACTTCATTTGATTTGAATTATGACTAAATAACCAAAACTTGTAAAAACACAAGAATTTTGCATCTTAAACAATTTAAACACATGTTCCGAATTAAGTGCCTAATTTGAAGAAATACTTATTCAAAAGAAGAAAATTTCATTTTTAAACCTAAAAACACACCTAAATTTATTAACAAATCATACACTAAAATAGAGAAAATAAACATTTATCACACCCCATGCTGGAAGGGACTTCTACATACTCTCCAAGAGAAGCCACACCCTCGTCTTCCCTCTAGTCCTTGGGTGGGTTTTTGCTTTTTTTTTTTTTTTTATCCCTTGGATTCATTCTTCTATAGGATAGAACAATAAGGAGGTAAAAGAAAGAAATATCTTACTTTTTTTTTTACATCCTAAGACATTTTTACAAATAGAAAGCTAAGTATAAATCAAAGTTGGACACATCTTCAGAATATATAAAGAAATCAAATTTCCCAACATAGCAATTTCATTTTCATCACCCCTTACAATTTAGCAGTGCTCTTGGTCTAGACAAGAAACACCTAAGAGTGGGGAAGAAAAGGAAAAGGCAACTGATGATTAAAATAATATTTTTCACGCCTGAGATGACACATGACATGCGTTAGGTTGGGCCAAAATTTTGTGAATTCCATATTTGTGATGTTAAAAACCCCAAAGTAAGCCCAATGTCATGAGCATATAAATATCCCATTTAAATTGACTATCCAAACATAATGTAAATTACATACACAATATATTCTCTCTCTACATTCTTGAGTTTTTACCCAAAGTAAGCCCAATATCATGAGCATATAAATATCCCATTTAAATTGACTATCCAAACATAATGTAAATTAAATACACAATATATTCTCTATCTACATTCTTGAGTTTTTAAATCTTATTCTTTATTGTTATGAACTTAAGTATTGAAATAGAGCCAGAGGGAAAGCTCCATATCTCTTCTAGCTCTATCAAATGAGCAAGGTCAAGAACTATGTAACAACCTCAAAAGTGATCAATCCCCTCTCCTAGGTGGTCTAAGTGTCGACCTTTGCTAGTGCACTAAATGGCACTAACAAGTAGGAGTGTAAACGAACTGAGCAGCTCACGAGTAGCTCCTTCAAAGGCTCAACTCGAGCTTGAAGTTGACGGAGCTCGAGTCGAGCTCAAGCAGTTCGAATACCTTATCGAGTCAATTTCGAACCTATATGTATCTAGCTCGAATGCTCATTAGCTATTCGAGTACACATGTACTTTTTATTTTATATATATAATTATTTAAAAGTTTTAAACTTTTTAGGCAAATTACATCTCTTACCAACATCTAGTTTTGAATAAGAGAGGGTAATTTAGTGAATTCAATTAATATAGAATGAAAATTACAAAAATACAAAAAAATAAAAAATCATCTTACATTTGTCAACCTTTTGTTGCTTCCCCTCCCTCTTTCTTCTCTCTCTATTGTTTCTTTGCTTCAACGATTTCTTCACAAGCTAACTCCACACACAAAAGCCAACTCTACACACACACACACACACAGAGACCCATACACCCTTCAATAAATAGATCTATACTCGCATGCTATTATTTATTATGTTTTAGTGGTACTTTTATTGAAAAGAAAATTATGGGTTTTGAAACTTTTATTTTTGGCCTTTTGGCTTCATTTATAGCCAATTGATTATGTAATCTTGCTTTACGAATTCACCTAGTCATTTTGGTATAAAGACTGTCTTAATCGAAGGTGATTTTGCTTGAGTCGGAGTCAGCATATTCTCAGTTCTTTTTAGATCTATGCGATTTGGGCCATTTTTATATAAATCTGATCTTAGATCTGTAATCAATGTGGGAAAATGAGTCCGATGATATAATTTGTAAATAGAAAAGTCACTGACAATGATTGTAAGCGGCCAACCACTGGTGGCCCATGGCAGCCGACGGTGGTCTGCCGCCCACTTTTACTGATGATTTTGTTCTGAAAATTAAAGATAATCCAAAGAATTGTGTACAAATATATAAAATGTATAACTTTTTATTCTTTTCATGTTCCTCCCTTACAATTTTTTTATAATTTATAGATTTGCCTCTAAATTTAATAAAATTAAGAGGTTGAATTTTAACTCGACTTTGGGCTTGAACATATTCGAATATGTCTAAAATCGAGCTTGAGCTTAAGCATAATTATTTAGGAATCGAGTCAAGCTTGAGCACGTGATGTTCGAGCTCGACTCGGCTCGATTACGCGCCTATTAAACAAGGGCCGTTGCATATTGTTCAAAAACTACTAGCACATGAATTAATCATAATTCGGGTCAAAATTAAAAAGGTATTGAACAATACTAGAAGTTTACTTTTGATTATAGGTTCATTTTATATATATTGTTCACTACCAGGTCTAAATTGTAGCCACATATATAATTAGTGCTTATATGATTCAAGGTATACAAACTGTCAAACTTTTAGACCCGTTTGTGTAAAGATTTTTTGCATTAATTGTGTATACAATACTAATTCTTTGATAATTAGTTTAATTTGATGTAGAATATGCTTCACCAATACTCTTGATCTTACAAAAAGATCATTGAAGAAGATATTAAACGTCATAGAGAGTCATCATATGGAGACAATGATATGGCGTGTTATCATAACAATATACAAAACTTACTAGATTTTTTGACAACACTTACTACTTCAAGTCAAAGTTACTAAAATTGTTACAAAATTTATCATAAATTTTGACGGTCAATTGGTACTACAGTATTTTCCGACACTAAATATTCGACTTTTGGACTTGAGTCACAAGAAACAAATGTTAGACGATTCACAATAGATTAACTGAAACAATTCATATTCTCACATAGTGTAGCTAATGCATACTCACAAGTGGTCAACTAAAGGTCCTTTCTCCCAAATTTGGACCAAAAATTTTTAGGAAAACTTTTACATCAATTTTTTCTTTTGGCAATAATCCGTCTCCAAGTTAACCTAGAATTATCTTGTCTGAGACATCTTCTAATCTAGACTTGTCTATGGGAAATTCTATGTAGCACCTCCATATAATTAAAGACTACACCTATACACATGCAAGGAAATCAGATACAGCTGACATAAAAGATTTGATTACACGTATTTCCAAAATTGGGACACTTCATAACGCACTATATATAACACTGGTCATCAATATTCACTCATCAAGCCCTTCAAGCAATTGGCTCAAACCTTTTTCTTCTCCTCTTTTATTTATTTAGAGAGGAAAGTAGTGATTAGGAGAGAATCATGCGGCAGCTACATTGCAAGGGTTTCAACTAGTGGTGAAGGTAAGACCCCAGAGTAAGTGGGGTCAAATTTTAATATAATAAAAATTTTTATAAAATAAAAACTATGAGATAAAATGAACAAGAAAATCATCCATTGATCTCCTATCTTTTTGTCTAAAATTATGTGGAAATAAATAACAGCTCAAATAAAAATGGCATCTTGTATTCTAACTAATTTCTGTATTCATTAAACTAGATAGGAAAAAATTGATGTGATATATTTCTAATATTTTTTGTTAGAAAGTTATGATGATGAGGTTAACAAGGCTCTTTCACTAAATATGTTCTTCACACTTTATCTTTATTTAAAGATCCTAACACGTAACCTCGGATCTAAGGGAAAATCAGCCAAATTAGAAGGAGCTCTTAATTTTTTTTAAAATATTTTGCAAACCAATAGCAACTTAATCTTCTATTCTTAAATTTTTAAAATATTTTGCAAACCGCTAGCAACTAAATCTTTTGTGAGTTTCCTTTTAAGAAATTTTACATAACCTGTTATAAACAAAAAATGTAAAATAACTCAATTTAGCATTATAAACATGAATTTCAGCATTTGATGACATATTAAGATTGAGCACAAATATATAAGCCATTTAACAAAAGAAAAAAAGAAAAAAAGTTTGATCAAAGCTAGTTTAAGCTTTATTTCTAAGGTTCGAGGTCACTTGTTAATGCATATAATAATAGTCTAAAATTCCAAATCCATAATTCGAAGGAATTTTCAATATACCATCTCACTTGAAAGAGAGCAAAACTACTTCTTAATTATTTTATTGTTACTAATCATGTTCGAATTAATCAATCTCATATTCAATTCAGGTATATTCAATGGTCCTTAATTAGAATTCAGCCTAGTCATTCTTAAAATTGAGAAATAAATCCATAATTAATCACATAATTTCGTGATATCTAATTGACAAAGTAAATATAAAAGAAAATTTACATAAAAATGCCAAAAAATAATACAATCAAATAGAATAAAGTAAACAAGAGATGAACTAAACCAAAAACCCAAAAAAAAAAGAAAAGGAAAAGAATAAGAATTATTGCCAAGATACATGCAATACTAACTTGCTAGGCGATGTTTAACTTTAATAGGAGGAATGAAGAAAGATGATATGGAAAGTTTTAACTTTAGATCGTGATAAATTTACAACGGAAGTCTGGAAATGAAATTCTTGCAAAAAGGAACTATAAAATATAATATACAATGAGACAAAAAGAAAAAGGTCAGGCAGAGAAACGCGTCTAGTCCCTTCTAGTACGTATGACTTTTGAGTTCTTTGTTTTTGTATGGAAAAAACCATCCACTTTGATAATGTTATTTTGAATTTTTAGTTCTCTAAATTTATTAATTAAAATTTTGACCCCAAAATCTATTCTTGTACAGGGTCAAGTAAGAGTTTATCGATATAATATATATGATTTTTAAAATTTAAATGGGGTCATTTAACCCCACTTGGAGCCACATGGCTCTACCCATGACTATAGCTAATTTTCTCTCAACATGATATATCCTTCTGAAATATCTGAGCTATGATATACAACAACTTTCATCAAAAAAAAAAAAAAAAAAAAAACACAAAATCTTGGAGTTGGATTATAATTGCATGCCATATATTCGAACGCAGAATGTAAGGGAGTTGTACTCCTTATTTAACTTTTTGTCAACATGTAATGGAAGTTTGGTATATGTCCCCCTCCTATGTTTTATTTTATTACTAGTATTTTATAAAACTTTGGGCTGGTATTCCCTCCCGTGTATGGGGTATTGCCTCAAAAATAAAGTTATAAATTGATTAGTATTTGTGAATTAGGATTTAAGACTATTATCGATTATGATGTCAAATTAAATTAAATGATTTACTTAAAAAAGTTACATATACCTTAATTTTTTATTTATTCGGTTGGAAAACGATCCAAACAAGTTGCTTGACTTGTTGCGTCATTTATCGATCAATCGAGTAAAATTCTAAATCGCTATCCGGTTCGAACTGTTTGGAAGTCAATTCACATCATCGACCATGTCTCTTTTTTTATAGACTTCGGGTCGGTTGAAATTTTGTTGTGAAATTTATTGGGTAACTTTCGTTATTACTAATCACTAGAGGAGCTGTGGGGGCATTGCTATATAGGTTATAGAATATTAAGGAGGCGTTTGATAGCTAAATTCAATGTTGAAAATTAATGGCTTAGTAGCTTTTAGAATTCAACATGATTGATAACAAAATTCATTAATCACTTAATACATCAAGCTCTACTTAATTTGTCTATAAACTTTAGACAAAAGTTTTTTATTTAATTTATTGAATTTTGAACGCATGTAATATGTTCTCTTCCTCCCCCTTACACATTCACCCTTGCACGCACGCCATCTCTCGCATTTGTAAACACACACATACTTATACTTGCAAGCACAATCACACATTATTTTCTCTTTCACATACACAATACATAGACATTTGTTCAATTACATGCACACTCTTTCTCATATGCATACTCTCACTCTCACTCTCTTACACACGGAGTCTCTCTCTCACACATATATGTTTTGCACAAATTCTTGTATATACATTAAGTATACTATTTTTTTCTCATTTCCACATATATTCCCTCCCTCCCTCCCTCCCTCCTACCCTCCCTCTCATACAAATATGCACATACATAAACTTTTCTATTTCACACATTTGCGCATAGTTTCTTCTTTTATACATACATTATAAAGTATATACATACTCTCTCTCACACAAATTTTTACATATGGATGCACTTGCACTCTTTCTTTCCCACACACACAAATACATGTAGTCTCTCTCTTTCTCTCTCTCACATACACACACTATACCTAAACTGTCTCATGTTTTGAGATGAAATAGTTATTTTACAATATGAGATATTTAAATTCAACAACTGAATTTAGTTAATCATCAAACATATATAATTTTATCAATTCAACAACTTAATATTTTTTATACTTAAATTTCAAATTTTAAAATTCAGACTTGTGACATCATTTTTATCGAACCGCCCCCAAATTTGGCGGTGCGTGTAAGCTGGTACAAAATTTCGCCCTGGTGTCCATATAAAAAAGGAAACGGTTCGACGGATATGACAGAATGATGAGTAGTTACCAATAACACTGAGTCAGTCAAATATTCCACGAATCTAAAACGGTGATATTTTGAACCATTTATGATGCCAGTAAATTTCAATTTTTTTTGGTCTTTCAGTCATACTTTTTTTATTAGATAGCTAAATCATGTAAACTAGAAACATGTGCCTTTTAATGGAAAGTGATTATAACTTTCCACGACTATTCATGATTACAATATTGTTGAACTTTTAGTTTCAACTTTCGCTTTTTTATGAACCCATTTTAACAAACACAATATATTGTTAATTTTAAACTTAAGCAGAATTACATAATGTGCCAAAATTACTAGCATACTAATTTGAACCCGTGCAATACATGGGTTGCTTCCACAATGGAAATAAGAGTTTTCAGATGTTGATAATTATGATAATTAGAACACTGCCTCATATAAACAATTATTTGAAAAAATACTAACTCTTAATTTATGTAGAGAACGAAGCCGCACCTAATATAATGAAGGAAATTTGAATCCTAGAATAATGGAAAAGGAAATCAAAATTTAGTATAGAATACTTTTAGGTAATTAGGAGTGTTTTAAAAATGAGGATTTGTATTAATTAATAACTATTAACTATAAAAGTCAGTAATTAGAGTTTGAATAGTTTAATTTTGAATAGAATTCTATAGTTGGTTTTAAAAATATAGAAGTCTTGATCTAAGGAATGATTGACTTAAAGGAATCAATGGGGGGTTGGCGTATTAAAGGCACCATAAAAAGGAATTGCAGGATAGTATTTCGATATAAATAAGTTTACTGATATAGAATTTTTCTTAAAACTTAATAATATAATAAAGCTAATAAATTTAAAAACTAAAAAGAAAAATTAAAAAAAAATGTCCAAGTCATTGCTACGTGAACGTTGTCTTGAATATAGTTGAGGAATTGTTGGATAAAATCAAGATATAAACTATTAAGTTTATTGATATAAAATTTTCTTAAAACTTAATAATATAATAAAGCTAATAAATTAAAAAAAAGGTAAATTGAGAAAAAGATGTCCAAGTCAGTGCTATGTGAACGTTATCTTGAAGACAGTTGTTTCACGCACGCACACGGAGACATACTCGAATACATAATAGACACACACACACACATAGAGACACACATACACCCACATATGTATGTGTGAATCTATGTCTTTGTGTGTGTGAGATCAAATGACAAAAGGTAATTAAGAGTGTTTTAAAAAATAGGATTTGTATTAATTAATAATTATTAACTATAAGAAGCACTAATTAGAGTTAGAATAGTTTAATTTTGAATAGAATTCTATAGTTGGTTTTAAAAGTATAGAAGTCTTGATCTAAGGAATGATTGACTTAAAGGAGTCAATGGGGGTTGGGCTATTAAAGGCACCGTAAAAAGGAATTGCAGGACAATATTTAGATATAAATAAGTTTACTGATATAGAATTTTTCTTAAAACTTAATAATATAATAACGCTAATAAATTTAAAAACTAAAAGGGGTAAATTAAAAAAAAGATGTCCAAGTCAATTCTACGTGGACGTTGTCTTGAATATAGTTGAGGAATTGTTGGATGAAATCGAGATATAAACAATTAAGTTTATGGATATAAAAATTTCTTAAAAATTAATAATACAATAAAGCTAATAAATTAAAAAATAAAAAAAGTAAATTAAGAAAAAGATGTACAAGTCAGAACTATGTGAACGTTGTCTTGAATATAGTTATTTCACACACACACGGAGACACACTCGCATACATAATGGACACACACACATATAGAGACACACATACACCCACATATGTATGTGTGAATCTCTGTTTCCCTGTGTGTGAGATCAAAAGACAAAACGTATTAAATCTACCACAAATGCAATAAGAGTTTATAAAATTCAAAATATATGCTTTATGTCAAACATATAGAATTGCTCATATAAAATTTTTTTCGCACAGACTATGTTAGACAACATTAATCCTTTGATTAATTAATTTAATTCGATGAGAATATGCATTTAAAAATCGGATCTTCAAAAACCTCATACAGAAAAAGAAAAAATAATCACAGTACAGGCGTCAGGCTTTGTTGACAAAGGCAATAAGTATATGCTTTATTCTTGAGTCACAAGACACGAAGTGTTCGACTTTTAGGCATAAGCCATAAGAAACAAATATAACATTGTTGACTAAAGGTTAACCTAAGCAACGCATATATTTCCATTATGGCATTTTACACAGCTAATGTACAGCTCACAAGTCACCATATAAAAGTCCTTCTAATCTTATATTATATAAAAATTAATATAATTTTTATATTAATTTCTTTTGGAAATAATTCCTCTCCAAGTTAACCTAGAACTATCTTGTCAAAGGTATCTTCTAATCTAGACTTGTCTAAGAAAAAAATTCTATTTAACACCTCCATATAATTAAAGATTACGGCCTACATATATAGAAGGAAATCAGATACAGTTGTCATAAAAGATTTGATTACACGCATTTCCAAAATTGTGACATTTCATAAT
Organism: Mitragyna speciosa; assembly: GCA_024721245.1. Taxonomy (NCBI): domain Eukaryota; kingdom Viridiplantae; phylum Streptophyta; class Magnoliopsida; order Gentianales; family Rubiaceae; genus Mitragyna; species Mitragyna speciosa. The sequence continues at coordinate 26,799,214 of CM045553.1, read as the reverse complement.
ACTATATATAGCACTGATCATCACAATTCACCGATCAAACCCGCAGTTGGCTTCAACCCTTTCTTCCCATCTTTTGTTAATTTCGAGAGGCAGGCAAGGATTAGGAGAAATCATGTGGCGGCTGTGTTGCAAGGGTTTCAACAAGGGAACCTATGAAGACCAGGCAAACGCACATGATTTGTGGTTTCCATTGAGGTGCACACTTGAAGAACTCTATAACGGAGTTGAAAAAAGCATCAACTTGGATCGAGAACACATGGTTCTTGACAAACGTGGGTATGTAAAAGTATTTCGTTTAACAACTAATACAAAATCGTGACAAGTTTTAGCACAATGTTCATCACATATCACCCCATGAATGTGTATTGGGTTTTATCATGTTTTATCACACATGATGACGTATTGAGTTTTTCATCTTGTTCAACTATGCAAGATTGTTAAATTCCTTTTTAATTTGATTCAACTTGAACTTGCTACATTTGATTCCTGTAGGGAGATAACTTCCACTGTTGAATCGGATACACTTGTTGTGAATATCTCTCCTGGCTCACAGCAGGGCGACCAAATTGTATTCCCAGGCCTAGGTGGTGTAGAAGCTGGAAAGATGCCAGGAGATGTTATCTTTGTTGTGGAACAGGAACCACACACGGTGTTCGAGAGGATGGGCGATGACTTATGGGCCGTAAAGAAGATTCCCCTCATGGAATACCTTACCATAGATACTGTCAAGATTGAAACCCTGGATCAGCGTTCTTTCACGATTCTGAAAACAAAACCAGGCTGCATTACTGAGATATTAAATGAGGGAATGCCTATTCCGCATCTTGGGATGAAGGGTTCATTGTTTATCAGATTGGAAGTTATTTTTCCGAAGAATTTAAGTTTGACAGATGAAGAAAGAGATCAACTCAAAAAGCTGCTATCCATGGAAGACGATCAACCAGTGCATGGTTCGGCGTCTTCATAGGCACTTTTCTCATTTATTATAATGCATTCAGATTGAGTATTTGATTTATTTCCATTGAGCGTTTAGTTCTCAAATGTTAGGAGACGTTTTCAATTTGCTAAGTAGAAGAATAATTTCATGATGTTATAAGCTGTTTTACACACGGCAAGATTTGATTTTCAGACAGCTGCTGATTCCTATATTGAGTTCGATTGATTTTACTTGAATAAAATTTAATTTAGAGACTCTACTATTGTTGAAATTCCAGCCAGGGACTTCGATTTGGATTCTTTTAATTTAATTTACTGCATAATTTATTGTCCCAAACATCTATTCGTGTTAATTCGACCAATAAAAATTCTTAAATTCTTGATAGATTCTGCCAGTGAAAATTGACATTCGGAAACGTTAGGGAACAAATGTAAAAGAGAGAAATTAATGTTGTAATTAACTTTTTTAGAATAGTATTTATACGAATGAAGTTTTATTTTTGGGGATGGCGTTGGATTTCATAAGTTTCTGTATTGGACAAGATAAAACAACTCAGTTGGGACAATGTTGTATGACCATGATCAATTAATTATTCATAGTGCAGAGTAATAAATACAAACAGTAGAATAAAATCGAGAGTATTAGATATATGAAAATAAAACAATTGATTCCAAGTGTGCAATAAAGAAGAAAAAAATGTGAGGAAGTAGTGACATGATAAAAGAATAAAAATAAAAATAAGAAAAAATTCAATTAGCTTTTTCGCATTTTGGTTTATTACGGTTATCATTGCACATCTGACACATATTTAGTTTCATTCGCATCGCATTTTATTCCAATTAAGTATCACCATTCGAAATTTAGCGAACATACAATTCTGAACTCCAAACATTTAGGACAAAAAAAGCATAGTCAGTATTTTAACCTTTAGCAATGGTTGAATTTTCATTAATTCTCTTTTTTTTTTTTGTTTTGCCATAATTGAAAATATTAGGGACCAGACTTGTTTTTGTTGAAACTTTAAGGACAAGATTGGCTCCATTCTCATATACTAGGGACGAGAAACTGTATTTCTACTTTCTTTCATCTAAGTTATTTTTCCTTTTACAACAACTTCATTGTGTCCTTATAAGTGCAAGGTATGAAATGTAAACAAATTACTTAATCCAATATTGTAAATTTATCTATATATTTAGGCAATTCTGCTAAGTTCTAACAACAAGTAAACAAACACATATCTAAAGGCATTCATATACATAGACACATACAGACACACATACATATATACACATACACAGGCATTTTTATATGCATAGGTACTAAATCAACTTGAATATTATGCGTGTGGGAGTGTTCATGTAATCATGTGTCTGTATATACATAATAACTAATCATGATCAAATTACATATACCTGAAAAAAGAACTATAAAAAACAATATTTGTTACATAATTATAAGCATATATAGAGTATTAGATTTGTTAACTGGTAATGTGAAACTACTATACGCCATCAATTAAGATACTTATCACATAAATTACATAAGGTATTACATACGTACACATACAAGGCATAAAGTGGATTAATAGTTGTAAATTGGGATTTAAGACTATTATTGCGCAATTAGTTATCATTAATCATTGGAGGAGTTTCGGGGGCATTGGTATAATTTAGAGGATACTATTGTTTGCAACTAGAGTAAATGGACTAGACTAGTTGAGGTACATGTAAGCTGGTATAAAGTTAGAAGTGTCATATAAAAAGGAAATGTTTCTATCTGATTGGATGACCAGTAATTACTAATAACATTGAGTCATTCAAAGATTCAATGGATCTAAAACGTGAGATTTTGGTCCAATTAGGATGCCAGTAAATTTCAATTTTTGTTTTGGTCTTTTAGTCATATATTTTTTTTAATGTAGATTGCTAAATCACGTAAATCAGAAACATTTGTCTTTTAATGGAAAGTGATTATAGCTTTTGTACAACTGTTCATGATTGAAATATTGTCGAGTTTTTTATTTCAGCTTTTCGCCTTTTATAAACCCACTTTTAACGAACATAATGTATTGTTAATCTTAAACTTAAACACAATTAACTTATCCAAATTAAGAGCATACTAGATTTTAAGTTTTAACCCGTGGAATTTACAGGTTGCTTCTATAACGGAAATGAGAGTTTTCAAATGTTGATAATGATGAAAATTAAAACACTACCACATACAGTCACGTATTTAAAGAATGAGTCTTAAATTATATTGTAAAATTTAATTGTATGAAAAGAAGGAAGCTACACCTAATATATTTAAGGCAACTTTGAATCCTTGATAATTGAAAAGGAAATTTAAATTTAGTATAGAATGCTTTTAGGTAATTAGGAGTATTTGTATCAATTAATAATTAGTAAAGCTAAAATCTGTAATTAGAGTCAGAATAGTTAGTCAATTAATAATTAGTAAAGCTAAAAATCTTAAATTAGAGTTAGAATAGTTAGATTTTAATATAATTCTATTAATTGATTAAAAAATATATAGAAGTCTTAATTTAAGAAATGACTAATTAAAGGAATCAATAGGAAATGGCCTTTTAAACGCAACATAAAGAGGAATTGTAGGAAAATATTGAGATATAAACAAGTTTATTTTTCTTAAAAATTAATAGAACAATAGAGCTTATAAATTTATAAAGAAAAAGATGTTCAAGATGTTCAAGAAAGAGATCAACTCAAAAAGCTGCTGTCGAAGGAAGATGAACAACCAGTGCATAGTTCACCCTCCGCAGAGTAGGCAATTTTCTCTTCTTCTTTTTTTTTCCATTGAGCTTTTAGTTTTCAAATGTTTGGAAACTTTTTCAATTAGCAGGGCAGTATAATTTGATAATGTTTTAGCTGTTTTCCGCATGGTATAATGTGATCTTCCAACTGCTGCTGATTGCTATATTGAATTCGATTGGTTTTATTTGGATAAAATTTAATTTGCAACCTTTATTATTGTCGAAATTCCAGTTGAGGCACTTTGATTTACATGCTTTTCATTTAATTTGCTGCACAAAGTACTGCGCCAAACATCTGTTCGTGCTAATTTGGTCAATGAACATTTGAAACTGCGCCTACCAAGAATTTTTGTTCATATTTTCGATCTTCTTAAATTCTTAGTGGATTATGCTGGTGAAAATTGACATTCGGAAGAGTTAGGGAACAAATCCAAAAGAGTGAGGAATTAATGTTGTAATTAAAGTTTTAGCAAAGCATTTATGTGCAATGAAGTTGTTTTTTAGTGGGTGGAGCTGGGTTTGTCACGTTTTGGATTGAGGGTCTGTTTTTTTGGACGGAAAATATTTTCAAAATTTTCTTTGGTACCAAATATCAGAAAATATTTTCCTATGCAAAATATTTTTTAATTTTTTTCTTTTGGTTAAAAATAACTTACATACTCAATGAATGTAAGTCATTTTTCTTAGAGCTCAAAAGCGACATTAAACCTTAAGTATCTAATTTTATAGATTCAATTACCAAACTAATTTTTGTTTTTAATTCTTATCAGCTAACTTTTCATCATTTTGGGCTTCACAATAATATGATTATAGTTATGTATATTTTACCACTATATAATTTAGAAGATTAATTATAAATAAAACAATCTCTAATTAACTCTATTTATTTGTCAAATATTTATTAGAATTGTTATTAGACTATTTAACTCATATTAACAATAAAAGTATAAAAAATAAAAAAAATTTATTTTTCATAAGATTTTTACACTGCCATCCAAACACCAGAAAATTACAAGGAAAATTATATTTTTCATGTAAAATATTTTCTTAAAAAAACAATTTCCTTAGGCAAAATTTTCACATCTAACCAAACGGACCTGAAGAATAGTACTTCTACTTCAATAGGATAATGCTGCTGTATTGACTCTTCGTTCCTTTAACTTGCTCTTCGTTATTCTAATTTTCCATACTCTTTCTTATTGTAACTTTCCAATGCTATGGTAATTTTTTGTCACCATAACTGTCAAGAAAATCGTAAATTTTGGTATAAAAGTAGTCAATCATAACAAAACCTTACAACCATTTTACGAAAATTTACTATTTATTTGAACTTTTTCCACCGTTATTGTAACTTTCCAATGCGATGGTGACTCTTGTTACCCTAACTACTAAGAAAATGATAAATTTTTATATAAAGTAGTAAATTTTAACAAAATCTTACAACTCCAGTACGAAAATTTAACATATTTTAAACTTTATGTCATCACATCGTTTTCTTTCCGATAGTGACATGTGACATTGGAATAATAACAATACAGTATATTAAAAAAAATAAAAATAGAGATATAATCATCACATCAGAAAAGTACATTCATACACAAAAAACATGGGTATATGTGCTTTTGTATATGCCTCTATGTATGTGTATATCGATAGAGCGGGGAGGTGTGTATAACTAAGATATGTTTGATGGATAAAATTTATTGATTATACCTTAATCCACTTAGCAATGGTATTGTACTATCACTAATGCTAAAGCCTAAAAGGCAATAATATCCTTCATTGACTATTTAATAGGGACATACTTATATGGACTGGATCCATGGATAATAGCAGAGATGTGAGTCACTAAGACTCGGAAGGATCCACCGAGTTTTGGTGACACATTTATCCACACTCGTGGATCCGGTCCATTTCAGAAAAATTCCTAATTAATAGGCGGCAAATGGACGGTTGGATTGGTTTTGTAGGAGTTTTGCATGGGTTAAAAAAGATAAACGTAGGTGAACTTAAGTCCATTTGATATGTGGATTAAAAAGGGTTGTCTTATAAGGCGTTGAGAGTGTGCATGAGTATCCATGAGTGTCCATGAGAGCTAAGTTATCTATACCACAATCCATTACACATTTTCTTCTTTTAAATTTTTATTTATTTATTTATTTTATCCATTGCCAACTGATGGTGGTCCGGTGGCAGTAATATGGTGGTAATGGATTTTTAAAATAAAAATTATAAAATAATAACAAAGACCGATAAAATGTTTTAAAATTTTAAGGAAAAAGATGGGTACCAAATAGATTTTCATGGGTAGCTAATGTCAGCCCACATTTTTACCAATATATATATATATATATCAAAACCCTGAAACGCTCATATCCAAACCATTACATCGGGTAAGAGCCTGTTTCTAGTTGCATGCACATTGTGATCTAACTATATTTATATCTCACATGAGCCATGAATACATGTAAATGTATCTGACATAAGCCATGAACTACTTATTATGTGACGGGTGAAAGCTTTTAAGTTGCTTGTAGAGCAGTGTATGTACGGAAAAAATGAATAAATACACAAGCACTATACCTATACACCAAGAATTATAGTTGCCGGTAGCATGCACATATCTCACGTAACCCAAACCATGAAATAGGTGGGAAACTGTCGCTCGAAGCATGCACATATATTTTGATAAAGCCATATTTGTACCTCACTCACATGAGCCATGAATTACTTGTTACATGTCGGGTGGGAGAGATTTTACAATTGCTTGTAGTGCAATGTGTGTATCAGAAAAACAAATGTATACACAAGCACAAAGCATTTAAACAGCAAGTATAAATGATCAATAATGTTTTACATGTTTTAGGAGTTGTGAATAAAACTCAATTCATGAAATTCAAAAAATATTTAAAAAAAGGGTTATAATATACAATTCCAAGATATGATGGTCTATTTACTAATATTGTAAATAGTTCACCACATTATATTCTTCCTTTCCTTTTCATTATGCCGCCTGGCTAGAGAATTTGATAAAAAAGCTCCCCAGGAAATGGATTCCTGCTATATAGAGGGCAAATCTCAAAAAGAAAATACAATTCTTTTCATTCAAACAATCAACATTATATCTTTTGGCATCTTGATTAAATTATTCTTGTGAAAACTACAAAACAAATTTAGCTACATCTAGTATAACAAATATGCTTTCTAATTTAAACTAGGCTAAGTCACAAAATGCCCCCTGTAATGTATCATTAGTAGCAAATTGCCCCCTGTATTTAAGAAACACACAAATTATTCCCTTGAATTGATAAAGACATTTGCTCTTCTATATACAATGCTTTGACAATTTTCTCTTTGTTGCACCAGAACTTAAAATTTTTATATCGAATTTACTCATGAGCAGGTGATACGCACGGAATCGTGGAACGTTGCCAAGACCGCTTGATGAATTCCAAGCCAAACGCCTCGAGCCCTTCTTCAATGAAGATCACGAACTCCTAAGGACCTAAACTAGACCAATTTGAGCTAGTTCAATATGCTAGTTTAAGGCTTTAAGAATTTGATCAAACACGAAAGAAAATCACTCTAAGCAAGTATGTAAGTCGCCATCAGCTTAGGCTTGATAAGACTAAGAGTAGTTCTAATCCAAGAACCAAGAAAAACACTCTTGAAAAGAGCTCACACTGTTCACGAATTTTTTTGAGGAATAATCTGATTATTTCATTGAATTATGAAGGCCTATAAATAGGCTTACAAGAAAATTCTAGAACTTGAAGTTTAAGACAACTACTAAAAACTAAATACTCAACTATTTGGAAAACTACCAAAAACAACTTGTAAACAATTTGGAAAACTAACAAAACATAAAATAAGATCTAGAAAATATCAAAAATTCGTCCATAAAAGTCTCCTTGGGCTGGACACCTCCATTGTGCACTATTGGGCCTCCATCTTGCAAGTTTAAGAGCCCTCCAAGTGAGCCCAAGTAACCAGCCCCTTGTATGCTTGTCATGAACAACTTAGAACATTCAATTAGGCTATCTTTATAATTAGATTTGATCCAAAGCCAATACATTAAACCTTGGCCCAATCTACTAGCTTGATCATCACGTAACTCAAGCCCAACATTCATGCTTAACTCAGTATGCAACACTTGGACAACATTCATGCATGCCTATATAAAACAAAATGATAAAGAAGAGGGAAGTCTCAAACACAAAAACTTAAAAAAAAAAGAAAGAAAAAAGTTTGTATTAAAACAATGCAATGTCTCTGCTTGAAACTTTCAATTAATTAATTTAGTATTCTTTTTTAGAATTTGTTTCAAGAATCTTGCGGTATTATGATTGAATGGGCTAAAAGTTCTCAAGGTGAGAGTACTTTGACTGAAATACACCTTTATCCACATCTAGTGGTCTACATATGTAGGCAACTTTAATCACATCATTATGTGGGTGTTTTTTTTTTCCCATTTTTAAGACTTTTTTACTTGAAAACTAAATTACACTATAGGTTGAGAAACACCAAACTTCTTTTGGCGATGTGTGACAGCCCCACCTTACCCAGAGGTGCACCAAAGGGCTTAGCGGACTGCCTGCCTAGCTCTCGCCAGGGCTCACTCAAGCACGCACTCAGAACATTCACGTACAGTTAACCCAAAATAGAATACATTCACCTAATTCAACTTAAGATACAAAAGTCACTAAAAGTTTACAGACCATGTACTAAAAGTATACATGCCCAAAATATACATATCATTTACAATGGTAACCAAACAGCTCGGTTGTCCAAAATACAAAAGCAAAAGTCTACTATAATTAAATTCGCCATGCCCAGCTTTAAGAGTGAGAAATACCTGGGTAAAGGAAAACAAATAAAGGAATGAGCTATAATAGCCCAGTGAGTGCCCAGGACATGCAGGCATGCCAAAAATCCATTATTTCAGGAAAATAAAATAATTTAACAAGATATTTAATCAGCACGTGAACAAATAAATAAACAAGTAGTCAATGGCGGATATAGGGCTCAACTACGGGAGCAAGCTCGACCGCAGGAGAAACAAGTACCAATTATGTACCCAGGCGCTGGGATCGAGATAATAGCTCAGGTCCTTGCCAAGAGTTATATCGGTAATTTCAAGCAAGAACCCTAACCACCATACACCTTATAACCTCCATACAGGCTACCACATCCAGGGAGAAATCTCGACCTTGGAGGGCCAACACGCAAGAAAGTTCAATCCGGAGTTGGCCTCTTAGAGGATTCACAACTCACAAGGGAATGAACATCACGCCCTAAAACACCCAGCACCTTATATCCTCCCACGCACGTTCAAGTTGACTATCCGTGAAGTAACGGTGAAGTTAGTCATGGTAGTCTCAAACACAAATAACACATTTAATCATGAAAACAAGTAGCACATGGTGGAATAGATGCAATAAAGTATACATCTTTCCTCAAGTAGTACATTTTATCACATAGTATTTGCAATCATAGCATAATATTTACAAATGAAACAATCATGTTACATGCATCATACACACATAAAAACACTCACCTGGAATGCCTACGAGAATATTTCGTAAAAAGGTCGGGTCTCGCTTTCGGGTCCTGAAATTTAAAAGAAATAATCTAATGAAAACTCGATTTAAACCCTAATTAATTTAGTAAGAAAATTCAAGAAATACCCCATCTATTTCTAGGGTTTTAGTTTTAGGGTTTAGGGTTTAGGGTTTCTATCTTAGGGTTTTCATTTTCTAAGAAAGTTTTGTTCAACATTTGGTCATTTGGTAAAAATTCCAGCACACTAATTTCACTACACTTGACATGTTCTTGGGTAGGAATTCTATCTATTTGCTTCCTTTTTATTTCTAACAAAATTTTGACATTATTTCCCCTTAAATTCGGCCTTCCCAATTTTATTTTCCTTCAAGATTTCAACCATCAAATCCATAGTTCCTTCAAGATTTCAACCATCAAATCCATAGTTCAACAAGTTCTAAGTTCAATCCAAACTCAATTCAAAACAAAATCTCACTCAAAGCTCAAGTTTCTACTTCCAAGCTACATGTAACCCTAAAAAATTTCAAGGTTTAATACTATCTACTACTCAATCTAACCAAGAAAACACTAGTTCTAACAAGTAATACTTCATTTCAAGCATAAATCTTCAAGTTAAAATCATAAGAACTCAATATTTAAACTAGTACAAAAGACCAATTAAACTTGAAATTAATGGTTAAAGCTTATAGTACATACCTTAAACAAGCCTAGAACTTTGCTTAGAAGGAAGGGAATCTCACTTTCTATGGTGAAATTGCTTGGAATTTGGAGAGAAAGCTTCAAGAAGTTGAGAGAAAAATGAGAGAAAAGAGAGAGAGCTATGGCCGGCCAAGAGAAAATGAGAAGAGAAAGAAATAAGCTAGGAAAATAGAAAAGAAATAATGAAAAAGATGGGAGAAAGAATGACCAATAAAAATGTTACAAGAATCAAGTTAGGGTTTAGGCTTTTTAAGCATTAGTTGTAAACTTGGTTTAATTTAATTGGTGACACAAAAAGATCTCTTTCACCTAGTAATTAGTAATATTATGACATAAATATTAAAGCAAAAAGAGAAGAAAATAAAGAGAGGGAAATCCGGCCATGAGGGAGAGAAAAGAAGAGAGAAATTTGGCCAAGGAAGAAAAGAAAGAGAAAGAAGAATTTTCGGCCAAGGGAGAAGAAAAAGAGAGAAGAAAAATTCAGCCAAGAAAAGAAAATAAAGCAAGTGAATGAGTGAAATTTTTGAGAAAAATTGAGCTAAAGTTTAGGTAATCAAAAACTAGAAAATAGTAAAATAAGCTAGTTGAAGTGAAACACTATTATAAACTAATGATCTAATGAAGTTAATCCAAGTTTAATACTTAGGTGTCCTACTCAATAAGGAAAGAATCTTAGTTAATTAGCCTAATTAACTTAGGAGATCCTCCAACTAATAAATCAAGGGTTAATACTAGATTTCAAATGAAAGAATTTTCTTTTAAGTACATTTTAGGGTTTTCTCTTTTTTCTTCTACTAGTATCATTATTATTTTATGCTACTAGTGGACATACATGAGTAAAATAGTTTCGTATGAATTTCTAGGGTGTCACACGATGTCTTCTTCTTGAATTAAGCTTCAAGAGTTGGAGTCTATGTAGAAACTTCCAACACATAAGAAACCCCGGACATGCAACTTAAGCACAAATATTAGTAGGTTGTTTACCAAGACAAGTTGGATGCTATTCATATGAAGTAGTAGTGTTTTGGTGAGCCTTGGCTTAAACATATTTTGCTAAGCTTTGACTTGGTTTGTTTGGCTGTAAATTGTTTTTTATTGTCCTTATAAATGATATATTTTGCTATTTTTGTTACTAGATGAAGTTAGTCGCACATTGTTTTGGTTAGAAACACAAGTTTATACTTATTATATTTTTATTGTTGTCACTAGCAGAAATAATATTACTAGCATTTCTTAATACTCTATTTCGAATATATTTGACAGAAATCACAACTTTAATTTCACTTTGCAAGTTGCTTCTATACATCATGACAAAACAAATAATTCATGTCTTTTTTTATGCTTTTCTCCATTTTGAATATAAATAATAGGAATAGTTTGTGATGAAAATTTTTGCAATTTTAGAGTCATGATTTTGGTCTTTTTATATAAGGATGCAATAGCAATATTGGCTTGGAGTAGTGACCTTATTTTGTTTCTATCTAGCAACAAGAATAGCAATAATTAAAAATCATGAAGCGCAAATTTGTCATCCAAATTTTAGCACTAAACTTTAGGGGGCAAAGGCTTCAATTCCAAGATGAAGTGTACATCAAGAGATAATTTGTTACCAAAGTAGGCAATTTGTTACTGAAGTAGGGAGGAATTTGCGTGTTTTTTTAACACAGGAGGTAATTTGCTATTGATTCAACATTACAAGGGGTATTTTGGGATTATACCTTTAAACTCATTTAAACATTAGTAGTTGGGACCATTCTTAATTGATTTGTTCAATTAATTTGGATACCCAAAAAGCTTTGACTGATGATTACCAATAATTACGCAAGGGATAATTGGACCACATAAATCCTAGATTATGGATGAATTTTGATTGGAAAAAAAATTCCAATTATTGTGAACTTTAAATTTTTAGCTACCATAAGTAAAGCACGAGAACAAAAATATAACTTATATGACATAACAATAAATGGATGTCTTGGAATGTAATTCATTTCAACAATTTTAAAGTATCTAAATAAATTTATCATATTGATTTTATTTATCTATCTATCACTATTCTTAATGATGAAATCCATAAAAAGAAGAACAATTAGACAATGTGCCACAACAATATACTAAGGTGCCAGTTTGGTAAAACTAAAGTCTGAAGTTTGAAATCTGAAATTTAAGTATTGAAAATTTTAAGTTGCTGAATTGATTAAGTTATACGAGTTTGATAATTAACTGAATTTATACACTAAATTCAAATATTTTACCTTATTAATGTAATTATTTTATCTTAAAAAGTTGAAATAATTTATTAATAATTTGCATGACAAAAGAAGATACTATTTATTTGTGAGAGATAAATGACAAGTGTATTTGTGTGCGAGAATGTGTGTGAGAGAAAGTATGCGTATATGTGTAAATGTGTAAAAGTGTAAAAATTTATATGTATGGTAGTGTGTGCAAGTGTGTGAGAGAGAAAATATATGTGTAGGACGTGAGAAAAAATAATATAATTGTGTGTGTATATGTATGTGTGTGTGTGTGAGAGAGAGAGAGAGAGAGAAAGAAACTGCGTATGGGGGGAAGTATATGTATGCACGTGTGCATGGTGTATGTTTGTGCTGTGTAAGTAGAGGAAGCGAATATGTGTATTTGTGTGAAAGTGTGTGTATGAATGTGTGAGAGAGAGAATGTACGTGTGAGGAGTTTGTGTATGTGATAAAAAGAAAATTTATGTTATTACATGTGTGATAAAAAATAATATATGGGTGCACTTGCAGCGGTGATTGTGTGTGTGTGTTGAGTGTGTGTGCGTATGTGCAATATGTGTGTGAAAGAATATGTTTGTATATGTGTGCATCAGTGCGTGTGTGAGAGTGTGTGTGCGAAAGAGAGAGAGAGAATACTACATGTATCCAAAATTCAGCAAATTAAGTAAAAAATTTTCACTTAAAATTTTGTGTACAAATTAAATAAGTGCTTAATGTATTGAGTAATAAAGACAATTTTTTATCAAACATGCTGAATTAAAAAAGCTCTTAATACATTAATTTTCAGCATTAAGTGGTGTTATCAAACACCCCCTAAGCATTACTCTTAAATTTGGAATCCATAAAAAGAAGTACAAGTAAATAATATACTAAAAGAATTGATGAAAAAGTAAAATCCACAAGCACTTGTGACAATTTTGTACCATGGTTTATATCAATCCAAATTTTCTTTTATGTCTATTGTTGTAGTTGTACTTAGAGTCTTAGCATTTTGCTTTCCTTCGAAATGTTGTTAAAGAACTAAAGAAGTAAGAAAATCCTTTATAAAGGCCAAAAAATAGGGTTTGAAGGTGACAAGTTGAGTCCTTGTAGCACTTCTTTGTGGATCACTAAAGCAACAGATGATTTTTGACAACTTTATGAGCATAATGGCCAAAAGGAAACATTTGCAACAAAAAGTATTATAGACTTGGAAGGTTCCTAAATGAGATGAGAATCAAAGCCATTAGTGCTTTGATTGATAAAAGATGGAATGGAGAGGACAAAAAAGAATCACTACGGTAGAAATCAGCAGAGAAGAAATTCATAAATTTGCTAGTAAGTATAAAACCTTTTTCCATCCCCACCAATATGAAAATTGCAATAGAAAGACAAGTCATCCACGGCTTCTCCTACTTTGCTATATTCAACCTCTTTGCCTTCTTTCCTTTCATTTGCCTTTTTACTCTCCACCAATACAAATTTCCCATTTTAGGTAAGACAATATTGTTTAAGGAGTTCAACATGTGATTCATAATTATGTTTATCAAATATATTAAATATAAAATTCATTTTGCCATCTAAATTATCTCTAAAATTTCAATTCCCCATCTAAAGTATGTTTCTTTCCTATACTACTGTACAACATATGTACTAACAACTCAATCTACCATCTTTCTTAATGTGTTCATTGACTTAATTGAGCCAGTCTAAGACTAATAATTTGACCACATATAAGATTAATTGACTATTCTACCCTTCCAATTCAATAGCTTAAGTAATGCTAATTTTTCATCTTGTAACAAAAAGGTTAACAACTTCCTCAAAGATGTTCTAGGCTATCAAGCACATATTTTTACTAATAATGGGTGGCAATAGGAATGCAGATTGAATATCTATATCTATCACATTAACTGTGACAACCCCACCTTCCCCTAAGGCGAACCAGAGGGTTTAGCGGACTGCCTGCCTAGCTCTCGCCAGGACTCGAGTCACTAAAGTAATAAACACGTAAACTAAACTTCAAAATATAAATAAACTTGCAATATTTTCAAACTAGTTGCCATACAATATATATAGAATCCCAAACTATTACAACTCTAACCTAGCTAAGATAAAATCCTAGTACAACATCAAAATATACATCAAGAGAAATGACTTAGAAGACTAGCACTCACACTCGTACCAACCTTCATGTCAATCGGAGCCTGCTAAGGAAAACAAGGATAAAAGCAGGTGAGCTAGAAGCTCAATGAGGTTCCAAAGCATGCAAACATACAAGTAACTTGTCAAAGCAATAAAGTATATAAAAGACAAGTAAAGATAAAGTAGGATACAGATCAACCGTGGGAGTCACTCGACCACGGGAAGGATAATTCAATGTTACTTCAAGTATAAGGATAAGTGTCTTCTCAACCATTGGCAAACAATGTTAACTTTCGCCAAAGGGAGAAATATTCAATTAAGATACAAGTCAAGTAATTCAAGGCAAATAAGATTCACATCATTGTTTGGATCAAATGGCAATAGTGCTTGGACGTTTCATTTTGTCCTTGCCAATGATCAAGGTAATTCTCCATCCCACCAATTCACCTTTCCTCCTCAAGACCACCACTCCATGTGAGATCGTCCTCAATGATGGAGGGCTAAAGATAGGGTAGCTCAAACCTAGGAATTGCCTTGTCCAGGACTTACATTCGTAAGGAGAGAGTTTAAATTCCCTTACCCCAACACCTTATAACCTCCAACCACTTATATGGTCCAATATCAATGAGTCAAGTATAGTTCAAGATCATTGAGTCAAATATAATTTATAATCGAAAGCTAGGGTCGAATACGATAAAGTACATATTCGCCCTTGTAACCACATTTTCATGCTTTCAAGTATGGCAAATAACACATGGAATCTAATAGGAAAAGCAAATAAACACTCGCAAGCGCAAGTAAAGGAACACTCACCTCAAGAGATTTTCAGGAAAATTCGGGATAAGGAGAAATATTTGACTGGAACCCTGGAAGTTCAAAGAATTAGGTTTAGTTACTATTCTAAGGTTAAATCCATAAATTTGTAGAAATTTAACTAAGGTTTCCAAAACGTTAATAAAAGGAATCATACTAGAAGGTTATATGTTAACTTAGCGTATGTGTCGAAAATTTATGTTTAATTATGGCTAAAATGAGTTTAACACTTTTCTAGGGAAATTAGATCCTAAAATCCCAAATTAAGTCACACCAAGTCTTAATAATATAAGTAAAATTCGAAACTAAACCTTATATAAATATAGTTTTTGTTTAAAAGTATTAAAGTGAACATTTTAAGGTTTTGGATCAAAACTAGTTTCTA
The DNA here is from genome assembly GCA_024721245.1 of Mitragyna speciosa. Lineage (NCBI taxonomy): Eukaryota > Viridiplantae > Streptophyta > Magnoliopsida > Gentianales > Rubiaceae > Mitragyna > Mitragyna speciosa. Next base: position 26,783,666 of record CM045553.1, on the reverse strand, counting down.
AAAGAAAGGAAACTTAATTAGGTATAAAGTTGGAAAATCACTATTAGGGTTTACTATTAGGGTTTAGGGTTTATAAATACTATTAGGGTTTAGGGTTTTTTTTAACACTATTAGGGTTTAGGGTTTAGGGTTTTGAAACACTATTAGGGTTTAGGGTTTAGGGTTTTGAAACACTATTAGGGTTTAGGGTTTAGGGTTTTAAAACACTATTAGGGTTTAGGGTTTAGGGTTTAGATATTTTTAGGACTTATATGGAATAAGTAAAACTAATCAAGACATAAACAAATATAACTAATAAGTTAAGGGTCTAACTTGCAATAAACAATAACTATATTAACATTCAAGTTCTTGGAAGATCAAATGACATAAAATGATGCAAAAATGTCAAGAACATGAAGCAAAGTGGTTCAGCCAACAATAAGAAGATCAAACCAGAAATTTCCAGATTTGAAGATCAAATTTGATAGCTAATTCCCTAGCCAATTCATCTACCAAATCCTCCAACTTTTCTTGGGCAACTAAGGCATTATATAAAGCATTAAAAGAGCTAACAATTGCAGTAAATATATGGTGCAAGATGGAGTAAAACAGTCCACAAAATTCGTCCAAGAAGAAGGTCCCAAAATCAGAAAATTTTCAGCAAAGTTTCATAAGGAATCCATGGCTAAACTTCCACTAATTAAGCTCTAATCTAACCAAGTATTTATAGGCTATCAAAGGTGTAATCATAAACCATAAGTTAGCTAAAATATACAAGAATTAATGGTGCCAAAAGAACTAAATTCAACTATCAAAACAAGAAGCTAAACAAGAAGTGAAAAGTTGGAAATTTTGACAGCTTTGCTGCCGGTTTTTGTTCAGCTCCAAAACAGAAATTTAAGGGCTCAATTTTACAAGTTAGTTGAAGAGATATGTACCACAAGATGTTAGGTAGTTGTAGGTGCAATTGATAGGTGCAACAACCCCTCCAAAGACTGCTGAAATTCGACTGGAATTGCAGGAAGAAAGCTGAAATTTCTTGGTGAAGTTTTGGTTGCTAGAAGTTGTGTTTTGTCTTGAGCTTTTGTGAGCTTTTGGAATGGTGCAAAATGAGATATTTCAGCTGCAAATGGAGCTATAAGGCACGAAATTTTGAGGGAAAAATGGAAGAGATTTGGCTGCAAAGAAATGAAAGAAAATGGAAAATCATTTTACTTGGCTAAGGTTTGGCCAAAATGCAAGGTTAGGTGTCAAGCTTAGCTTAAACCAAGGAGTGAAATTAGGGTTGTGTTTCCTCAAGCACATGGCATGTTTGAGTGTTTTTAAAAGTGGTTTAAGGTCTTCTAATAAAGTCATTAAATGAAATACCCGTTTAAACGTCGAACGCGTAATTTTTGCACAAAAGTGTTTTTAGCGTAAAACCTATTATTATTATTATTTATTTTTTTTTCCAAGTTAATACTTGAAATTGTGAAACTTGAGCATGTCAAATATTTGAAAATCATGAAAGTGGTTCAAAACTCTATTTTATGCAAAACACACACTAACACACACTCACGGTGTTTTCTCTTTCTCTTCTTCCGATTTTTTTTTTTTTCCAAAATGGAAAACCTTTCTCAACTAACATTAATTCAAAATAATATGCATAAAATGACATGTAATAAGAAAATTTGAATAGTAAAGCCCTAAGGCACTATTCCCGTGTTAGGGTTTTCACATTAACGGCTTCATTACATTAGGTAAAAATGTTGTAAAAAATCTACGCATGATAAAAATTAGGCGATTACTTCTTCAAATGACATTTATTTTTGGCGTTATGGTTTTAAATAATTTGAAATAAATTCTTCAAAAAAATCAATTCTAAAATAGGAAAGAAAATTTTAATATCTCATCATGCTCCGTGCTTTCTATATTTAGGATGTTCAGTGATTGATGTCTTTAACTATGTGAGTAGCATCCAGTTATCTGTGTGGAAATTGCTTAAAATTTCAAGTAAAATAAGATAGAAGATTGATTTTAAATAAGCTAGTATTAAATTGGAAAGGTAGAATATTCAATTAATGTTATACTTGGCCAAAATTATTAATCTTAAACTAGTCATATTAAGCACTAGAATAGATAAATTAATTGATATGGGAAGTCGAGTTGATAATTTATAGTTTGAAGGGCAATCTGAGAAAAAGTTTAATTTAGATTGCAAATTGAAATTTTAAAGATAGTTTAGATAGTAAAGTGACTTTTTCCCTATATTAAAACATGTAAAAATTTTTAAAATTTATCAACTTAATACTTCTTATCAAATATCTCAAAATATAATCCACCATAAATCAAGTCTATCCATATATGTTTCTTCAAATAGTTTGCTACTAACTACATTATTGATCTCTTTCTTCAAACCTTTTGCATCTCTCTCCCATACATACTATATATTCAACCATCAACTAAAAGCAATAAATTGGCAATAATTTACTCAGAAATTCTAAATCAACAATTCTAGGTTTATGGTCTTATTACACAAGTTGTTTCATGAAATTTTAGTTCATAAAACGAGAAAGTAAAGCCTCAATAACATGTTGACTTTGTCTCAAAATTTGTTAATTTATTTAGAGAGATGAGAGTATCTTGTTTTTGGACTGAAACTTTCAAGCCAAGTTCATATACATGGGAGTAAAGGGAAAGCAAATTGTCTGGGTGTTTGAAAATCTCTATCAAAGGAGAGCATACTTTCAAATGGACTACAGATGAGAGTATATTAGTGGAAAATTTGAAATGTTAGCATGAGAAATCATATATGATTGAAATCAAAAGAGAAAATCACAAACACAATATATTCTTTCCCATTCATACACATTACTTTCAAATTTATTCAAATTCAGTAAATATAAGACAAAGTGTTTCTCCTATCCCCTCAAGGGGAACAAGTGGGGGAACAAGTCAAATTTTGAATATACTAGTAATCATCCCACAAAGTTCCACATTCCATCCTTTGAAAACTAAATTGCTTAGTGCTCAAATCAAATGCTATGTAGAAGTAGTGTTGGAGATTAACCCCAATAATACTTAAATCATATATTTCTTTGTAGCATTCACCACATTTGTACATACTCAAACCTTAATTCGCTAAAAATATTGTCTTTTTCTAGTTCCATTGTTGCATTGCTAGCCAAGTGGAATGTTTGGATACGAAATCCAAAAAAAATTGTAAGGTAGAGATTTCCCTTGCAAAGAAGCTTGTTAAATTTCCCGAGTGGAATCTTTAATAAACCTCACAAAATTTTCCTTCTAGTTTGCTATATGCTATTGATTGAAGCATACTAAAACTTAAAACTGAATAAAAAACTATACCATCTTAGTCATTTGATCCCATTAATTGTTTTTTGTCAATATCAAGCATCTTATCTCCAAATTTCATGCATTCTAGGCTTGCGCCATAGTGGCTTCTCCCCTACAATTAATGCATCCTCATCATAATATGGATCACTTGAATTACCAACTCAATAAGAAAACTGATTATATCCCACATGTGAAAATATATAGAAATTTTTGTTGTCCTGAGTCCTAAAGTTCCATTGGAATCTTGTGCAGCGGTCGCATCACGTGAACATTTGAATGCTACATCATCATATATAACTGAATCATTACTGAAAAAGTACTTAAAAATAAATCTTTCAGATCTATTTGACCAACCATTAACATATGTGGAAGTATAATTACATGATTTTGTGTACCATATTTAGTATAACTTTTTTTTTACAGAACTAACATTATAAAGTTTATTAGCAAAGGCATTTTACGCCATCATATGACACAAAATAACTGATAATCATCAAATCAAGACAACCAAAAAGGACAAGTTCAAGACATCTCTCTAAATCAATGGGCTATGTGGTAACAAGTACTCTGGCAGCCAGGAGTAGGGCTCTTGCAAAAACCACAATCTGGAAGGCCTTTCTCCTTGCAAGTTTCACCATAGTTTGGAAAATCAGAGTAGGGTCCCTGGTACACCAGCCATGTGTCTGTTTCACCTGCAACAACACCTGAACTCGAAAGCATGTAGCAACAAAGGAGTAGCATAACAATTAATGCTTTAGCAATAGTGGAGATGTTACAAACAACCATTTTTCTTTTTTGATATATTTAGGATAACTTACTAATGTTGAATAAGTCAAATACTCTACACGATTATAGTGCTTTTTCAAAGCATCTTCACCTCCTATCACATTAGAATAGACGCAAAATAGGTTGTTATGAGTGTCCAAAGCAACCGCGTGTGGAATAGATGGCTCACCCATTGCAACAAGTACAAGAAATATTGACGTTGAATGTTGTAAGATTACAAGACCTTAAAAACCACTATTGAACAAAATATCCTTCAACTCTCATCCAAGTCAAAAGTAGTTTAATCAAGACAATGAAATATCCATATCTCTATCCACCCTGTCTTTAATTCTAGCAGTGGTTTGATCAAAATGGGGATAGCCAATAGAATTATGATAAATAATTTTGTCTAACTATCCGATTGGAGGTAGGGCTGTTCATTGTTGTGGTGGGAAGTAGAAAAATAAATTTGAAGTAGAGACAATAGAAAAAGCTTGAAAATTTACCAATCCTATTAGGATTTTTTCTAATACTTCTACTAAAAATGTGACAGAGGAAATCACACTAACATTCAATCTAAAATGATAGAGTAACCACATATATACACAATATTGATGGCTCATAAATGCAAACCAAAACACAATATTGTGGAGTAAGGGCTTTATATCTCTTTATTGTTAGTTTGGCCATCTTAGGAGCACCATCCTCTTCAAGCTCATGACAAACTTTCTTAGCATCTGCTACAAGAAAGTCAATATATAAGGTACCCAGCAAATGTTATAAGAAGAAAAAAAAACCTTAATATATAGGAAAATCTTCCAAAAAAATAGTTTTGCCTTTCCTTAATGGGGATTGGCTAGCTGCCCTCTCAAGAAGGGTGCAACTGCCTATCTCTCTGAACAAGAGCAAGCAATAGCTACCCCCTTAGGAGAGCTAGCCTTGGCTGTCTTCTTTCCTTCTCTCTCAATACATCCTTATCATATTGACGAGGGTCGGATTAGGTTTAACAAATTTAGCAATTTAATTTCTTTCTAACATGCATAAGTAATAAAACTTAATTTCCCTCTTTCTGCAAAGATACAGGCCGAGACTGTGTCAAGGCATAATTATGGTCAATCTCACAAGGAAATATGTATCCTATTATCAAGACTACTAACTTGCTCTATTATATCAACAATTATAAATTCAAGCAATAGAAAAATAATAACCAAATTAAACACGCAATAGAAAAACCAACTTTTTGAAGAATAGCTAATGGAGAAACTAATCAAATAAGTATTCTAGGATAATAGATTCCACAAATGGTCACTTATATTGTAACACCCTAGAAATGCACTTACAAGAGACATTTTTCTTATTTAGGGTTAAGTGTTAATCCTTGATTTATTAGTTGGAAGATTTCTTGAGTTAATTAGGTTAATTAGCTAAGATTTTCATTATTAAGCAAGAACACCTAAGTACTAAAGTTAGAATAATTTTACTTGACCATTTAATTTATATTAGTGTTTAAATTTTGATTAGCTCATTTTACTATTTTCTAGTCTTTTGACTACTTGAATTTTAGCTCAATTTTACTCAAAAATTTCACTTATTTTCTTGCTTTATTTTCTTTTCCCTTGGCTGAAATTTTTCTCTTTCTTTTCTTTTTCTCTTGGCCGAAAATTCTTTTCTCTTCTCTTTTCTTTTTTTGGCCGAAATTCTTTTCTTTCTCTTTCTCTTTATGGCCGGATTCTCTCTCCCTATTTTACTCTCTTTTTGCTTTAATAATTTGTGTCTTATTATTGCTAGTATTAAGTGATAAGAGGTTAATGAGCTCCACCAATCAAATTAATCCAAGTTAGCTACTCTTGCATTAAAAGACTACCTTTTTACTTTATTCTTGTTAGGTTTTAATTGGTTAATCTTTTTCCCACCTTTTCTTTATTTCTTTTCCATTTTTCCTAGCCTATTTCTTTCTCTTTCTTCTCCCTCTTGGCCGGCCATCTCCCTTTCTCTTCTTCTCTCATTTTGCTCTCAACTTCTTGAAGTTTTCTCTCTAAAGTTTGGGCAAATCCACCATAGGAAGTGAGCTTCTTTCCTTTCTAAGCAAAGTTCTAAGCATATCTAAGGTATTTACTATGAACTTTTCCTATTAATTTCAATGTTTTAATTAGTTTTTATGCAAGCTTAAACCAAGATTCTTGTTGGTACTACTTGGAGAACTTAGTTAGAATTGGAGATTTACTTGCTAGATAAAGTGTTCTTGTGGTTAGATAGACTAGTATATGGCCTTTAAACCTTGAAATTTCATGTGTTATATGTTGTTTGGTTGAAGATTCTTGGAGTAGAATTCTTGGAATTTAGTGGAATTTTGATTGAATTTGAACTTGAGTTGAACATAAAAGTTGTAGAACTTGTTGAATTGGGTTGGATTGTTGATTTTTCTTGCAGGAAAAAAATTTGGGTTAGTCCGATTTTAAGGGGAAATGCTGCCGAAATTTTGGTAGAATTAAAAGAAGAAAAATTGACAAGTGAGATTTTAAGCTTAGAATATGTTCAATTGAAGGAAATTGAAGTGTAGAAATTTTAGAAATGATCTAGTGATAGATTAAATTTTCTTAGAATAAGTAAACCCTAAAACCCTAGAAACCCTAAAACCAAAACCCTAGAAATAAGTGGGGTGTTTTCTTGAATTTTTCTTACTAAATTTACTAGGGTTTTACTTGGGTTTTCATTATATTATTTCTTTTAAATTTCAGGGTCCGAAAACGCATCACGACCATTTTACGAAATATTTTCATAGGCATTTCAGGTGAGTGTCTCTATGTGTGCATGATGCATGAAATGCTTGTCCTACTTGAGAATGTTAAATTATGAAATATTATGTTATACTTGAAATTGTTATTTTATGACATGTGTTACTTGAGGAAAGAGGTGTACTTTATCACTTCTATTCCGCAATGTGTTACACGCTTTCATTATCCAATGTGTTACTTGTGCATGAGACTTCCGTGACTAACTTCACCGTTACTTCACGGATAGTCAACTCGGACAGGCTTGGGAGGATATAAGGTGCTGGGTGTTTTAGGGCGTGATGTTCTTTCCCTTATGAGTTGTGAATCCTCAAAGAGGCCAACTCCGGATTGAACTTTCTTGCGTGTTGGCCCTCCAGGGTTGAGATTTCTCCCTGGATGTGGTAGCCTGTACGGAGGTTATAAGGTGAATGGTGGTTAGGGTTCTTGCTTGATAATACTGGCATGACCTTTGATAAAGACCCGAGCTATTATCTCAGTTCTAACATCATGGTTACATGATCAGTACTTGCTCTTTCTGCGGTTAAGCTTGCTTCCGTAGTTGAGCCCTGTATCCGCCATTGACTACTTGTTAATTAAAGTGTTCATGCCCTACTTATTTAATCTTGTCAATTATTTTGTTCAATAAAATAATAGATTCTGGGTATGACTGCATGACTTGGACACTCACTGGGCTATTATAGCTCATCCCGTTCATTTGCTTTCTTTAACCAGGTTTCCAAAAATACTAAAGCGGGAAAAGCTGATTTTGGACTGTGTACATGTTTTATTTCGTGTATTTTGATAGCCAAACTATTTTGGGCTATCTTGGTGAAAATCATGTATATTGTGACGTGTAAACTTCTTGATGTTACTTGTACTTTTAAATTAAGTAATGTGAATATATTTTATTTTATTCTATTTTATTTCATTTTATTTGGAGTTAAGCACGCGTGCATGTTCTGAGTGAGTGCTCGACTTGAGTCCTGGCGAGAGCTAGGCAGGCAGTCCGCTAAGCCCTTTGGTGCGCCTCTGGGTAAGGTGGGGCTGTTACATATATGCTAGGAAGAATTAAAACCTTACTATTAATATCTTGTCTTCCTTAGGATTCAATTCTATATGTATCCAAAACTCACTCTCGGGATGAATAACACTAGGCCTCCCTACTTTCATGGTAAAGTTGCTAAATATTAGTTCATTCACTTCCTAAATTGTGGTTATTACTTTTCTAGAACTAAATCTTAATCTACCTTGAATGTACCACTACTTTTGGTTGCCTACTCCTTAAGTTCCATCTATCACTTCTTTATTGTTAAGTGCAATTCTCATTGTCAAATGACTATATGATTTGCAATCGGTGATCAAACAACTAACAAATGTGAAAACCTAAATAATTGAACAAGCAAATACAAATTATAAGAAGTATAATCTCAATCATCATATATCATTAGTTTTCTCTAACCCTAGAGCATATATTTAACTCAACATAGTGGAGAGAATAATGAAGTTCAAGAGTTCATAGCAACAATTCATAACATGACAAGATAATAGGAGAAGGTAAAGTAAGAAAGACTCTGAAGACCATGTGGTCTAAATTCTTTTAGTTTTGATGATTAACTAAACCTATGATAAAAATAACTAATGATTAAACAAGTGTTCTCTGTAGTCATAATCAAACAGGTTGATAAAGACAACAAAAAGGTCTTTCGGACCACCTTCCGGAAGCATTAGGAGGTAATCCGGATCATTGGAATGCACAATATCAAAAGCAACAATGAGCATCCGAACGCTCATCCGGACAAGCATCCAAACGTCCGGACTGCTAAAGACCTCAAAATGAAGAAAGTCAGCAGCTATCCGGATGCTCATCCAGATGAGGATCCGGACATTCGGATCACTTGAACCCTCAAGATGAAGAATGTAAGTAACTATCCGGACGCTCATCCGGATAACCATCCAGAAGTCCGGGTCACTTGAAGATGAACACAAGGCATCTAGAAGTCAATCCGGATGATGTTTCGGACGATCATCTGGACGTTCGGGCTCCTCCTTGCGGACGTCCAGACCAACAATTCTGTGTCTAATGGCTAGTTTTTAAATTTGACACTTAGAGCCCATTTTGGACAGTTTTATTGCTCCCTATAAAAGAAAAAAGTGTGTAGAATTGAATAGTACTTTTGTCTACTTGAATTTCGGGAGTTAAGAGTAATTTTTGTGAGAAAGATACTCTCATTTGTAAAAGCTTTGTTCCTTCAAGTGAGATAATTGTGGTATACTAGTGGAGTTGTTTCTTAGTTGTGTGAGAGCTTTTCAATTATAGCTTGGGAGGGTTAAAGTGAGTGAATTTGTAAAACTTTTAGCTCAACTAAAGGAGGTTGGTGTGAGCAAAAGTAATCCCTCAAAGTTGTATGATTGGTATTGCTTCACCAATTGAAGAAGCTCACTAGTGAATTCAAATCCAAGTAATCTACTTGGGAGTGGAAGTAGGCATCGAGCTTGGTGCCAAACCACTATAAATTAGTTCTGTTCTCTACCTTTTCTTTTAAATTCTTAAAAGCATTTCTTATTTGAATTATTTGCTTTATTGTGTATTTTTTACCTTTTTGGGGTGAAAAAAAAAACTACTTGGGATTAGCATTGTCATTCAACCTAATTCACCCCTCCCTCTTAGGTTGCTTTGGGGCCTAACAATTGGTATCAGAGCAAGAACTCTAATTCTTTTAGCTTAACTAGCTAAGAGTTGATTATGGCAACCAACAATGCTTTGTTTATGGAAGGTCAATCTATCACTAGGCCACCTATGTTCAATGGTGTCAATTATGTGAGTTGGAAAGAAAGAATGGAAATCTTTCTTCAATCTATAGATATTGAACTATGGTATATTATGAATGAAGGTCCCTATGAAGCCTATGTTGATGATTTGGCCAATGGTATTCGTAGACCAAAACTAGACAAGAACTTACACCTCAAGATAGAACAAATCTTACTCTCAATGCTAAGGCTATGAATGTTTATATAATGCATTGGATGCTAATGAGTCTACTAGAGTTAAGGGTGTAAGACGCAAAAGAGATATGGGATAAGTTGAAGGAGATACATGAAGGAAGTGATAGTGTAAGAGAGCAAAAGAAGGCCCTCTTAGTGACTAAGTATGAATCCTTCAAAATGGAGCCTCATGAGACAATAGATAAGATGTATTGTCAGTTTTAATGATATTATAAAGGATCTTGAGGTATTAAACAAGCAATACTCCATTGGTGAGAAAAATAAGAAAATCTTAAATGCCTTGCCAAAAGAGTGGGAGAGTAAAGTGACCGCAATAGAAGAGGCAAAGGATTTAAATACTATGTCTATTGAATCACTTGTAAATTCTCTAACATCTTTTGAATTGAAGCTTAAATCCAAGGTGTTAGATGAAGAGGAGGCTAGAGCTAAAAGAAGCATTGCTCTCAAAGTTGCTCAACAAGAAGAAGATGATTCGTACTCTATTGATGATGAAGATGAAGATATGGATGACAATGATCTTGCACTCATCACAAAAGGTATCAAAAAGTACTTTCTCAACAAAAGGAGAAGTAGAAGAGGTGGCTCAAATAATTTCATCCATAACAAAGGCAAAGGAAAGCAAGATGGAAATAAAAAGCAAAATGATAAATGTTTTGAGTGTGGGGAACCAAGACATTATATGAATGAATGTCCAATGAAGAAAAAGAAGGAAGCAAAAGGTGGAAGAAGGAAGCCTATCAACAACTTTCAATTAACTTGGGAGGATTGCAACTCTGAAGGAGAAGTGGATGAAGAAATAGAAATAGCTTAAATGGCCTTCATGGCTATAGGAGATGATGAGGTAAATTCTAATTATTCTTCTACTAATGAATGTGATGATGATATGGAAGAATTTGTTATGAAATTGCATGATAGATTAAAGGATTCATATGCCAAAAACAAAGATTTGAAGATAAAGATTAATGCTTTATTGAATGAAAACTCAAAGTTATTTCAAGAAAATCAAATTTTGAGAAATGAAAATGATGATTTTAGAAAAAACAAGCTTGCTCTTGATTTGAGAATTGTTGATTTGAAAAAGACTGTTTGATGGAAAGATTATGTTTAATGAAAAAATGAAAAAAAGAGCAAGAATTTTTGAAAGAAAGAATTAATGAACTTTCCAAAGTTCTTAAAATGGAGAAACAAAAGATTTGTGACAACAAAATTTTCAAAACTACCTTTTCAAATAAAAAGTTTACAATTTTCAAAAAGAATGATCTTTGTGTGGTAAAGTCTAAAATTGTTAGAGATGCCAATGCTACTTGTCATTATTGTTGCCAAAATGGTCATTCTAAAAAGGATTGTTATGTTAAGAAAAGCATCAAGTTAGGAATAAATGCTATATGGGTAACTAAAGATTTTACTAACACATATGGGCCCAAGAAAGTATAGGTACCAAAAGTTATTTCTTAACTTTAATGTGTAGGTATGCTTAAAGAACACCAACATGGGATCAAGATGGTATATAGATAGTGGATGCTCTAGGCACATGACGGGAGATGCTTCACTATTCATCAATCTCAAGGCAAAAAGTAGTGGAAAGTTACATTCAGTGATGACAAGAAGGCCAAATCCATCAGTATTGGAGATGTTGGTAAAGATGGTGATACTTTTATTCAAAATGTGCTTCTAGTTGATAACTTGAGCTATAACTTGCTTAGTGTTAGTCAATTATGTGATAGAAATCTATATATGTTGTTCAAGAAACATGAGTGTCTAATTCTTGACATAAATTTTAATATTGTGTTTAAAGAAAATAGACATAATGATATTTATGTTGTGCATTTAGAAAGATTTAGATCATGACAAGGTAAAATGTCTTACTGTTACTAATGATGATCCTTGGTTATGAAATAGAAGGCTTTGTCCTTTTAATATGGACTTATTGAGTGAATTTTCTAGGAAAGATCTTGTTAGAGGATTGCCAAAAATCAAATTTGAAAATGGACAAAATTTGTGATGCATGTCAATTTGGCAAACAAACTAAAGTTTCTTTCAAACCCAAAAACTATGTTTCTACATCTAGACCATTGGAATTATTGCATCTAGACTTGTTTGGTCCTACTCAAGTTGCTAGTTTAGGAGGAAAGAAATATGCATTTGTTATTGTTGATGATTTCTCTAGATTTACTTGGGTAGTGTTCTTAGCTCATAAAGATGAGGCTTTTAAGAACTTTGTTTCTTTATTTGCTAAAGTGCAAAACTTGTTGAATTGTGCACATTGTTAAGATTAGAAGTGACAATGGTACCGAATTTAGATATTGTGAGTTTTTCGAATTTTGTGATTCAAATGGTATATTCTCATGATTTTTCTACTACTAGAGTTCCTCAACAAAATGGTGTTGTAGAAAGAAAAAATAGGACACTTCAAGAGGCCGCTAGAACTATGATTAGTGAGTGTGATCTTCCAAAGTATTTTTGGGCCGAGGCCGTCAATACCGCTTGTTATGTTATGAACCGTGTGCTTTTTAGACCTATTTTGAACAAAACTTCTTATGAGCTTTTGTATGGAAAAAAACCCATAGTTGGTTATTTTAAAGTTTTTGGTTGTAAATGTTTTATTTTGAATATTAAGGAGCATTTAGGTAAGTTTGACAAGAAAATCTGATGAAGGGATTTTCTTATGATATTCCCATGATAAGAGAGCTTTTAGAGTGTATAATAGGAGAACTCTTACTATTGAGGAGGCCATACATGTTACCTTTGATGAATCACATGATGTCATTACTAATAATTCTTGTGAAGATGACGATTTAGGTGTGCAACAAGGTCTTGAAAATTGAAGATCAATGATGATCAAGGCACATCAAACAAAGACAATCTTCTACAAATGGATGTAGAAAAAGACCATGATGAAGATAACATTCCAAAGGAGCTACCAAAGACTTAGTAAATATACTCAACATCATCCACGAGATCTTATTATAGGTGACCCTTCCGAAAAGGTAAGAACTCGTTCCTCTCATAGACCTCTAATTGATAATTTTGCTCTTATCTCTCATGTAGAACCCAAGAATATAGATGAAGGCTCTAAAAGATGAGTGTTGGATTTTGGCCATGCAAGATGAATTGAATCAATTTGAAAGAAATAAAGTTTGGACATTAGTTGAGAGACCACATGATCACCCAATTATAGGTACAAAATGGATATTTAGGAATAAATTGGATGACAAAGGTAAAATTGTTAGAAATAAGGCTAGATTAGGTTGTAAAAGGTTATGCACAAGAAGAATGTAATTGATTATGATGAAACTTTTGCACTAGTTGCTCGATTAGAATCTATTAGAATGTTTCTTACCTATGCTTCTTATAGAAATAACAAGCTTTATCAAATGGATGTGAAAAGTGCTTTTCTTAATGGTTTTATTGATCAAGATGTGTATGTTGAACAACCACCGGTTTTGAACATGAAAATTTTCCAAATTATATTTTCAAACTTTCTAAGGCTTTGTATGGATTGAAACAAGCTCCAAGAGCTTGGTATGATAGGTTAAGTAGTTTTTTGATTGAAAATGGTTTCAAACGAGGCTTTGTTGATACTACTCTTTTCACAAAAATTCATAATAACCACATTTTGATTGTGCAAATTTATGTTGATGATATTATAGTTGGTGCTTACTAATGAGAATTTGTGCAACGATTTTTCTAACATAATGCAAAGGGAATTTGAAATGAGCATGATGGGTAAGTTAAACTTCTTCCTTGGACTTTCAAATTCACCAATTGAAGGAAGGAACATTCATCAATCAATCGAAGTACACAAAGGAGTTACTCAAGAGGTTTGGTATGGAGGATTCAAAGCAAGTGAGAACTCCAATATGCACTTCAACCAAGTTGGACAAAGATGAGGAAGGTATAAAAGTTGATGAAAAGAGTTATTGAGGTATGATTGGAAAGTTTACTATATTTAACTGCTAGTAGACCAGGATATTACTGTTTGCTGTTTGTTTGTGTGCTAGATTTCAATCCTCACCAAGAAATTCTCATTTAATTGCTGTGAAAAGGATCTTGAGATATTTAAGAGATAGTATTAACTATGGGTTGTGGTATCCTAGAACAAACTCTTTGATTTAATAAGCTATTCGGATTCTGATTTTGCCGATTGTAGAATTGATAGAAAGAGTACTAGTGGATTTGTAACTTTCTTGGACAATGATTTAGTTTCTTGGTTTAGTAAGAAACAAGGCTCTATTTCTCTATCCACGGCGAAAGTCGAATACATAGCTACTGGTAGTTGTTGTGCTCAAATTATGTGGATGAAACATACTCTTGTTGATTTTGGTATTACTTTTGATTGTGTGACTCTTTATTGTGATAATACTAGTACTATCAATCTCTCCAAAAATTCCATTCAATTCTCTAGAACTAAGCATATTGATGTGAAGCATTATTTCATAAGAGAATTAGTGATGAAAGGTGAGATTAGTTTAGATTATATTCCTACCAAAGACCAATTAGCTAATATCTTCACAAAAGCTTTTCCTGAGGATAGATTCTTCTATCCTTAGAAACAAGTTAAGAGCAATAGAAAAATGTTTTCACTGAATTTTTTCCTAAAAAATCTTTCTTCAGCTTGATTTAGACAACCACTGAGTGGATCTGGATGTCCGGATGAACAGTCCGGATGGTCAATTTTTATTTTTAGTCAAACAGCTCATTATCCAGACACTTGGTCCAGACGTGAAGCACGCGATCTGGACGTCCGGATCGCGTAACTTTAAGTTACGCAAGTTGTGTTTCTTCATATTATTCGCCCATCCTTAGTTTCTCTCAAGCCAAAATAGTTCCAAAACACTTTTCAAGCAAAATTCTACCCAATTTTCACACTCAATTTCAATTACTCTTAAAATCTTTCTCTTTTTCTCATTCAATCATCATCAAATTTCTCTCTCTTCCATCCTTAGGGTTTTCCTAATTTGGAGATTTTTTATTTCTACTTTCTTTCTCCATTTTGTTTTAGCATTTGCACCTCATATGGCTAGTTCTCATCAAGCATGCAGAGGTGGAAGGGGTGGACGTCGTAGAGGCCGTGGTAATGTCAACTATACTATCACTCAAGAGTGGTTTATAAAATTTCTTAGTAAGACCTTTTTTGATCCCCCTTGGTTGGAGTTATATCAAAATTTGGGCAATAAGAATGTTATTGGAGTTAAGTATTGTGTTTTTGATCACTTTGATAATGACTTAAACGATATCCTTGTTATGTAAGAGCTAATCATTGGGATAGTGTTTGTAGAGTGAATGAAATTTGTATATGTTGATTTAGTAAAACAATGTTATGCCAATTTGAGGAAAGTTGATGGAAATGTGGAATCTATTGTGAATAACACGCATTTCACATTGATGCTAGAGAGTTGAATGAATTATTTGGGATGCAAAATGAGGATAGTGATTTTTGTATTCCTACAAGGAACCATCCTCCTATTATTGATTATGACTGACCTTAAGAGTTCCTTCTTTGAGAATCATATTGCTCTAGCCTTGCATACTATAAGATCAATTATTTTACCCCTTGAAATAGAGTTTTATACCACATTATTGTGAGTATCTTGGCACCCACTAGTGGACACAAGACCGATGTGACTCACATAGCACTTTATCTCTTTTATAGGCTTATGAGATCAATTTCTATTAATTTGGGTGTATTTATGATTGAATATATGTTTACGTGTAAGCTAGATTCCAACAAAGGTTTGGCATATGAATGTATTTTGACTCCTCTTTTTTGAAATAATGGAGTCTCTTTTGAGGGGATAGTGGGCACACGTCCTAGTGAAGGGGATAGAATTGATAGAAAGTGTTTTAAGAAGCTTCACTTAACATTTCATGGAGGTAGATGGCTATATAGACGAAGTAAGCTTAAAAAACGGTCATTCTCCCGGGTATTGAATGTGTGACTTTATTTTTTATGATACTATGTGAAGGATGTACCACATCATATGGATATAGATGATCTCCATCTTCAGCCTTGTTTCCCCACTCCTTATACTAGTATTCCACATTCCGATCCCTCTTCATCTCACACTCCTTCATCTACTTGGGAAAGTAGACTTTTGATGCCATAAATGGCTTATCCACTTATATGACTCACATGCAAAATGATCTCTCCAGGTTACGCTCTCAAATGACAAATTTGCAAGGAGAATTTCAGCCGGAAGTGCGGGGCATTCATCACAGGCTTGAACGCATTGAATTGGCACACGAATATGGATGGGACTTCGATAATCATGCAAATTTTTCAGCCTATATAAGGACAAGAAGACAAGGGCATGAGCAGAGAAGAAAGGCGAGACATGATTCCTCCTCTCCTAGTGATGATTAACTAAATCTATGATAAAAACAACTAATGGTTAAATAAGTGTTTGCTGCAGTCATAATCAAACATGTTGATAAAGACAGCATAAAGGCCTTCTGGACGTCTATCCGAACGCATTAGGAAGTAATCCGAATCATTGGGATCCACAGGATCAAAAGTAGCAGTAAGCATCCAGACGCTCATTCGGACGAGCATCCGAATGTCCAAACTGCTAGAAGACCTCAAGATGAAGAAAGTCAGTAACTATCTGGATGAGCATCCGGACGTCCGGACTACTAAAAGCTCTCAAGATGAAAAAAGACAATAGCTATCCGGACACTCATCTAGACGATCATCCGGACGTCCGGATCACTTGAAGATGTACAAAAGGCATCCAGAAGTCAATCCGGATGATGTTCTAGACGATCATCTGGACGTCCTGGCTCCTCCTTGTGGACGTCCGGACCAACAATACTGTGTCTATTAGCTAGTTTTTAAATTTGACCGTTAGAACCCATTTTGGGAAGTTTTATTGCTCCCTATAAAAGAAAAAGTGTGCAGAATTGAATGTACTTTTGTCTACTTGAATTTTGGAAGTTAAGAGTAATTTTTGTGGGAAAGATACTCTCCTTGTAAAAGCTTTGTTCCTTCAAGTGAGAAATTGTGGTATACTAGTGGAGTTATTTTTTAATTGTGTGAGAGCTTTTCAATTGTAACTTGGGAGGGTTAAAGTGAGTGAATTTGTAAAACTTTTGTCTCAATTAAAGAAGTTTGGTGTGAGCAAAAGTAATCCCTCAAAGTTGTATGATTGGTATTGCTTCACCAATTGAAGAAGCTCACTAGTGAATTTAAAATCTAAGTGATCTACTTGGGAGTAAATGTAGGCATCGAGCTTGGTGCTGAACTACTACAAATTGGTTGTGTTCTCTACTTTTACTTTTTAAATTCTTAAAATTATTTCTTATTTGAATTAATTGCCTTATTGTGTATTGTTTATCTTATTGGGGTAAAGAAAACAACTACTTGGGATTAGCTTTGTCATTCAACCTAACAGACTCCTTCAAATGATGAATAAGGCTCGAATGCTCTTCTATTTCTTCCTTCAATTGAAGCACTACAACAGAATTCTCCAAGAATTTCTTCTACAAGAAGTAAAACTACTTTTATTCTACCTACTAGAGAATTTCCTAACCACTTCTATTTAGAGGAGAGTTCTCCTCTCCTTTTTTCATGCTCCATGAACTGCAAGGCTTTCTATTTACCAAGGAGATGAGCTTCATCAACTTGACAACTTGATTCGCAACTTGTATCTTAAAATCACAAAGAATTATTCTTAAATTTTTGAAAATTTCTAGGGCAATGCAGTTCCAATTTGATATGAAAAAATCTCCAAACAAATTGTATGACCTACCTGCAAGTTGAAAAGCCAATTGCTTTATTGACATAGTGATCTGTGGACCTACTCTCACAAATCTAGTCCACAAATCACTTTCTGTTCTACAATTTTCCTTATGATAAGGATCCACCAGGCAATGCAATTTGATCCATCCATAGATCCCTCTTGTGGATTCAAACCCTTGCTTCCAAAATGTGATTTATGAGGTAGATCCTTGAGTCTCCATTTGGATCCATGTATGGATCATTTTTGCCAAGATTTTGAATATCTAATCTCCATTTTACTGTGAACAACTTTGATGCTTAATTTCACTATTTTAAATTATTTCCAAATTATCTTTAAATTCATCACTTTGTATTTCATTTGATTCGAATTATGACAATAGCCAAAACCTGTAAAAACACAAGGAATATTAAACTATTCAAATACAAGTTCCGACTTAAGAGCCTAATTTGAAGAAACAAATATTCAAAAGAGGCAATTTCATTTTAAACCTAAAAACATACCAAAATTTAGTAATAAATCACATGCTAAAATATAGATAATAAGCACTTATCACCCCCCATGGTGGAAAAGCCCTCGACGCCCCCTCAAAGAAGTCACCCCTTCTCCTCTCTAGTCCTCGAGTTGGGTCTGTTGCTTGTATTCTTTTTCCTTGTATTCATTCTTCTACAAGATAGAATAACAAGGATGTAAAAGAAAGAAATGTCTTAAGCTTTTTTAAGTCTTAAGAGATTGTTACAAAGAGAAAGCTAAGAATAAATCAAAGTTCGACACATCTTCATAATATATAAAGAAATCAAAAATTCCAACAAAGCGGTTACATTTCTTCACTTCTTATAATTTAGTAGTACTCTTGGTCTAGGCAGGCAACACCTAAGAGTGGGAAGAAAGGAGAAAAGGCAAATGATGATTAAAATAATTTTTTTTTCACATGTGACACGAGTTAGGTTGGGCCAGAATTTTGTGAAGTCCATATCAATAACGTTAAAAACCCCAAAACAAGCCCAATATCAAAAACATCACTGAAAAAGATATTAAATGTCACAATGAGTCATAACACAGAGACAATGATATAGTGATGCACTGTCGTGGTAACTGTATACAAAACTTAGTAATTTGTTTCTTTTACAAGACCTAATGCTTCATAATCAAAGTCACAAAATTTACCATAAATTTTGACGGTCAATCGGTACTATAATATTTTTCAACACTAAGTGTTTGATTTTTAGACTAGAGTCACAAGAAACAAATGTTAGACGATTCACAATAGATTTTGGGGGATGACTTATGGACGTAAAGAAGATTCCCTCATGCAATACCATACAATAGATACTGTCAAAATTGAAACATTAGATGGGCGTTCTCTCACAGTTCCAAAACAAAGACTAGGCAGTATTACTGTGATATAAAATGAGGGACTGCCTGTTCCGCATCTAGGGTTGAAGGGTTCATTGTTTATCAGATTGGAAGTTATTTTTTCCAAAGAATCTAAGTTTGCCAAATGAAGAAAGAGGTCAACTCAAAATGTTGCTTTCTAAGGAAGACGAACAACAAGGGCATGTTTCAACTTCTGCATAATAGGCACTTTTCTCCATTTATTTCCATCGAGCTTTTAGTTTTTAGGAGACTTTTTCACCCAGGTAGGCAGAAGATAACCAATGTTCGAAAAAGCATACCGGTCAATGAACTGGAAAGGAGAGGAGTTGAAGGTCAGACCAGTCGGACTGGGGTTCAATGTATTTTCTCTTTTTTAATTTAATTTAATGGATAATATAACGACAAATATTAGATATATCCCACTCTATTAAGCTAGTTAACCCATTACTTGTTTGAATATATTCAAATATACAAATTAATGAATCCATTATTTTGATAAAAATTTTATAAAATATTCTATGTCTATAACAATTAAATTAACAAAGAAAATGGCATTACAAGTATAAAATATATAATAACAATAAAAAGTAAGTGTATTGAAAAAAATAAGGATAAAACAATACTTTAAAATTCACCACTAAAGTACATTATTATATTTTTAAATATTTTAAATTAAGTCTTGAACATTTTAAATTATTAAATCATATTTGTTGCTTGTTTTCATATTCTCTACTTTTTTAATACCATCAAGACTTATTTTTCAATGTAAAATTTAAATTTATTTTTAATACCAAATAATACAATTAACTTTGAATATAGGTCGATTCGAGTAAATGTAATTTTTTAAATTAAAAATTTTTATTTTGCTCTATTTTTTAAGGTAGGTTCGCATACTCAAATGATTTTCAGATTTCAATTTAATTATCTTACTATTAGTTTAGATCTATTTAGGTTTTCTATTTTTTAGTTTTTTACTTTTTTTGCACGACCTAATGAGAGGTGATTTCTAACAATTTTGTATCAATCAAGAATTTAGATTTAGAATTTCTTAAAAGAGACTAAACTTTATTGAGAATAATGATTTATTTACTTTACTTCTTAATTCATACACTTAACCATAATTCAAAAACCTAAACAGATAACTTACAAAAATACCAATTTAAACTTTTAACTAGGGGAATATTTTAGGCATAAATGAATAATTAAACAATTTAGATAAGAGGACTAGTCTTAATAGAAGTGATTTTAGTAAAAGTAAATATGAGATTTCATAATGAATTTAGATGTATAAGAATCAATTAATTTCATTAAACATGATTAATAAAGGAAACAAAGGAACTAAAAACGTAAGAATCAATTAAATTCATTAAACATGATTGATAAAGAAAATAAAGAAACAAAAAATATAAGAATCAATTCATTTTATTAAAAATGATAAAAAAAAAAGAAGAAGAAGCATATAATAAATGAAATGATATATAACATTCAACACAAACTGCACCCACTTTCAAACATTTTTGTTAAGCCAAAAAAATAAAAAACTGACGGTTCACGACTCAAGCGATTTAATGCGGTTCACATGGTCAGACCAATTCTTACCGGTTTGTTGGATTTCTCGGCGCTATAATATAAAATCGGACCAGAGCGTTCTTAAAACACTCAAGATAACTTGATTATGTTATAAGCTGTTCGCAGCACGGTACAATGTGATTTTCCAATAGCTGCTGCTTGCATTATTGAGTTCGATTATTTTTACTAGGAATAAAATTTAATTTGCAACCTCTACTATTGTTGAAACTCCATTGAAAGACATTGGTTTAAATTCTTAAATTGGTCAATAAACATTTTAAACTATACTTGTGAAGATATTTTTGTTCATATTTTCAATCTTCCCCAATTCTGATGGGTTCGTAAAAATTGATATTCGGAAAGGATGGAGAACAAATGTAGAAGAACAGAAAATTAATGTTGTAATTAATTAATCTTTTGAAAAAAAGTATTTATATGATGTAACAAATTCAACTGGGACAATAATATAGTGGCTCTTCGTTCTAAATTTCCAAACTCTTTGTTTCTGTAATTTTTCTAATGCTACGGTGACTTTTTGTTAATCTAACTACAAAGAAAAATATAAATTTTAGTAAAAATTGAGTTATGATACAACATGCATGTCAGAAAAAGTATATTCATACACATAAAAATGGGTAAATATGCGTTTGTATATGACTATATGTATAGGTATATATGTATCAAACAATAGGTTCGTATTGGCAAGGATAAATTTTTTTTTATTACATCTTACTCAATTAGGAATAGATTTCTACCGATCACTTAAGCTAAAGGTTAGAAGGCAATAGCATCCCCTCCTTCATTATCTACTTGATTGGCAAATGGGCGGGTTTTGCATGGGTTAAATAAAAATGGACTCAGGTAGACATAAGGCTACTTGGTATATGAGTTAACATGAGTGACAATATCCGCCAGTGGTCCGGCAACAGTTCGATGCCCATTGAACTTTTTTTTTTAAAAAACAAAAAGATTAAAAGAAGACTACTAATAAAAGAGAGATAAAATATTTTTTAAATAATAAAAAAATATGGGTGCCCAATGGATATTCATGGGTAGCTAATACTCACCCACTTTTCCTTGGACAAGAAACTATCAATACCATAAAGTTGATATCCAACCATCCACGGTCTTTTTGTGGAGGTAAATTTGCATGGATTGGGATCACTACTCCATCTATGCACTTTGTGATTTAAAAGAGTACCATATAAGCATAATGATGCATGTTAATATAAAAAAGTGATGTAAGAATACTTATATGTTTTATTTTAAACCACATAGCCCAGGGTCATGGACCGGGTCCATATTAAAATTTTTCATTTGTGAGCAGCTTGGTTCGACTGGACAGGACCGAACCATGGCAATTAAAGCAATATTTTAAGAACCGGACCGAATTAACTAGTTCGATGGTCAGACCATGAACCGGCGTAGCTTCAGTTTGATTCACACATTGGTATGACTAGTCTAAAAAATTGTTAAAAATCATAGAAATTGCACGAATCGCTTGAACCGATTTGAACTGTTGAATCGGTGTTTTTATAATTTTGGCCTTATAGTTTTAATATTTAAATAATTGGACATGTAATTTGAATAACTTTTAATGTACCTCTTATGTTGCTTGTGATTTTAACATTTAGAGTTCTATTTTTTTCAGTTAATTTTAGTATTTTTTATGGATTTTGTTTGAATTCAAAATGTGGTGATTGTTTTATATATGATTTAAGAATACTATTATTTTTTTATAGGAACAATTTGAGATGAATTTATTCATTTGTATATACAATTTATAATTTTATTTGTGAAAATTTAAGTTTTTTAGAAATATTTAACTGTTCTGTTAAGTGATGCCTTACATTAGCTTACAAAAT
This sequence comes from Mitragyna speciosa, assembly GCA_024721245.1. Lineage (NCBI taxonomy): Eukaryota > Viridiplantae > Streptophyta > Magnoliopsida > Gentianales > Rubiaceae > Mitragyna > Mitragyna speciosa. The sequence goes on along the minus strand of CM045553.1, from coordinate 26,761,265 downwards.
GTCCAAATATTTATGTATTTTACTTTTTTAAAAAAATTATTTAACTGAGATTGAGCCGATCTTACTGGTTGAATCGTAGCCCGATCACCTTAGCGGTTCAATTGACAGTGTGGGTATTAAAACATTGAATTAAAGTTTATTAATTTACAAAATCACTAAAAGATGATTTAAAAGTTAAAATAACGAAGGACGTATTTAAATTTTTTTTATATGTATCTTTTTTCATATTTTTATTTGCAATATTTTTTTTCCAAATCTGTAATATGTGTGATTGTGTGTGATCTTGTATGTCTAACTGTGTGAATAAACTGTGTGATTGTATGCGTTTACTGTGTGTATCTCTATCGAATTTGGTTTCTTTAAGTTGGGCACGTTGGATTCCCATAGATAGCCCAAACAAAAGGACCCATTGTTTAGGAATGGCTGCGATAACTAGTTCTATGGACAATTTTTACCAAGCTCAAGTTAAGCAATGGGCAAACTTATGTGGGTAGACCCGCCCAAGCTGCGGGCTGGCTTGGGTTGGCAATGGTCACGAGCTATGTTTGCCAGCCCTTTAATTTATTTTGCTTTATGAACAGCTTTCGAATAAAATAAGCAATAAGATGAATGGGATTGAAAATAGTAATGGCCTTTTATTTGAGAACAATTATATGAATCTCGTTGACTTTTACCTTTGCTTTTAACTCTTTTTATTTTACTTATAAAAGAAGATATCACTTTTAACTCAAAATATTTCAGTACTATATGATATCTAGGTAGTTATAAAAATAAAGTAGGCAGAATGGAAAAAAAAAAAAGAAAATTGCAAACATTGGCCCTTTCAAGCAAAATATCTAAAATATGGCGCTTTACTTTATTTATGCATTTTCTTTTAATATATTTTTCATGGCAACGTGTGATTGTTCATCTCTCTCTCCCCTTCCCTCCCTTCTCTCTATCTGTATGTGTGTGTGTGTGTAAACACATGCACACACATAAATATATATAAGACTTAACTGATGTAATCTAAGAAGATGATGTTGGGTTCTCAGTTAGGATCTTGTGGTAACTTGTCATGCCCCAATTTGAAAAGAGAGAAAATAAATAAGAAGAAAAAAGTGATTTTTTTTTTTAAAAATTGGCATTTAAAAGACGATTTTTACTTTTGAAAACAAAACAAGAGAAAACGCTAGGCCTTTTGCAAATTGCAACAACCTTGGTCAAAAACAAAGTCTAGAAGGGCTTTATGAAAAAGAAGAGTCGCCACTTGATACTGAGTTTTGATGTACTAAGTCAACAGAAAACATAACTATCATTGGAATAGCGAGGAAACAAGTAAGGACTCATAACTACTATTGGACTAGCGTGGTGATGTCCATATTTATCATAATAAAACACATAAAACGTAAATGAAGTAAATAAATATATAAGATCAAGTATAACACATAGGAGCACATAACACATATCCATAATACTTTAGATGCAAATTCCAATGAAAAGCAAATAAACACATAAGCACATAAATACATAACACACAAAAGCCCTATTGGGAAACCCTAACTACAATTTAGAAAGGGAAAAGATAAGAGAAATGACGCATCTAACTTATCTATTACATAGAGAAATGACGCATCTAACCTATCTATTACATTTCCTATCTAAATACAACTTTTCACTAAATAAATAAAAATATAATCCATCTATTGCATTGCTTATCTAAATACAAATTTTTGTTAAAAGTAAAAGGAATTATAACCTATCTATTACATTCTTCCAAATAATTAAAATTAAAATTGAATAAATAACATGACATAAATAAATGCTAAAAAAAGTAAATAAAATAAGAAAACACATAAAAAAATATAAGGAGAAATTAAAAGGATAATAGAGGTACCTCCCATTTGAAGACTCGATATAAATTTGCTAATAAAACAAACAAACATGTCAAAGGTACCACTATGTAAACAAGTAAAGCATAAAAAGTAAATCCCAACAATTTGTGAGGTAAAAATGTAAATTTAGCAATATTCTAGGGGAAAAATGCAAATTCTGGCAAATTGGGAGACAAAAAGATGAATTCCAGCAAGCCTAGAGTCGAAAATGCAATTTTTGGCAACACTCTAGAGCAAAAATGCAATTTACAGCAAGCTAAAGGGTAGAAATATACTTTCAAACAATGCTTAAGATAATAATATAATTTACAGCAAATTAAGGGACAAAAATATAATTTTCTGCAACATTTAGAGACTAGATTACTAAACACAGCAAGTTTAAAGGCTAAATTACCATTTTAGCAAATTGGGAGGATGAAATAATAAATTCCAGCAAGTTTTAGAGACCAGAAATGTAATTTAGAGCGAGCCAAGGGAACTAAAATATAATTTCCAGCAAGTATGGAGGGTAAAAATGTAAATTCAGCAAGCTAGGGTATAAAAATGTAAATTACAGCAAGCCTACGAGTGAAAAATTAAAGTTATCGCAATCATGGGGAGCAAAAATGTAAATTACAGCAAGTACAGAGATCAAGAGTGCAATTTCAGCAATACTCATGGGCAAAAATGTAGGCATAAATGGTCAAATTACAATTTTCAGCAACATTCAAGGGAAAAAATGTAATTTCAGCAAGCATAGGGGCAAATTTGCAATTTCTACATTCAAGGATAAAAATGTAATTTCATCAAGCATAAGGACCAATTTACAATTATTTAAAAGTTAGGAACCAAAATGAAATTAAATAGGACCTATTTGAAAAGAAAATAAAATTTTAGAGCTCAATTTGTGAAAATAAAAAATTTAAATGCAAAAGTCATAAATATATAGGGCCACAATAACATTAAATAAAACTGTGGGGGTTAAAAATAAAATATATATTAATATTAAATGAAATATAAAATCAAAACATAAAAATGACGTACTTTTGAGTACATCAAAATGACATGGTTCCACTTAAGACTTTTTTTTTTTTTTTAAGAAAATAGTTGTTTTCAACCTCTACATGATTGACCATTAGTCGGTCAACAACATGTCGGAAAAATTTTTCGATGGTCCAATCAAACCCAACTTTCACTTTTCACTCAAAATTTCATGTAGAATCCATTTCTAGCATTGGTTTTTCCAAATAATGGCTGAAATAAGTCAAAATTGCCTTGGACAATCAGGTCTCTCTCTTTTACAACCACCTCCTCCAAAACTCAAAAAAAAGGCACAAAAATTAAATGAGGAAACTCCTAAGAACTTGTAGAGCATGATCGTGTCAGCAAAAATGGAATTTAAATGTAAAAAACAAGATTTATTTAGAGACCTGTTTCCTTGTTCTTTAAGGCATTTTCAAGAACACATAGTGAGCGAGGTAAAACTAGTCATCCACATGAGTTATTTGTCGACATCTACTCCTAAACAACATTCAAATAACATAAAGGTTCACCAAATAACACAAACTTCGAATTTAAGCCAAATAGAATAGAAGAAAAAAAGTAATAAAGGGAATAGACTCAATGATGATGTTGATGAAGCTTCGGTTTGCAATGGACAAGGCTGCAACTCTTGGAGTTTTTTTAGAATGTGCTCAATATGTGAGTAAATGGGGTTATGGTGCTATGCATCTGTGTGTGTTTTCCTGGTGCGTGCATGAGTTTTATGCTCTGTGTGTGTTTTGTGTGTGAACTGTGTGCATGTACATGGAGTGAATTGTGTGTTCTTGTGAGTGAATAAAATGCTAGTGAGGTGTGTGAAGTGAGGGAGGGCCGAGAGAGAGAGAGAGAATGGAAAAGTTGTGAGTGAAGTGTTAGTGTTGTGTGTGTGTGTGAAGTGAGAGGTGCAAGAGTGTTGGCGATGGTGAGTGAATTATGAGTTTGAGTGCTATGTGAGCTAGTGTGTGACTGTTAATGCAAGTGGTAGGGGATGCCATGAAGTGAGGGAGGAAAAAATGGAAGGGTGTGTGAATTGTGAGATGGTGTGCAAGTGTATAAGTGTATAGTGTGTGTTTTGTGAGGGAAGGTAGAGGGAGTGAGAGTTGTGTGCTTTGTGTGAGCCGAGGGGAAGAAGAGAAAAGTTGAGTGAGCTTTTGCACATTTTCGTTAATCCATGAACAAGATCTATACATCTCGATTGGAAAAGTGTGTGCATTGTGATGATGGTGAGTGAAGAAAAGTCACCAAGACATGTAGATGCTATAGCAGTTTTCCCTTTTTGGGAAAAAATGTAAATAAAAAATAAATAGCGTTAAAAAATCATAAAGTTTTTACAAAAAAATCTATGAATGTATAATATGCATATCAAAATTTTTATACCAAAAAAATTTAACAGTAAAGGTACATTTGGAAGCCATATATGATAAAAATTATGAAAAATACAAAAATATTAAATGACTTTTAAAAATCATGAAACATTTATACAAAATACATTATCATATAAAACACATATACTAAAATTTTCACTCGAAGATTTTAACAATAAAGCACTCTTGGGAAATGTGTCTTTAATAGACAAAAAGACAAGAAATTAAATAAATACCAAACGCCCTATAAAAATCATGAAATTTTTACAAAAAAAAAATCTATAAATATATAAAATGCACATATAAATTCTTTCACACAAAAATACTCAATAAAAGGATGCATTGGAAAATATGCCGTTAACTAAACAAACACCAAATTTCAAATAAATCCTAAATAACTCCGAAAAATAATTAAAATTAGAAAAATGATAAAAAAATATAGAAATACGAATTTAGAAATTAAAATAAATTTAAAAAGTTGTACATGTTAAAATTACTATTTTGCTCCTGATATGATTATTTAGTCATAATTTACACAAAAATTGTAATTAATCTTGGAAAAATAAAAGGTACTCCGAATGATGTAAAAGCACATTTTTTTTAAAAGAACGTGTCAAAAATTGGTATCTACATGACCACCCAACTCTACACGCATGCACCCAGTTAGCAATCATCTTCCTAGATTACATCAGCTAAATCTTAGTAAATAAGATAAAAGCAGTGTCGGGATAAAGCTAACGCTTATGGACTCAATCGAAGAGCCTTTGGAGGGTGCTAGTAGCAAACATTCTTAAGTCAATCCATTTTAAGTTACACCTAGAGAAAGCCAAACCCCGCTTCCTCAAAGAAAGCGACTGGGTATGGCTCTAACCTTCTAGAGGTGAAAGCTAGGTGGCAAGTTTCTTCTACCCAGATGGAGTTTCTATCCCTTGTGAAGAACATAGGAACTGCCAGGTTTAGGGAAAGGGGCAAGTTATGACTATGAGCTTATTCGATAGCAATTAGCTTAGATTTTATACTATTAAGGCCAATTAGTTCACAACTATAGTACTGATAATTTAATAATTGACATAGATTTTTTAATAAGATATATTATACAATTTCTCTACTTAAGACAAAAAAGGTTAGTAGTGTAGGCCTCTGCTATTACACTACTTGGCCAACAATCACAGTAAGACCATCGAGGGGTGAGAGCGGGTGGAAAGCACGTGCACACAAACATATTAATTTTCAGGGGCCCAATGCATCCACACTGGGAGGAGTTTATGTAGGACAATTGCAAAAAGATTGATTTAGATTGAGTTTCTATCGAAATGCAGATATAACAGTTTCTTTTCATCAGTCTCCACAAGCTGTTGTGTAATAAATTCAATATCTGTAGCAACACGAAGTCCAAATCCTTTGGCTCACATTTAAATCTCAAAATCTCTTTGGTAGTCCTCTTCTTATAGCAAGAAAAGAGGACACATGACGAGACAATTGATTCAATAATAAACTATATAATAAACTTATATGGCTGTGTATTTGCATGTGAACAAGCATGTTATGTGTGTACACATGCGAACAACCCTGAGTGGGTTTGAAGAACAACGGAAACATTAAAAAAATAGACAATTTTGCATACAATTTTTTTGGCCAATTGACTGGAAAAAATAATTTTGCAATTTCTATTTAGGTGTGTACTCAATTTAATCTGATGAACAATGGGATTGTTTTCTTCTTATAAGACAATATATATATATATATATATATCCCAAAATCTTCTAAAAACTGGACAAAACATACAGCACGAAACAACACAAATGCTACTAAGTTTAATAGGTTATGGATGTCTATAATTAGCGATATTGTATCATAAATAAAAAAAAAAATATAGTCAACGTAATATAGAAAAGATCCAAAAGTTGGGGAGGGAAGGGAATGGGCAAATGATGCTTCAGAAATATTTTTCCACAACCCATGCAACTCATGACACAAACACTTAGATCTTATTCTCAATAGCTTTTGATTTTTATGAAAATAGATTTTAGAAAAGCTGAAAATTAGTTGCTCTTGCTTTGAGTTTAAAAAATCCAAAAACATAATAGGAAAAAAGCAGTTGAGAACATCAAAAAATAAAATTTTCAAGAATCAAAAGCCAAAATCGTGTAGAATAAAATTATTGAGAACAGGCCCTTAAGCTAAAATTCCAAGAAGCCCATATTACTGACTGAGTGCATTAAAAAGGCCAAAGTAAGCCTAGTATCATGATCATATGAATAGTCCATCTTAGTTAACCTCCAAACATAACATAAAGGCTTAGTTTGGGAGTTGGGATAGAAAAGAAAAGAATGAGAAAAGAAAGTGAGAGAAAAGAAAAGAAGGGGAAGCAACTTTTCTTTCATTTTCCTCTCAAATTTGGAAGGAAAATTTTTTTGCTAAAACAAGCCAACTTTTCCTTCCATTTCCTTTCTTTTCTTTCCCTTTCCTTCCTTCCAAATAAGGAAAATGATTAAGTAAATTTTCCTTTCTTTTTCTTCCTTACTCCCAAACAAAAGAACCCCTTAAAATCATTGCCTTTCTTTTCTTTTCCCTCCATTTCCTTCCTCCCAAACATAATGAAAGTAAACACACAATACATTCATTTTTAAGTTTTCAAACTTTTATTCTCTTATTGGTTACTAACTTAAGGATTGGAGTACAACAAGATGGAGAGCCCCACCTCTTCCAAAATCTTCCAAGGGAGTAGGTCAATAGTTACAAAACAACCTCAAAAGTGATGAATCCCCTCTTCTAGGAGGTCTAAGTTTAGAAACTTGCAGGTGTTTCAAATGGCATCAACAAGCACCATTACATAATGTACCAAAATAAATAGCACATGTATTAATTAAGCATATCTGGTGTCTAAGGTCATAAAGAAAAAAGGTATTGAAAAATACTCGATGTTTCCTTTCAATTACGGGTTTATTTTATGTATATTGTTCACCCGCAGGTTTAAATCATAGTCATATATACAACAAGTGCCTATGCAGAAGATTATTTGATGATGTTATAATCTGTTTTACGCACGGAATGATGTGATCTTCTGACAATTGCTTATTGCTATATTGAGTTTGATTGGTTTTACTTGGATAGAATTTAATTTGCAACTTTTGCTATTGTTATAATTCCAGTCAAGGGACTCGATTTACATTATTTTAAAGCATAAGTTATTGCGCCAAACATTTATTCGTGTTAATTTGGTCGATAGACATTCGAAACTATACATGTCATGAAATTTTTGGTTCACATTTTGAATCTTCCAGAATTCTTGATGGATACTGCACGTAAACATTGATATTCGGAAATGTCCGGGAACAAATGTCAAAGAGTAGGAAGTTGATGTTGTGATTAATTTTTTTGTAAAAGTGTTTGTATGATGCAACAAATTCAGTAGGCACAAAGCTTGTAGTGACTCTTGTTTAGTCTACTTTCTAAACTCTTTAATAGTTTAATTTCCTAATCCTATGATGACTCTTTGTTACCCTAACTATAAAGGAAAATGATAAATTTTAGTTAAAAATTAGTGATTTTATTAAAACTCTATCAACTTTTTGCAAAAATTTGCTATTCTAACTCTTCGTCAGCACATTGTTATCAGATCGAAAATGACATGCCAAAGTTGTTGTCATGTTAGTAACTTAGTTGCAATACAGTATCTTACAACAATGAAATTGAGTTACAATAAAAATGTCAGAGATGTATATTCATACACACGCAAATGGGTATGCGCATCCGTGTATGGAACACATATGTATGTACCTATCAATAGAGTGGGAGGTGTGTGTAATAAAAGACCATTTGTATTAACAACGATATAATTTTTGGATTATATCTTTAGTCAACTAAGAAGAGACTTGTATAGATCACTAAAGCAAAATGCTAAATCGCAATATTATCCCTCATCCATTATTCACTAGGGTGACAAACTGATGGGTTGGGCGGCTTTGGGCGGGTTTGCATGGGTTAAAGGAAAATGGATGTGGATAAAATTAAGTACATTTGATATATGAGTTTTTTTTTTTTTTTGAAATTAGATATATGCGTTAAAATGGATGATTGTATAAAAGGATTGAGGGTGTACATAAGCATCCATGGGACACCCACTTATCTATACCATAATTAACCAAATCAGCCATTTCACGTTTTCCAACTTTTTTTTTTTTTTAATCCATTCGGTGGCCTGGCGACAGTTTGGTGGCAATTGATTTTCTTGAAAGTAAAAATATCAATAAAAGAAATATTAATGAAGATAGATAAATAGCTCTGGAAGATAAAAAGAATATGGGTACTCAATGGGCTTCCATGGTTAGCTATTACATACCCACTTTTTGTTGAACAAGAAAATATCGAAATTACAATAAGCTCAAATCCAAATATCCACAGTCTATTTGCAGGCGGCTTGTGCAAGTTTGATCAATTCCTTCCATGCGACGATTTTTTTTTTTTTTTTTTGAAATCAAAACATATTGCCATTACATAAAGTCATACGTCATGAGAGGTAATAGCTAGCTTATGTGCTATCTGTATCATTGACCTAGGGACTTTAATTACATTGCATAATCTTAAAATACTGAAAATGAAAATAATATCATGAAACAAAGAGTGAAGATAATAGGGAATTGATCCTACATTTTTTGAACCATAACCAAGCTGTGAGCAATACGTTAAAATTAGAATTTTCATAAATCCCATTATAGCTACCTTTAGGGGTGGGTACAGGTCGGGTACCCGCCCCTAATAGGATTTGGCTGACCCGACCATAACCTATCGAATCAACAATTTTTTTACCCTAACCCGACCTAATACCCTCAGGTTCTCGGTCCTCGAGTACTTGATAAATAAGGGCATGTCATAGAGTACTCGACCTACCCCTTTTTTTTTACTAAAATTTGTAATGGCTAGAGTAAAACATAAAATCATACACCAAAATCCAAGGCCTTCAAAAATTCTCTTGACTTCTCTAATTCCCAAACAATCGTGTATGTTCACTAATTCATGTTACTAATTAAAAGTTTATGAGGACTTATTCTATAGTCTCAATTCATCTCGATTTTGATTATTAACAAACTAATAACAATGTATTCTATAGTCTCAATTCATCTCGATTTTGATTATTAATAAACTAATGACAATGTATACTAATGTTTTACCAAGGTGTATTTGTAGTAAAATTAGTTAGGAATAAAATAGAGATCAAAATAGAAAGTAAAAAGCTGAAGTGGACGATCCCCAAAGGAAGCAGGCATCTAGTTAATCATCCAGATGGTTTTTGGAGTGTAGCAGATGACAAATTGTGAAGCAGACATCTGAATCACTACTGTGTGCATATATTCAGACTAATAAAATTATCATGTTGTCCCTATATTTTCTTATATTTACATAATTACCCTTTCTTATATTTACATAATTACCCCTCAAGTTGGATACCCGCGGGTTTTTATTTTCCTGACGCGTATTCGTACCCAAAATTTGCGAGTACCTAACTCTAAGCTGACCAGCTCAAGAAAAAATTTTCAAGTATCCTATTTTAAGGTAGGGTCAGGTGGGTTTTTGGGTCACCGCATTTTTTTTGCCCACCCCTAGCTACCTTCTTGATAGCATGAAAACATGCTAAAGCTTCTACTTGTAGAGTTGAAGTAGCTTGTACCCTTTTTTCCTGAAGATAATATAATGTTATTACGATAATTGTTGAAAGCAAAACCAATGATTGCATGTCCACAATACGTATGATAGGATCCATCAATCAAAATATATATAATGTTCTCCTACAAGTCATATATACGACTACCTAAAAAACCATTTGCCACAAATTCAGATGTCAATGTCAATAATTGGTGAAAATTGTGATTATCTTTATATGAGCTAACCATTTGTGACTGAGAAAGGAGCCGAAGCATTTGATTGGCTTTATTTACGATAATCATAGGATGCCAATGAATATCTTTTCATGTTGCTTGATTTCTTGCTAGCCGAATATTCCAAAATATGAGAATACAAGTGATATGAAGAATGTTATCATGAACATCTGCAAACCATTGCTTTGCCTAAGAAATGAATGACTGTTTTTCGGCAATATCAAAGTTGAGTCCAAGTTGCGAAGATCTCTATGCTAATTTAGATGAGGTACATTCAAAGAAACAATGTTCAATGGTTTCTTTTTGTTGACCACATGTAAGGCATAATGGGGATGCACCTACTCCACGCTTGAAAAGTGCAACCATTGTTGGGCAAATGTTATTACATAATCTCCAAAGAAGAATTGAATTCGTTGAGGAATCTTTAATTTCCATAAAATCTTGTAAATATGATGAAACGTACGAGGTACTTCATGTTGATCATATGAAGTTGAAGGCATAGAATGCCCATGAAGTTGCTTCACAAGAACATAACCTAATTTGATGCTATACAAACCATACTTCTCTTTACTCTAAATTCTTGTGTCTTACTAAGATGTACATGGGATATACATTTTTTTGTATTACATCCCATAACTGCGATGGAAAGAGAATAGCTAACAGAGAGAATCTCCACTAATTATTTTGATCAATAGGGTGCTTAACCTTTAGCTGACATCCATTAAGCGATGAAATAATGAATCTCAGAGGGTTCAAAGTTCCAGGAATCCAATCTTCAATCAAAGATATATTTTCTCCATTACCAACAACCCATTCAAGGCCTTGTTTCAATAAATCACGCACCACAATATACTTCTCCATCCCCAAGAAGCTACAAAGGTTGGATTTAATTTGAAAAAATCTTTTTTGAACAATATTTAGTTAGGAAGATTTGACTCAAAAGAGAATCAAATGGAGAAAGACTTTTCCAAGCTGTCTTACAAAGGAAAGCCTAATTGAGATAAAAGGTAGATTTTTATCCTAAGCCACCATAAAATTTTAACTGGCAAATGCCATCCCAGGACTTCTAGTGAATGCTACATCCATGAATATCTCCATTCCATATAAAATGCACTATCTGCTACTAGTAATCTAAAGATTGACAATGTATATTGAGCAACTGTGGATAAAACATGCTTATCAAGAGTAATTTTGCCCATGAAAGATAGAGAAGTAGTCTTATATCTGGAAATTTTGTTTATAATTCTATTCGATAAATCCAAACATGTGATGTTTCGATTTTGAAAAATCCATATCCATTCCTAGATAGATACCAGGTTGGCCAATGTTCTGAATATCCAACAAAGAACCAAAATAATGTTGCTCTTCAATTGAAACATTTTGGTTGAAGATGAGATTATATTTGTTGATGTGGTTTAGATTAGGTATAACAATTATGAACAAAAACACACAAATCAAGTAATAAAAACTTAATCTCCCAACTTATTCCGCAAGTGCACGGGTGGGTTGTAGTATTTGGAGTATTAGGTGTCGAATCTCACAAGGAATCAAATTTGTGCAACTAGTAAAACTTTTTCACTAGCTTTTATTATCTAAACATAAATGAAAATAAGAGTGGTATGGGATCCTTTCAATAGAGTAGATTTATGATTGAGAACTTTTGTAAAATTCAAGCTAAGAAGTCTAGAACATAGAATCCACTATTGAACCAAGCATGAATGACCTACTAAGTGTTATCTTGCTTTGTTCAAAATCCAATTCCATATGTGTCATAATTAGATCTCTCTATGAAATGACAAGATTCCAACTATTCTCATGATGAAATCTTATGATAACATGAATTGTAGTGATTCACTTAAACATCCATTATTCTCATATGAAAGACTTAAGCATTACTTGTTCATTTTCCATTGTTACATGCATCTCTTAATGTCAAGTAGCAACTAAATGACTTGTTTAAGTTGGTCAAGCAAAAAACAATTGTTAAAACTTGAACAAGTAAATAAACAAATGCAAGCTTAGTAAGTGCAATAAGTTAAATCATGTTTGTTGATTCATTAGCTTCATCCATGATCTAGATGAAGCCTTTAGTTCAACATGATTAATGAAACAACTAAAAGTTCAACTTCAAAGATAGAATTCATGGCAACTATTGAAAGTAAATGAGATAGAGTTTGAGAATTGCTCAACCAATATGAGAATTAGTCCTCTTCTTTATTCACGTTCAAAAGATTGCACTACAAAAGTCTCTTACAATGTTCCTCACCCCTCTATTGAAGGATTGAGAGATTTCTACTCTCTACTCCTAAGACTCTCCTCCTTTAATGCTTTACAAATGACTTCTATTTATAGACAAATGTTCCTCAAGTCATTTTCCAACTTGCATGAATCATTAATACATGGAAATGATGAAGATTTGCTTGGGGATTCCAAATAGGCACAAATGTCTTCATTTATGCTTCCAATATATTCTCCCACTTGTAGAACCTTATCTTCATCTGAAAATGTCTGAAAAAATAGCTGGAAGAGAATGCAAGTTGATGCCCTAGAAAGTCCAGCCGCATTGCGAAACGCGAATGGCGACACGCAGATGTTCATCCTCGTATCCCATCTGCGGATCACATCCTTGTGGCCCCCACTTGATTTCTAATTTTTTCTGAGATGGACCTGATGTGTACAAGTATTTTCCACGTCTTTCCAAGCATTTTGATGAAGAATTAGATTTTTCCATTATTTTTGCACAATTTTCCCTTCAAATTGTTCATCCACTTTGACTCTTTGAATCACCATTGACTTTGATTTTCTTTTACATCTAATTGATCCAAAATAAGTTTTAGTATGATGAACCTGTGATTATACACAAGACTTGTGCATTAATTTGCTCAAATAAAAATTCTGTCTCAAAAACCTTAATTTCGGTAAAAATCCTAAGTCTTATGAATTGTTGGAAAATGAGTTATTTGCAACCAAAAATACTATGATTATACTAAAATATCATCTAAAACATATAATAATATATATAATAATACTGATAAATTTATTACTTGTCAAACTTATGATTGATTAATTGTCCAGACTGCAATGAATATTGTTGAAGAACCTCTTTGATTTAGGAATTGCATTTTCAAATATTTCAAAGAAGATGAGATAGTCATCTGCAAACATAAGATGAGAGATTTTGGATCCTCTACGAGATGAAGAGATCCTTGGACAAGAAATAATCATAGATATATTATGGAGCATAGAAGATAACGATTGTTGTCCAAGAATAAAAAGGAATGGGGATAGAGGATAGCCTTGTCTTAGACTTGTTGAAGGCAAGAAATATGGTGTGGAATCTGCTTGTAACGTGATAGAAAATTGAATCATTGACATACAATTGTGAATTAACTGAAGCGAATGGGAAGGAAAACCCATTTTATGCACAACAAGAATGATAAAATTTCAAGACATATGATTAAAAGCCTTGCTTATATCCATCTTTAAAATAGCATATCCTTACTTACTAGACTTCTTTTTCCTCAAACATTCAAAAACTTCATGAGCCAGCAACATATTATAAAAAATGTGTCTGTGAGATATGAAAGCATTTTGGTTCTTAGAGATAAGGTATTGCTTAACATCTTTCATCCTATTCGCAATAAAATTAGCAACAATTTTATATATGACATTGTAGAGACTAATTGGACGAAAATGGGAAAGTAAATTAGGGTTGTTTATGTTGGGAATGAGAACTATTTGGTTTGATTCCATGGATGAAGAGAGGTTCCCTTATTTAAGACATTAAGAACTGACTAAGAAATAGATTCTTGAATAAGATGCCAATATTGCTAATAAATTCAACTAGAAAACCATCATGACCTAGTGATTTCCATTTTCCATCTGAAATAGAGCAGAATTGATCTCCTCAAACATAAAATCCCACTCAAGACAGTTAATTTCTTCTTGAGGCAAATGTAATTGCACATAATTGAGAAGATCATAATGTGTATCATGTGCCTGTTGGTCAAGTATCTGAAGCACTTCTTGTTAAAATGAATGATATTGGGAGATGAAGCTTAATATATGTCTTGAAAGTATTACTTGGTATAAGATAGGATATTAGGAATATACTCAATCCAAGGACCATTTTCTCTTTGAATTTCAACAATATAATTTGAAGCTTTCTTTCTATTTGCCCAATTATGGAAAAAAACAGTGTTACTATCTCCTAAATGCATCCAGTTTAAACTAGACTTTTGTCTCCAGTAGTCTTCTTTGCATTGTTCAAGAAAGTCCAGATGATTCCTAAGAATGGATTCATAATGTGGAAAATTGGAATCTGGTAAGTGGGATTGCAATTGATCTAAATGAACTGATATTTGATGAATTTTATTATCCAAAGTGCCAAATGAAATTAGATTCCCTTTTTGAAGATGAGTCATTAGAACATTTAGCTGTGAATTCAACTGACTAGGCTGTAATAGAGAAGCTTTCTTCGTATTCTCAATATTTGAAGACCAAACCTTTTTTACAATTTGTTCACAAGCTATATCTTTTACCCAAAAAGATTCAAACTTGTAGGAGGGATGTTGAGCTTTGGAGTAAAATTTTGTATCAATAAGCATGGGACCATGATCTGATCGCATAATGGGCAACTTCCCAAGAATTGCCTTAGAAAACATGAATAACCAATGATTATTAGCAAATGCTAGATCCAATCTTTCATAAATAGTATGGGAATATTTTTTGTTATTGGTCTAAGTGTACCACACACCATCTCATCCATATTCAAAGAAAAGATTAGTTGTTGAAAAGGTTCAATTTCTCTATGAGAGGAAGTAGAAGAACATATCTTATCTTTTAGACCAAGAACTTGATAAAAGTCATCTGCCATTAAGTTGGCAAAGTCTCTAGCAAAGTAGTGTCTCGCAAGCAATTAATGTTGAAATCCCATACTCCTTGTCTATGTTTGATTACTAGATGCCCATACACAAAATACATCAACCCAAAGATCCATTACGTTCCATAACTTTAATATAAAAGACATTATCAGTTTCAGATACTGCTAAGAGTGAAACAAAATTAGTGCAAGCTACACATACCACCTAACTGACAAACCTATTCAACAAAATCCCAATGACAAAAATAGGTAGATTGAAGCCATTTGACCATCCGAGATTTACATGATTTAGTTTCCATAAGAAAGATGACATCTGTGTTTGGGTCAATCTACGGATTGTTTGAATTGTTAGGGGTTGACCCATCCCTCTACAATTCCAACTCGGAATCCTCATGGTTGATTAGGGGATTGTTTAAGTACGATCCCCTTCAAAATTGAAAAAATAGCCGGTACATCCTTGACCTCCTTTATAACACAGGTATTGACAAATTGGAAAATTGTTCTACAAGAAATCAAGCTTCATCTATTTTGGAGGACTGAGATTGCTCATGAAGAGTCTGCAAAGTGACAACAGCTGTGTATTTTGTTATCCGAATGAATGTCCTAAAAGATCATCTCAATATAATCTACGTTTTTGGTAACATAAAATCTATGCTTCCCTTATTAGCTTTCTTTTAAGCTTCCTAGGCATTGATGGAGTAATCATACCACTAAAATTAGCACTCCAATGCGCATCAGCATGGTGCAACAAAGGTTGAAGATCAACTGGATTCCAACATAAGGTTAGAATTTCATCTTCTTCATCAGATGATAAGCTATCCAATGCAAAGTAAGAATGATCATTGCCCATGGTTGCAGTAGAGGGAGATGAAGATGAGGCTGACAAATCTTCTATATATGAGGAGAACCGAGGCTTCTTAAATTCTGGTATTTGAGAAGTTGGAGAAAACTCAAGTAACCTCTTCCCATTTGTGTTAAAAGTATACGGAGGTGGCCTGTCTAAAACAGATTGATCAGGAGGTGGAAAAAGAATTAAAATGTAGTAAAACAGGAGACTGATTATTTGAGTTGATTCCAATTCTAGCTGATTGAGATAGCATTGAAAGCATGGATAGGAATGATTGAAAATCTACAATGCTAGATGTCCTGAACAATTACATTGAATTCTCAGCTAGAGACAATGATAAATTTTCATCAAAATGAAAGAGGACAAGAGAGCACGTAGTAGATCTTCAGCCCATGAGATGCTATTCAAATGAGTTAATAGGTTAGAAGATATAAGATGAAACTACTAAGAAGTCATATAAATTATATTAGAGCCCAATTGTATCTTGACCCAACTAGCATCAATAAATTGTCAAGTAGAAAACTGATAAGTGATAAATTAACCAATATTATTATATGTATTATTATATATTTTTTGTATGATCTTAGTATTATTTTAGTAATTTTAGTTATAAATGACTCATTTTCCAACTATTTATGGAATTAGGTTTTCTCTCCCTAAATTAGGGTTTTGAGGTGGAATTGTTATTTTGAGTAAATTAATGCACAATTTTTGTATACTTTTGCAGGTTCATCATACCTAAGCTCAATTTGGGTTAATTGGAGTCAAGATGAATCAAAATCAAAGGTGATACAAAGAGTTAAGATTGGAGGAACTACTTGAAGAATATTTAGAGAAATAATTGTGTAAAAATATTGGGGAGGCCTAATTCTTTGTCAAAAATAGGTGAAAATATGTGAAAAAGATTTGCACACGTGGACTTCAGCTCACCAAAATTAGAACATCAAATGGGGCCAATTGGTCATGATCCACAGGTTGCTGACTCAAGGATCCCACCCGTGGATCAATGTCAATTAGACTTTTCTAGAGTTTGCAACTTGCATCTTCTTTTAGCTATTTTTGCATATATTTTTTTGGAGGAGATAGGATTTTTGTACCTGGACATTCCATTCAACACACATTTAAAGATGTTTATGTACATTTGGAATCTCAAAGCAAATTTTCATCATTTCCATGCATTAATTGCACATGCAAGTTGAAAAATAACTAGAAGAACATTTTTCTGTAAAAAGAAGTCATTTGTAATGCATTATTAACTAGTTTTTGGAGAGAACTAGTAGTAGTTAATAGTAATTTTGTGTTAAACTTAGTAGAAAGTTTGTTAAATTCTCTTCATCCTTCAATAGAATAGTGAGGAACATTATAAGAGAGTTTTGTAGTGCAACTTTTGAAGGTGAATAAGAAGAGAAGCTTATTCCATTTTAGTTGAGCAAATTCTAAACTCTTTCTCTTTTACTTTCACTTGTTGCCTTGAATTCTTGTTTTGAATTTGAACTTTTAGTTGTTTCATTAACCATCTTGAACAGAAGCTTCATCTAGAATAGAGATGAAGCTAATGAATCAACAAATATGATTTAATTCATTTACACTTGCTAAGCTTGCACTTGTTTGTTTACTTGTTTAAGTTTTAACAGTTGTTTTTGCATGGCCAACTTAAACAAGTCATTTAGTTGTTTCTTGACATTGAGAAATACATGTAACAATGAAAAATGAACAAGTAATGTTTAAGTGATTCATATAAGAATAATGAGTGCTTAAGTGAATCAATACAACTCATGTTTTCATAAGATTTCATCATAAGAATAGTTAGAATCTTGTCATTTCATAGAGAGGTCTAGTTATGGCATATATTGAATTGGATTCTAGACAAAGCAAGGTAAAACTTAGTAAGCCATTCATGCATGATTCATTAGTGGATTCTATGTTCTAGGATTCCTTGCATTGAATTCTACAAGAGTTTTTAATCATTTATCTATTCTATTGAAAGGAACCCCATATTACTCTTTGATTTGTATGTGTTTAGCTAATAAAAGTTAGCTAATAAGCCTTAGTAGTTGCAACCTATTTGATTCCTAGTGGGATTCGACACCTAATACTTCAAGTACCATAATAGAACCGTGCATTTGCCTTATAGTCGGTAGATTAAGTTTTTATTACTTGATTTGTGTGTGTTTTGTTCATAGTTGCTATACACCATGTCAAAAACGTCAATGGGTTGTTGAGATATGGGCTTAACATTGAAGGTCTAGTAATGAATGGAAAGGTAAAGTCTTGATGTGTAGGAAATTAGAAGATTATGGTGGGTCAAAGACTTGGCTGTATGGTGTGAAGAAGAAAGGAGGATAAATCATCTGAAAATAAAAATCTTGAACTGAAAAAGTATGTTGTTGTGGGATAGCCAGGTCAAGTCGGTGCTGGTGCAAATTGAGAAGATTGACTTTTCCCTCAGTTTCTTGCAAGCAAAGAATAAGATCAAATTTGAAAGTATAAGTTGATTATGAAGCTCGAGAAGAGAATACTGTGGTTGATGTTTCATCATCTGAATCTTGCACAACAAGTCTCGCATTAGTGACAAACTCTTGCATCATCCAATCTGGAATATTGTTGGAATCTAATGAAACTAGAGCTTGATGTTGTCCATTTACAACTATGAACTACTATTCCTCCACTTTCTCTGATTCCAAAAGAAAAGCTTGTGTAGGGGGTTGATCTTGGTGTGCTGCCTAGGCTCTTGTTATGCTGTTGGCTCTTCTTCTTCTATGGTCATATCGTCTTCCTCAATAGACATATCATCATTTTCTTCTTGTAGTTGACTATGAAGATCTATTAGCATGTGGGCTTGCTCTTCTTCATTCAAGAAACTAGTATTCATATTGAAGAAGTTGTCATTAGCATGAGATGTCGTATCCAACTATGCGATGAAATTGAAACCATTCTCAAATCTGTGAGTATTTTGTTGAATGAATGGACGATTAATCTGACTCCCCAAAATCATTCCGAATAGACATGGACCATAGTTCATTGCAATGAGCATGAGCTCGGATGGTGTTAAGAGATAAAACTTTGCTTTCATTCCATCGAAGTGGTAAGCCAAGTGTATGAGCTAAGTTTTCAAAATAATCCCTAAGAAACTGCCTCTAATGCCTCTTCATCGTTGGCAAATCTACAAGTAGTTAAGGAATGTCCAACTGAAACCACATCTTTGACAGATTTTGTGCACTCTTTGATATTCAAATTCAACCCAAATAATCCCACCATCAAGTAAATTAAGATAAAAACTAGAAACTAAAGGAGCACTTAAATTAATCCAAACTCTAGCTAGAATGAATGATAAATTTCTAACATCAACAAAATTTATTCAAGTATGAATTCACGATATTTACAATATATAATTTTTTTTATATTAATAACTTGTATTTATATTCAAGTATGAATACACAATATTTACAATATCATAAATTATCAAATGCAACTATTTAAGGTATAATAATAAATTTATACTGATAAAGTATATTAACTACTTAAAATTTATACTCAAAATTTTTATTTTTTGATCTTATTCATCAAGGACCAATTATTAATTGATAACAATTGGTCGATAAATTATTTCAATAGAAATTGCTTATTTGGCCGAGTATACTTTTTTCAATTTTGGAGTATAATTATTAGGCAAATTGATGCTTTAACACCACAATCTAATTTGGTAATTTAGTAAATACCAAATGCAATCGAATTCTTTAATTTTAAATTCGAAACGAAATAACTCAGTATTTTTCTAGTCAAAATTACTAGATTTATTTTACCGAATTACTAAATTATTGACCAAATCCCACCAAAGACCAATATCAAATTAACCATTTCCTTTTTTCCGTCTTGATTCGGTCAGTATAACATATTCCCATTATACATAAATACGTGAAATAACAGGCAATAGCCAGTAAACGGACGTGGCTTATCGGTGAACCTTACCCTAATCGGTTAGCGCCTATAAATAGCAAACCAGTGGTAGATAAGGCTTACAACGCCGCCTCAAATTCTCCCCTCTCATGTATTGTCTCATTCATTCTCTCCTCTTTATAGATTGATCCCTCTCTGTCTCTCTCTAATCCCTTCTTACATATAAGTCCTCTCAATCCTCATATAAATATGAATACAAACATATAAAAGCAACCTTTTTTCAAACTTTTGGCGCTTCTGATCCAAATTTCTTACCCTTTTTGGAGCTAAAAACCGTGTTTATACTCACAATCTTGAATTGGGATTTCTCCCCTTTGATCATCATTAGGAACCCAGATCTTGGATTTTTTGGTAGATGCTTTAATCTCTTTGAACTGTGTTGGATCCTTGTACAATTTCTCGAAGTAGGATCTATAAATAACATAGAAATTTTAAGTAATTTTGGTTCTTTTAAGAGGGCCTTAATCAAGTTAATAACTTGAACATCAAAATTGAAGAAAAATTTTGCTAGTTTGAGATGGGTTTGGTCAAAATTAAAGTTTTAAATAAGAAGAAATTGAAGAGAAAAACGAATTGAAGAGGGACATGGATTGGAAGGGAGTCAACCAATGGATCTTTCTAAGCACCCCTCTAGGATCGTTCCAACTCTGCAGTAAGTTTTCCCTTTTTTTATTTTTTTGGGAATCAATCTCTTTTGGGTCATGTACAAAAGTTACAAGCGGAAGATTGACCCTCCTATTTGTGTAAACTTTTGTGTAATCTGATTTGATTAATCCATGTTGTAATTGGGTTGATTTGTAATGAGAGATTTTAGATTTATTGAAATCCATCTATTTATTTGTGGGAGCTGACTTTCTATTTTGGGATGATGTTTTTGGTGTATCCTTATGGAGTATTCAATTGTTGATAGAAGCAGTTGATAAAGTAGCTAATAGAATTATTATGTATAAAACTTAAAGTTAAAACCAATATCTCTTTTGGGTTAACAAGCGTTTTTGTATTTTTTTTTTTATTGTTTTGTAATACTATAATACCATAGATTACAAATCAAGGCTATTTTTGTATTTACAAAAATGGATATTTATTTTTAGAGAAGTACATGGATAGGGAATGTTGTATATCATTTTAAGAACCGTTCTTGCTACCATAAAAAAGATATTTTTTGAATGTTTTGGTAGTCTAAGGTTGCTTGAGAGAGGAGTGAGGATGGTGGATAAGCCTTGATGCTAAAATTGGTGCAATTATGAGATGTTTCCATAACTTCTTTTCTATCTGGAGCATCACATATAAGAAAATCATACCCTTCCTCCTCCTGCCTCACAAGAAGGGAAAAAGAGAATGATAAACTATATTGATGTTGCCTAAAGAGCAAGGAAAAGCAGTGTTTTAATATATCATGCTTTATCATTTCTTTGGCTTCACTTTTCTATGAAAGGTGCATTTGTTAGGTGGTGGAGTCGTTAATGCCCTTGTAGTTAAACTTTATATTGCGACTTTCTATTATCAGGCACTAGCTATAGTCCTTGCACCATGTATAAATATATGAATAAAAGATAAATAAATAGATTTATAAAAGACAAATGATGTCATTTCTTTTAAATTTCTTTAATGAACAATACCCAAACAAGGGACTAGTATCTTTCTTTGGTCTTTGTTGTTTTGCATTGGTTTGATGTTTGTTTATGGTATGGAATTGTCTAGCTGTGCACTTTTTTCTACTTTTAGGAATATTGTGTCAACTGTCAACTTGGATTGCAAGTTAGATGTTAAGTCTATTGCGTTGCAAGCTCGTAATGCAGAATATAATTCCCAAAGTACGTATTTTTTCGAGTGGAAAAAGAGTTTGTACATCAGGTTGGGCAAGGTGAAAAGAAAAAGAATACTATTCCAATTTTTTTATACCTTTTATTATTATTATTTTTTGCAATTGTGTGTTTTTTAAGTTTTTTTTTGGGGGGGGGGGAGGGGAGAAGGAGTTGGGGTTGGGGGATAATGGACACTAGTATTTAGGAGTTGCCCCCCTTGGGTAGCTTGGTGATATATAGCTTAACATTGACCTTGGCTAAATTGATACTTATAGTGTTGTTCACAATTATGTTGTTTTACACCGCTCTTGCATCAGTTATTATATCACTTATCATTTGAGATGAGTTCTCGAGTTGGTTTTTCGTATCACATCCAACTCAAATTTTCCCAAGCTCATTGCATTATAAAAATTATATACGTTAATGAGACTTTCTATTTGATAATCTTCTTTCTCATGATATTATGTATGCATTGGAGCAAAGAGTGAATAGCAATCTAAACTTGCAGTGAGGAAGGTTGGTGGTGGCTATTGGTTTATAGTTTAGTTAATAGGATGAGTTGCATTAATTCAATGATGGAAAAATGTAGTGGAAAGTGATGTTCAAGCTAATGTTTTGATTTCATATGCAAGTAAAAATTTCAAAATTATTCTTTCTGACAAAAGTTTCCCTACATAGATAATGTGTCTAAACTTCTAGATTCAAGTTAGCGTTCTATCTCTAAATATCTCTTACCCATCATAGAGTCAAAATTTAAGGGTAGAATTTAAATAATAAAATAGAAATTGTATATGCAACTGCAATACACCCTGCTACACTTGCAATGTTGTTCATGTGCATGGCATTTTGCAAATTGATTTGTTGGGTTATGCTGCAATATGTTATGTGGATATTGGTTTTCTACCTCTTCTTTGAATGTTGTAGCATGCCAACATTGATAATTGATAGATTTTCCTTTTTAAAATATGTATCCCTTCTTTTCTCTATTGAGATTTTGTTCCTTCCTACGCATATGTAGGAGATGTTGGACATTTTTAATTACAAAATTCAAGACATGTGTACCTATTTGATATCATTAGTATATAATTATAACCAACACTGGTATGGTTGGCCACGTTTGCAAGGCAACAATTTTTATTAACAAACAACTGATTTGTTAATAAGTTGTTTGTAAATGTTGTGGATTGTCTTTTGGTATATATTTGTAGGTTGTTTCATGTGCTTGTCATCTGTTGTTCCATATGCAAAATCATTTGAATATTTCTACAATTTCATGTGTCATCCTATTCCAGTGGAGCAACTGATTGTTCTATTGATTAGATCAATTCTATTGGAGCTCAACCTGTGCTTTGAGCTGGCTGGCCTTTTCTAATACTGAAAAGAGTAGGGTAGAATCATGTGCTTACAGTTGTTTGACAGGCACTATTCGTCAATCTCTTTGTTTTCACCTGAACTGTTACACTTCTATGTGCATTATTATGTGTGCATTTTGTTGACTAATCTGATTTGGTGCACATTTCAGTACGCACGTATTATACAGAAGCTTGGCTTCCCTGCTAAATTTAAGGTAATTGCTCTTCTCTCTCTCTCTCTCTCTCTCTCTCTCACTCTCACACACACACACACACACTAACTCTCACACTCCAACAAGTTTATGTGCCCATAAGTATACTAGTTTTGTAAATAGAGGCTCTGATTAAAGGAAATTGGAATGCTATTAATAACGCAACTTCATGTGTTCCTCTTGTTTGGTTTTGTAGGATTTCAAGATACAAAATATTGTTGGCTCTTGTGATGTTAAGTTCCCTATCAGACTTGAAGGTTTGGCATATTCCCATGGTGCCTTTTCAAGTAGAAGTTCCTATTCAAAGATTAAAAAGTAATTGCCAGTGGATGAATATTTATCTTAGCATACCTTGTGCATAAGTTTAAGTTCTCAAGATCATATATGTTTTAGTAACATTGTGCAATTTGTGATCCCACTGTTATTGGGCTTCGGTCGATTATGAGGCTTTTTTGCTTGCAATTGGTGCAGTATGAACCCGAACTCTTTCCAGCCTAATATATCGAAGAAGCAACCAAAAATTGTGCTTCTAATATTTGTGTCTGGAAAGATTGTCTTAACAGGAGCAAAGGTGAACAACATATGCAATTACTATTATTATTATTATTTTGAGGTTCTAAAGACTCGATCTTGCTACGACTTTTGCAGACTCAACTGTCTCTTTCTTGTCTTTAATGAAATATGTTATAGATGAGAGATGAAACATATACAACCTTTGAGAACATATATCCTATCCTTACGGAGTTCAGAAAGAACCAACAATGGTAATTATCGCTTCTGATTTTGAGATAGAATATAAAACTTTTAAATTCCTAGAGTAACCCTTTTTTACTTTCCTTTTTTTTTTTATTGGCATCAGATGCCTGCTAAACAATGGCATCAAGTACTCAATGCATAGTACTGCTCTCACTGGCCTGCTACTACATTTGCTGCCAGCAGCTGCAAATATGTGACTGGGCTTCTTCTGCTGCTTTTTGTAATTGAGTTGGATAAAGTAGCTAGTATGGGTTGTAAGAACTTTCTTTTGAGTTTGGGTGACGTTATCCTCTTTGAGAGGTAATTTCATCTTCCATCCTTATAGAGGACATACCTTATACTATGTTGCACCTTGTTGAGAGTGGTACTTTGGGACTTGACCAGTTCGTCTTTGATGGTTCTTGGACTTCTACATTGTGAATGAAAAATTTTTGTTCCAATGCACTATTTTCATTTTGTATTGGGAACACGTGTTGTATACCAGTGAATTGGGATTGAGTCTAGGCACATGCTATGCAAAACTACTAGGTCAGATGTTATGTTGTTTCGCTTGCTTTGGCTTGAGTGAAACTTCGAATGTAACCTCGGACTTGTGTTTTACCAAAAAGAAGATTCCTTCATTTTCCTCCCATTAAGCTCATTTTTCAAAATACTTGAATTGTCATGCACCAACAAAAAAAAAAAAAAAACAGGGTGAATTAGGTTGCTTTTTGTTCATTTTCTAGTGGAGTTCAATTCTGATTAGCAAAGTGAAATGATGGTTGTTTTACTAGCATATATTGATGTTGATCTCACTTTGTCTTCTCTTGGAGTACTTTGATATCAAAGTTTTACTCGACATATTATGTGTATTATGTGTTTCTATTATTAGCATTGATGCAGAATATTCAGGGATTCGATTTCAAGATTCTAATTCTTGATATGCGATAGCGCTGTATTTGGGTATTGAAAGTAAGTCGAAAATTTTGAAATTGTATACTGAGACTTGCACAACTAGTCAACAAGATTTGGAGTGAAGTTGTGTATAAATACATGGTTGTAGTAATGCATGTAAACTTTTGTTTTAACTATTTGCTTATAGCGTACAAAATTATCGCACATAATTAGTGATGTATCTCATCAAATCATTTGCTAGTCCAAGTGGTAGGAGACCTAAAAGAGAAAGGATTGGGATGATTTTCTCCAAACTACGGGCTAATAAAATATTTCTTTGATTTTGGTTTAAAATCACTAATTTTTTCTAATGTTGGTTGAAAAGTATATTGTGGTAAACAATCTCAAAATTGTGGATTAAAGTACGCACTTAGAAAAGATATTTTGAGGGGAATGAATAGAGGGTCGAGCGGTTAAAGTTTTATGATTCCGCTCCAGAGGCAGGGGATTCGAATTCTTTGTTTGGTTGGCTAGGAATGTAGGCTGGGAAAGTAATCTAAATCCAAATTTTAAATTCCTATGTTTGGTTCATTTTTAAGCTTGCATGGAAAGTAAAAACTTTTCTAAAACCAAGGAAAGTAGTAGCAGAATACTAGGATTCTTAATTCCTCACTTGTTGTTGATATTCTGATTACTTTCCTTGGGAATTTAATTAAAAAATACGCTCATATGTTTTAATGCATCCCTTTCTCTCTCCTCACCCAAAACAAAATACCCATCCTCTCTCTCCTCCAAGAATGTATATTGTCCTTCCTCCAAATTAAATCCAAATCCTCATCCCTTCTCTAATATCTTCT
Source organism: Mitragyna speciosa (assembly GCA_024721245.1). Lineage (NCBI taxonomy): Eukaryota > Viridiplantae > Streptophyta > Magnoliopsida > Gentianales > Rubiaceae > Mitragyna > Mitragyna speciosa. The sequence goes on along the minus strand of CM045553.1, from coordinate 26,735,590 downwards.
CTCATCATCAGGTTAGGAACAAGCTCCATATTTTAGTTTTGATTTTATTAAATTATTTTTTCATTGATTTTTTAATATTTAATTACTTGTGTATTTTTTAGGGGTTTAGGGTTCAAGAGTATCTATTTTTATGTGAAAAAATTTATATAGAATAATCTCAAATTTGTGGAACAAACAGTCTCTAATTGCCTTTATTAATTACAATGACAATTAGTTATTTTATTCAATAATAAAACATAATTTATTATTTTATTCAATAATAACAAAACTCAATGTGATTGAATCAAATATAATATGAATTTTTTTGGTACTAAGAATTACTCAACTACATACAAAATAAGGTTACATTTATAATTAAGAAAAGAAACACTACAAGAAAAAATAATATTTAACAACTTATAATTTATTAATGATTTGCATTCTAGAATAAGATTATTCAACCAAAAATTATTTCATATATTATAATTGTACTAGCATTTTTGATAACATAGTGCAAATATACGTTACTTTACTTTATTGCATTATTGTAAATCAAACATTGTAACATGAATCTAAACAAATTTTCTGCCAACATTCCTGTGAGTATCCGAAACACAGTTAAGTAATTCAGATTACCTTCCCATACAGATTACTTTCCTATATAGATTACTTTCCCTTACTTTCCCGTCAACCAAACAAGGCTTTAATTACCTTTCTTCTTTCAAAAAAAAAAATAAAGAAAAGATATTTTGAGGACAAACATGTCTTTTCAACTCTTAAAATAAAACGAAGGTAGGAGATATTGCAAGAGGAAGCTTTTGGAACTTGTGGCATCAAAAATTTCCCCGTGCAGAAATTGGAGAATGTGAATTACTTTTCCTCCCGTACTTTCTCGTTTTCCTCTACCTCTACTAGTATCTCTCTCCTCCTCTTCTCAATCATTTATTTAGTTTTAGTACTTCAAAATCCTCAAGAACAGTTATCAACAGAGTTAACTAACAAGGATCATAACAATAGCAAAAGCAATAAGAAAAATACCATTTCTTGGTGTCTTTTCTTTTACTTGAATGGCGAAGTTCACAGCCCAGGGGCGCTTAAAGTCCGTTTTCAGCAACGATGGAATCACAATAAGGTTTGAATCAAAAATGGGAAGTGGTGGCGGGTTGAGGTCTACTGATGCATTCTCTCTTCCATTCCAACTTCACGAGAGGAAGCTCAGGTCTGGTGCTTGTAGTAGCAGCAAAAGAATGCATGCATCATCATCTTCTACTCACAAATCAAAGCAATCAAACGAAAAAGGTGGCTCAAATGTGAGGAAAGATGATGTTTTTAGACGAAATTATGGATGACCCAGAATTTGAAAAGGATGATTTGGCTTGTTTTAGGGGCTTGGTCTTGGATATATCCTACAGGTATTTTCCTATTCATTCCGTCTTTACTACATTTTTTTGGGGGTTAAATTTGAGGTCCCTTCTCTTTTCATGGTAGTCGTTATTGTTCTTTTCATATTGTTTTAGCTTTTTTAACTGTTTGTTCTTTAACTTTTATATCAATCGAGAATTGTATTGTCGATTACTTCAGCAGTGATTTACGTGTCTTCCTTTTTTTTCTTTATTTTTACCGTTTTCTTAGTCTCTTTCTGGAGGAGTTATTTGTTTCCTTTGTTTGTTGTTGGGGTTGTTAATGATCGTTTTGTTGAATCAGCTTTGAAGAAGTACAAGTGTACAACCTATCATAAAGATATTAGGCAGGTCATGACACGCGGCAAATTGAAGTAAAACATTTGGCGCATTTGCCCATTTTTGCCGCACAGTAGGTTTTCAGTGATCTTGAAAAATCCGTAGTAAAAGTAATGAAGGCCTAATCAATACACAATACACAATTGTATCGCTTTTGTTTTTAAATACTCAAGCCTTAGACGATGGACAAAAAAAGACTCTGGCACTGCTGTTTATAAAATATTAGGCATCTCTGGACCCGTTACAAACTTAAAAAATGCTATTCATGGCTCCTTTATTTCATGTAGCCTAATTATTTTAGATGAGTTGAAAACTAAATGATCTGCACTAAATAAGAATCTTCATGCTACGCCGAGCACTTGATGAAAATTTTTTTTTTTTTTTTTATTTGAGCAAGTACTTAATAAAAATCTGTTTTTAACGTAAATTGTAGCTCTTTAGTTTGTCCTGCTCAAAAAGTGTATAAAAAGCTTGATAGTTTGGAAACACGCTTCACAACAATATGTGGACGAAACAAACTTTAAATCAACTATCTAGTTACAAAATATGGACTGATCAAAGCTCCATGCCAAAATAGCTACTCTCTTTACAATTCTGTTGCCTTTCAAATTAACAACTGTAAAATTCATGTCTCAAATGATTCTGTGGAGAATTATATTAGGAGGTCGGTAGTGGTTTTTTTCCTGTAAGACAATCTGAAATTTGACCAATAACGAATTGCTGAACAAAATGTAGGCAATGCCATGGCAACTGCACAAACTGGGAATAAAATCCTATATATGGTATTAGGTGACTGAGCCTGATGCAAATTGATAAAGGAAATGGACAAGCAAAGGCTAAGGATCCATATTTAACACTGTTACTGCAAAACAAAGAAGACGTGTCATTAAGGATCCTGCATTCTATAGACTAAGTAGTCAGCCTTCCTCTAGAAAGAAACCAAAGAATGAATGAAAACCTAGGAACAGTTTTATGATTATTCCAGCTTGGACCAGGATACATTTGGCTGATGTTGTTGCAAAAAGATTTCAGAGCTGATTTCAGTGGAATAATTCATATTTAGAAGGCAGTGTAGTAATCTGGTCCATTCTGAAATAGGAAGTGATGTCAGAGGTTTAGCAGGAAATACTTTTGAACATCTGCAGTATTTAACCTTTTCTGCTAGCCATTCCCCCCCACCCCCCAACAAAAACCCCAACCCCACCCACACCAATGATAGTTGAAACTGTTGCCAGTAAATGACTGCTAAAGATGGTAACCACACTGGCAGAAAAAGAATGAAGTACCACTCCAGCTGGATATGCCAGTAATCAGGTATTCTCACCATTGCCCAAAATGTTTATGATCAAGATCCTGAGTTTAGTATTTTCCTCCAACTTTAGAGACAGTCAGCTAGAATGCCTACTGACTGGAAAAAAAATTTTCTTTAAGCCACAAAATAATAAACACAAATAATCGAAAAAGTGTTGTTCTTTTTGCACATATTCTAAATATGTTTTAAAAACATGCACTTATTCTCATATGTCCAACTTAAGGAGCACTAAATCCCCCTTCAACTAATGAGTATTTAGCTTTATGTGTATTTTTACGAGTGTTTGGGAAGTATGAAAGTACCGCACCACAACATCAGTTTGCTAATAAAAACTACTGGATGAGCCACAACTCTCCCATAGCTAAGTTTCTTGATAGCGCCAATTACTATTGCAGCAATCTAATCTGCATAACCTGGCATTCCTAGTGGAAAATTTGTAGAAATTAAAGAATTCCCGAGTTTCCATCAGGCAAAGTTTATTTTCCAATTTTGAATAGATTACACAAAGAATCCCCAACCATCATAAGAAATTAAAGCAGCAAAGTTGTTATTCTTTGTAAACTAGGAGCAAGACATGATAGCTTTTAAAAGTCATGTAAAGTATGGTTTAAAACCATAAAAGATCTGTTAATAGTAGCAGCAAGCTGAAACAAATCATCAGCAAAGCTTTTGGAAGAGATTCTCATACTAGCAGCAAGTTGAAACAAATCATCGGCAAAGCTTTTGGAAGAGATTCTCATACTTTTACATTTGGATGAAATTGATTCTATGTACAGAGATACTATAGTTGAGAAAAATTACTTCCATGGCAATGAGAGAGTCAGGATCACCTTTTCTCAATTACAAAAAGTGATTGGATCTTAGTATATAGTGCCCTAGTATGCATATTTCAACTTTAATTTATGAAGCTGTAACTTTGACTACCTGACACCAATTTTATGATTTCTTTTTGTGCCTTTTTGTTGTCAGAGATGCTTGTTCATGTACTCATACCTACGTACACAATGCATGCATGCATGCATAGATTTGTATTATGTTTATACAGGTACTGAGTGATTTGCTGATTTTCATGGCTTAAATAATTATATCTGTCCATATAGCCTAGATGGGAGTGCTGCTATTTTATTCCTTTAACTGATTCCACTTTTAGAAGTAACAGTCTTTGGTTTAGAACTGTCTAGCTGATACACATTACCTTCTTGACTTAGAAATTGAGTTCTGTCAGATAAACCTAGATCCAATCTTGTCATAGCTGTTAATACTGCCATGAACCATATCATCTGGAAGAGTAGATGCATTTGATCAAATCTGGAAAGATAAATATATGAACAAGTTTTTTCCATTTCTATTACGTCATTTTTTATATTTAATTTGGTATGGATACCCTTGAATGTGTTGGCAGGCCTGTCAATGTTGTATGTTGGAAGCGTGCCATTTGTTTGGAGTTCACAGAGAAGGTCAGTTTGTTAATCCATTTGAACTGTGATAGCTTATCTCTGCATTTACAACCTTTTCTTAGCATGTGCTTAGGAATCTAAGCTAATAAAATTCAATTTATGGGAGTATAATTGAGCCATTATGTCCCTAACAAATTTTGCTTTTCAAGGTTGCAATCTGATTTATGTTTAGGTGCAATAATATTTTAGTGAAAACTGCTGCTGCTTCATTCTAGATATGTTAATATGTTTTCTTTTCATTTTTGTTTAATGCAGGCTGATGTTTTAGAGTATTATGATCAGGCAGTGAACTCTCCTAGTGGCTCTTTTTATATACCTGCTGTATTAAGGGTATGATACTTGTGAGCATCAATTGCATTCTGAACTTTTTCAGTTTTTATCTATTTATCACTCCACCAATTGCTCTTTCTTTTCAGATGTTTATGTCTGTTCCTACTGAACAATTTACTGTGCAATACATCAATGTCTGAAAATTGTCAATATTATAGCATGTCTAGGGTCTACAGAATATCAGTATTTGAATTGTGTATATAAGCATACAGTTTAAAATTGTTAAGAGGTCATACATACGTCAATAAAATAGATACATTTTCTGCCCGAGCGAGGTACTGTCTGATTACTCTTTTCCAATTATCTGCATATTAATTGTTTGAAAATTCCATCATGAATTATCTTTGTATTTCTCCGCCTGCCCTCTCACCAAGAAGAACCCCCCCCCCCCCCTTCCTTCCCAAAAAAAGGTAAATTGGATACTTCATTGTACATAGTCATACGTGTCACTTAAAGTAGGAGCAATGAATTCTCTTGACGCTTTTTCTTCGAATTATCGTCCACTTTTGTTTATTTGAGAAACTAAGTACCTCATTATTTAAAAGTTGAAACACATTCTTGCCTCAGTAGCTATATAGTCTTATTAACATTACGGTGTAATTGGCATAAGGAAATGGGATATCAAGTTTGCATTGGAATAAATGAATCGAAACTAAAAGATTTAATAAAAGTATGAAAATAAACTCAACAATGTGACCAAAGCATTGTTTGTTGGAAGGCTACTTGGCTACTGTCTTACTATGTCCCAGACTAGAAGCCCAAATGCTCTTCTGCTACAAAATGCCTTTTACTTCACTCAAGCCGTTGTTATTCTTGAGTCCAACTTGGCTACTGTCTTACTATGTCCCAGACTAGAAGCCCAAATGCTCTTCTGCTACAAAAAGCCTTTTACTTCACTTAAGCCGTTGTTATTCTTGAGTCCAACTTCCTCCATCAAAGGAGGAGTTATGAGGTGGGTGGCATAAATGCCAATTCCCTCTAAAGAGCAGTGGAAACCTTGGTCATAAAGGTTACTAAAAATTAGATAAAGAGCACAAAGTTGCACAAAGTTGCACCTTATATTATTCATAGGCACCATCTGGCACGAATAAGGTTATATATGTCTAATATTTCAACCTTTGTTATCTTCCTTCCAAAATTTTCTTGACTGAAGAGATGACAATGATTGATTTAACTGTTCCATTGTTTCAGGTCCCTCACTTACTGCAAGTTGTCAAGCGGAGAAGAGTAAAGAGAAACCTAAGTCGCAAAAATATATTTTATCGTGACAATTTCACGTGTCAGTAAGTGCTTTGTTGTTTTTGGATTAATTCAGATGATCTACCATAATATCAGATTAGGCAATGTAAATCTTAATCACGCCAAGGACATCATTCCAGTCAGATAGCCTTTTAGCATGCTTTTAATCTGCCCTGGCCTAAGAGCTTTCTTATCTTATGAAATTGATAGACGTCCCTTACCTACTGCAAGTGGTTGAGCAGAGAAAATAAAGAGAAACCCTAGTTGCAACAAGATACTTTATAGTGACAATCTCAGGTGTCAGTAAGTGTGTTCTTGTTTTTGGACTTGTTCAGATGATCTATTATATCATGATTAGGCTCAGCATGCCTTGAATCTACCCTAGGCTGAGAGCTTTTCTATATTATGGGATTGATGGTTAGAGGTCCTCACTGCAGTTGCTTAAGTGGAGAAGAATAAAGAGAAACCTTAGTTGCAAAAATATATACTGTGGTGACAATTTTGGGTGTAGTAAGTGCTTTGTTGTTTTTTGATTAATTCAGATGATCTATTATAATTAGATTAGGAAGTGTAAATCTTCTCTTGAACATGTAATCATGAAATGAATCAAATCTCCTCTCCTGATGTAGGATCCTTTTGGTAGTAAAAGAAAGTTTTATGTCTCAAATTTGAGGAAGCTTTCATGACGTTTCTTATTTCTAAATTGTTGCTGAACTGCTAAGAGCTTCTCCTTTGATCCCTCTTCTCTATCTTCCTCTTTTTGTGATTTTCCCTTGTCTAGTTAGTATTATTGAGCAAACTGTTTTGCAGATTATTGGTGATCTATCTTATTTTCTGACTATAAGCTATAAGGTAAACTAGTGACAGTGTGATTGGATAAAGTTTCCATGGGGATGGAGAATCACCCTTGGGCCGCAGTGGATCTTTGTTTTTATCCATTGACTCCAGAGGTAGTGCCACAAAGGGAGATATAATATGGGCTATAACTATGCACCGTGCCGTCTTTGTTAGCATTTAGGCATTTGATCAGTAAGACTGATTCTCTGCTCAAAGTTTCTGTATTGATGTCATAACAGGATTAGTTTTGTTTCTCTCAAAGGAGTGCTATCTAAATTAGGACTTGTTACGATGCTGGACGAATGCTCTTAACAGTTAAGGGGTCTAAGTGAGTGCCTGAAAGGATGAGGCAATGTGTTAAGCTCAGTGATGGTGAGTTGTTTATCATAAAAAAGTAGTTGATATAAGGTTGTGAACTATAAAATGAATTTATAATTTGTTCTTTCAACAGGATTTCAAACTGGTAGAATTTATGAAATGACAGAAATTGAAATTTTGAGAAAATGAAATTTTAGGATTTCAAATGATTTTTTTTTCTTTTTTTTTTTTTTTTTTTGGTGAAAACAAATATTGTTTAAAATTTTCAGAGAACAAAAAATATATACAGAAGAAGGGTTAAAAACTAATCAGTAAGCATAGGAAAATGAATCACACCAATTTTTGAGGATTTTAAATTCCCGTAGGTCAAGGATTGTGAGATCTGGGATTTTCAATCCCAGGAAAATGACACAAACATCAAAAAAGAACTCCCAAGAATTCTGAAATGTTAAAGTCCGTTGTTATCCATTACAATATATATGGTTAGAAATGTAAGGTCAACAGTTGTTGCTGTTTGGAACTCTTTTAGGACAAATTGGAGTTTGTCTGCTTTGGACATATATCACCCATGAGAAAACTTGATTGCCGCTTATCTACAGTCTGCTACAGTATTGTAAGCAAACACAAGCTGTAAAGAGTATAAAAGGCCCTAAGATTGCATGGCCTGAAACAGGTCAATGAACGAAACTTAGTCAAACTCTGTAGAAACCATTCTTTCATGTATCTGGTTTGTCTCTTGAGACAAAACAGTTCTGTGGTCTTAGTTGCCCAATCAAATGCAATGACTTGTGAAAAGGATTAATTTAATCGTGGAGGGAAATAAAGGTTGTAGATGCTGATATTAATAATATCCAAAATTTGGCACCGGGCACAGAAAAATGCGTAGAAATATGTGCTAAGGGACTACACTCTGGTTATCAAACAAGGGGGGAAGTATGTACGTATGGAATCTCATTTTTGGAATGGGGATGGTTTAGAAGGAAAGGACAGCTCTCCTCGTACCCCTTCTGTTTCTTCTGTTGGTTGAATTTTCGCCTTGTTTCAGAAATCTGAATTATTATTATGGTTCAGTTTCCACGCTTTCATGCAGCAGCATCTCTCTGCCAGTTCCTTCTTCTGTCAAACAGAACTTAATTGTGGATAATGCGAATTTAAAAAAAAAAAAAAAAAGGTGATTGCATGCATAATTTCTTTTTGCGTCCTTTTGAATCTCTTCCTCTCAATATTGTTATCTGGGGGCAAGAATTCATAAGCTCAGCTTTTCAAATTACCAGTTATCCTTTCTTGTCGTCCAATATTGTTAAAGGTGTAGGATGCCTATAATACAGTACTTGAAGCCTTGGACACTCCAGAGATTGTGGAATAAGGAATTGGGCTTTACTATTGTCACTTATTCTTTCTTATTTATAATTTCTGCACAGGGTCTTCAGGGAATTTCTTAATGAGAATGCATGGTTTCCCATCTTGCTAAGTAAAACTTACTTCAGGCATTTGTTAATGGTATTTTCCTGACTTCATGGTTCAGAGTTTGCTTATTATTTGGGTCTTTGTCATTTAGAAAAGTTGATCAAGTTTAAGATGGGCTACAGTTGCTGGTCCTGTAGAAGTCCTAAATAAGGTTGCATCTCTATTGACCTAAGAAAGAAAAGAAAGCAAACACACATGCAAATGCTCTGTCTTTTGAGTAAAAGAGCTTGAAAGTCTGCAATCTGATTTTGTTTCTTTTCCTTGGTGTTTTCTCCTACTACTTTTTATTTGTTTGCTCAGTAATGTGTATGATCCTAGACAATGGCATGTTTTGCTGAAAGCTCCTTTATGTGCTTTTGATTAACTTCAGACCAAGTGAAACTGTAAAGGTTCACTATCATCAATAAAATTTAATTGTTTGCTCCAAAAAAAAAAAAAAAGACAAAAAATTCAGACCAAGTGAAGGTCCTTCACCGCACAATTTGACATGTATCCATAATTCGTAGCCACATACTTTTTGGAACCACAGTGAGTGTGCACATGTATACATGTGCCTTAGAAGTCCAATATAAAGTCATTTGAGATTTTGACTAGCAAATTATGCACTATTTGCTCAGTGTCTAAGAATCGAATTCAAAACTATGGTGGTGCAAGTATAACTATGAGGGAGCTCATTTGTGGTCATTTTGGAACCAGCTGGGTAATTGTGTGACATCTTCATGTTGACTTGGGTATTGAGTTAACATGCAGATTGACTGAGCGAGATGGAAAATGCATAGACAAAAACGGTTTCAATGGATAAGGTTCCTGGGAGAGGAACTTGGAGTGTCTGCTAAAGGCCTGTTTTTGTAACCGTGTGATCTGATAGCATTCAACCAGAAACCTTAGCTTGGATATGTGTAGTATTTTAAATACTTGAAGGGCACACTGGAGCCTTTGTCCAGTGTTAAAGAGGCTTACTACTATTAGTGTCTTAGCACTAATTGCTTGGTACATATAGAATCAGACGACATTCTATTTTGTGGTCCACTAAGCTGCGTTATTTTCCTCTCTCAATCTGAGTCTCGCAGTCTCTGCTTTCGCCGTCTTGCTTTCAAGTGGAACACTATATTCATAATTGGAATAGCTAATCATTTCACAAGAAATGTAAAACAAGAAATTATTTAAATTGATCACTGGGTATTATATGTAATCATTACTACTAAGAAGTTAAAGCCTATTTCTCTCATTCAAAAACAATATAGCAATACATTGTGCTATGATAGCTGAGGGGGGAGGAGGAGTGGAATGAAAATTGGATAGAAGGAGAAATCCCAAAAACAAAAAAAAAAAAAAAAATTGATGCACTAGAATGAGTACATATCAATTTGATTATGTGTATATCAACATTATATGCATGGTCTGCGGGCAGTATACCGACGAATACCGGCTGATTTTCTAGGACAAAAATAATATAGTTGAAAAAATATTCACGAGTTAAAATGGAGATAATTTTCCTTGTGTGTCTAGAATATTAATGAAAGATGGTTGTTGGAGAAACTATCAGTATGCTTTCCAGCAGCTATGTAGAAAAATATATGATAAGTACAACATAATTATGGAAACAGAAAAATGAGCCCCCCCAAACACAACAACGATGAAGTTGTTGAAAATAGATAAGGTAAATATGAGGATTGGAATTATTAGCCACAGAAAAGATTACTAAGGAAAGCATATCACTGAAGGTAAATACGAAATATGCAGTAGTCTACCAGCAACTAGAATATGAGAGTTCACACACTTACGGAGTTCCAACAATCCAATGTGTTAAACTTGGCTGTGTCAAACACAGATTGAAGTGCATGTTATGCCTTGCTCATGCCTTTAACAGACTCTAAGCTAGCTAAAGTTTTACTGAAGATTCTGAGGAACTTGTTTAGTCGGGAAAAGACAGCAGTAGTTTTCCTAGCTAATGATTTTGATTTACATAGCCACAAGAGATTCATTTGGCTGACTGATGCATGAGCCTATTGGAGGTTTAATGGGTATTGGGTTCAATTAGTTTCCGTCAATGTCAGTTATATGAGGACTTGAATTACATCTTTATAGCAGTCCATACATTGGAGAAGACTGAGTTTCTGCTTTTAAAAGAGTTACTTTACAAATACATGCCACCATAATACTTGTAACAGAAACTATTTTTGCCTTATGGTTTGCAATTATCTTTTTCAACCAAAACTTACATTTAAAACATCCAATAAATTATTTGGTCAAAATTGCATAGCTTCTTATTATTTTTACTGCAGCAAATGTTGTTTCCATGCTAAGAGAGTGATATTTCTTCCTAACAGGTATTGTTCTTCTGGTGAATTTTTGACCATTGACCATATTCTACCAATTGCAAGAGGGGGAGAATGGACGTGGGAAAATCTGGTATGACGGCCTAGAATCATGTTGGTTACGTCTCTCAAACAGTATCATATTTGTGGTTCTTAATTCCCTATTACTGTTTAATAATACTTGTAACCGAACCCTTAAATCTTTGTGCATTTTTCTCCATCAAAATTTTTGTTCTTAAACTGTGGTTCTTAACCTTCTGGCACTTGTAAATGCTATAGAAAGAAACACCTGTATGCACAACCTGTAGATTGTGTTAAGTTTGGCTTGTGTATCATGAAAATTGAGTCCATAATGGCAAGCACCACTCATGGTTCTACCAAATAATTCAGAAAAAAACAGTGATACGAGAAAAACTTCTTCACTTTAAGTTTTGAAATAACAGTGAAGAGAGAGCAATTTACTGATTGGCCTGAATATTTAGCCCAATTCTTATACTTATGATGCGTGTCTGTACTTGGACACTGACGTGAAAATTGAAGATCAGATAAGATGTATAAATATGTTCTGCCTTGCGAAAGGTAAGGGAATACCTTTTGGATTTAGTTTGTGGTATCTAATATTGAGTTGTCAGGAAAACATGAAATTTTTTGTCTCAAACAGGTTTTCTGCAAAGTGTTCGAAGTTGTGGTCACTAAAAGTCAAGACTGCTGGTTAAAAGTTCATATGTAGCATTTTAATTGTTCTTACTTCTCTATGGTCTTCAAGCCACTTGCTGTTGTGTTGTTTTCAAGAACAGGTTACTGCCTGTGCCAAATGCAACTCAAGAAAGGGTCAAAAGACGCCAGAGGAAGTAAATATGAAACTGATGAAGGTCCCCAAGGTAGATCGATATTCTAATCTTTGTAAATTGTCCACTAAATCTTGTTCCTGAGATACACTTGGAGTACACTTGTGAATTAGCACCATTGTACTGGGGTTATATTTGTCAAAAAATAATGCGGTATCCGTAAGGCAGGACTTTTTATCAAGGTGACTGAGAAGTTTTTTTATCCAATTTTGCAGGCCCCCAAGGATTTTGACATACTTGCAATACCCTTGACAACCACAGCTGTAAAGATGTTGAGAATGAGAAAAGGAATGCCAGAAGAGTGGAGACAGTATTTGTCAATGCCATTCTCAGCACCGTGATCATTCTAGCACGCATAGTTTATGAATTCTCTGCCTCATGCGTAGAATGTCATTCTCCAACGACCGTTCTTAAGGAGTACATATAACATTTCTATATATGTAAAGACTCAATCTGACTCTCCTAATGTTATCTAATTCATGTATAGTAATCATTAGTCTAGTTCTGATTGCACTGATTGGATGATGGTCTCATTTGATTGAAGTCAAATCAAGCATGATTTGGTTATCATCAGTAGTCTCTTTAAGGGTATTTCCTTCATGCTTGAGATTCATTTGCATGTGCGCGCTTGGGCATGTCTGCGCATTGGTGTAGGTTGGTTTAGCCTGTTTAGTATCAAACTGATTTGAATTGTCAGCAGGAAGAAGAATATCCTTGTATACAACAAAAACGATTGACATGATTTTTAGTTGAATAAGACAATTGAATTGGTCAAACTGTCTTGGATGCCAAATTATCTATAAAAAATTATATATAAATCTGTGTCCTTGTCAAAGATAAGAAATTGTTTTTACTCGAGCAAAAAGAAGAGCACACCTCAAACAGTTCTTCATATATTTACTCCTGATTTTGTAATAAAATAATTGGTTGCAATCATCCTATATTCAAAACTCAGCAATTGAAAATGCTGTGTATTGGGAACTCAGGTATCCAACTCAAATAATTGGTGTGAGTGAAAATGTCTACAATCTTATTAAGTGGTTGAAAAACATTTGAGAAATGGATGTAGAATGCGTATACGTCTAACATCCCCTCCTAATCCAATGCACAGAGGTGACAAGGTGGAGAATAGTTGCGCCAAGCCTAGTTCACAAATGCGGTGGCAAGGTAGAGAACAATCATGCCAAATCCAATGCACAGAACCGAGAAGAATCGTGTGTGAATGGTTTTACGAAGATAAGATCTGATACTATGTTAGCATAATGAAAAGAGTTCGAGAAAGATACTGTGTATTGATAAAATAATGTTTAATTACAAAGATAGGTCTTATTTGTAGATGTACAATGAATTGAAAATAAGTACTGTTGAAAAATATGCACAAAAGTATTTGTACAAGAAAATAATAAGTATCCAATTGATAACAATGTTCAATCTATAATCAATTATATAATTTCAAATTCACTAACAATCCTCCTTAATATGGTTGCAGAAAAACCACTTGAAATTGTAAATGAGACTCTGAGGCGATTACATGAAAACCATGAAATAGATTAAACTTTGAGACATGTCACGAGAAGAGTTTCAATTAAAACAATTAAAGGGAATATGGGCTTCTAACTCTATGGATAAAACACCATGAAGGAACTAAAACCTTGAATTAAAAGAAGTATAATTAATATAAATGCTGCAAAGAAGGGATTGTAAACGGTTGGATGAAACCATTGAGAATGGATATATATCCTATCAAAATTTCGTAGAAGCTGCAAGATAAAAAAAATGGTCATAAGAAGGAAAACCTCTGAATTGTTGAAGAAAAAGCATCGGTGAGAGATTGAAACACTGGTAAATAAACACTCGAAAATGAAAGCAAATCAAAAAAAGAATCCACACATACTACTACCCATGAAAGAGTGATTGATCTCCTTAAAAAGAATTATGAAAGAAATATGTTAAAGGAAGGAAACACCCATCAAAGGGTCTTAAGGAAAAATACAATCAAAGAAAATGAACATCCATGAAAGACACTGAAAACTCATTAAGAGATAGAGAATACCCATGAAAAAGTCTCAAAACTATTAAAGGATTGAAAGTTCTGATAGTATATTGGATAGTGAAGAAACACTTGAGAAGTTAATGTAAATATGTATACTTTTAGGGCTCATTTGGTTGACAAGGATTGTGGGTTGGAAATGTAATCTTTTCCAAAATTTTAAATTTTATGATTTGTTTAGGTTTTTAGTAATTTAAAAAGTAAAATAAATCTTTAACATAAGAAAAGTAGTGATGATTGTGTCCTTTGGTCAAGAATTTAACTAAAAAATACGTTAAAACAATTAGCCCTACCCAAATTTCAATGCATTATCTATCGTCTCAATTAAACGACTTTGACTTTTACACTATCTCCATTAGGCCTCCTCCGTTACTTTCTTCTCCATCTTCTCTCTGCAACATTTACTTATGTAAAGTTGCGATTTTGGTATATACAAAAGATAAAGAAATGGATCTCTTTTTCTCGGGAACATGAAAATTGGTGTTGATATTTTATTTTTTTTATTACCTCATGAATCCAAAAATCATTAAAATTCATATAAATATATTAGGATTTTAGTCTAAGATTATTTTTGATAGTTTACACAATAACGTTTTCCTGTAATTATTCCTAAACTATCCATACAAAATAAAGGGATCTTCCTATATTCATATTCTACAAATTGAATTCCTAGAAATCAGAATTTTAATTAACTTCACTTAACTCTACTTTATTGCCAATCAGAGATCTTAAAACTATGTATAATTTTACACAAAAACAAGCATAGTCATTGCCCAACTTGATCACCACTTGATGCTTGTAATTACGAAATTGGAATAAAATTAGCTTCAAAGTCTTCCTAGGGATTTGCAAGAAGTTCTTGGACATCTAACTTGCAATTTCCTCTTCTTCTTTTTTTTTTTTTTTTTGGCTGACCCTGTACATGGGGTGAGCGTCACTCCAAATTTTATTAATCAAAATCAAATAATAGAAGGAGGACATATACCTTGCCTTTAGATTGCGCGAGAAATTAAAAAATAAGAAAAAATACTAACTAAACAAGGAGTACTACTCTACAAAATTACTGAAATATTCTAACATTTGGGTAATCTAACTTATCCATAAAAATCTCTCCTTTTACCTGCTTGGCCACTTGATTCAATTCCTGTGAAAATCTATATAAGAGTGTTGAGAAGTTCCCTCATTTGCCAGTAAATATACAACTCTATTTGCTTGCCTATAGACATGTTGAATCCCCTGAAAACCATGCTGCTATCTTCTTAATTTCATCTACTTCCTTGTTGATCCTCCATGGACATAGAACTAATCCCTCGAAGTATTTGGACCAAAACCAAAGAATTCTATCTCCACCTGAAAACCAACCATACCTCTCTCGAAACATAATTTAATCCCAATAATAATGCATGTACCTCAGCCTGAAGACTTCGTCATAATGCCCAAATTAATAGAAAAAGCCAGCAAGAATTTACCTGAACAATCTCTCAATACTCCACCTCCTCCACTCAGTCCTAGATTTCCCTTGGAACAACCATCCTGTATTCAACTTTAAGTAGCCTTGAACTGGTTTCAAGCCATTTAATCATTTTAAAACTAAAAGGCCTGAGACAAGGAATTAGCAAAATCCACCAAAGCATCCCACGTTCGAACCTGCCAATTAATCTTGAAAATCGAATACAACAAATGGCCCTGAAATCCTTGAAAATATCAGCAGTAATTTTGTCCCCTAATTGCTGTCCACCCTCATCTAAGGCTGCATTTCTCACTTTTCATAATTACCAACAAATATATGAAGGTGACACTTGCACAATAAAGCGAGTTATAACATTGCATTGTTTAGAAAACCACCAAACAGACAAACTTCCACACACTGTAGCACTACATGAAATACCACATGATACAGCAAAATAAAGCCATACTTGCTTTGCAGTTGGACTAGCTGCAAACACATGACCAAGGCTTTCCTCACTAGGCTTCTCACAACATAGGCATCTAGAAGGGCCATGAAATCCCATCTTCATCAACATTTCAAACATTGGCAATTTCCCATTCAACAACCAAAGCATAAAAATTGAAATTTTTGTGGGAATATACTGACTCCAAATTTGAGAAGCATACCAAGAAATTTGCTTCCTAGTACGAATGACTTGGAAAGCAGAAGTAGTCAAAAACTTACCATCCGCATTAAGAGACCATACAAAATGTTCTCCACTGCATTATCACAAGGCGGGCGAATCTTCAAAATTTCCTGAATCTCATGCTGAGGCAACCAGTGTTGAAGCTTTGGAATATTCCACTCATTTTAAATGACAAAGTTAGAAACAGTATTATCAAAATAATCCAAAACCCTATAACAAAGAGCACTATTCCCCATCCAATTATCACATTAAAAATTACAATTTCCCTTTTTAATA
This sequence comes from Mitragyna speciosa, assembly GCA_024721245.1. Taxonomy (NCBI): domain Eukaryota; kingdom Viridiplantae; phylum Streptophyta; class Magnoliopsida; order Gentianales; family Rubiaceae; genus Mitragyna; species Mitragyna speciosa. Next base: position 26,719,285 of record CM045553.1, on the reverse strand, counting down.
ACCAAAACATATTATTTTCCACCATCAAACATACCTCCGTCATCCTCTTCCACGTTAATGAAGCTCCTTGAGGTATTGATGCTAAAGCTGCATGCAAAGGAAAGCAATATTTAGCCTTCATAAAAGAAGGCCATAAAGACATATTCATTCTAAAATGCCACCAAAGCTTCATAGAGAAGGCCCTATATGTACCCTTTAAAGAATGAAAGCCTAGACCTCCCTCCTCCTAAGGCAAGCAAAGCTTGTTCCAAGCCAACCAATGTCTTTTCTTACCCACATCAGAGGAACCCCACAAAAAAATCAGCAAAAAACCTTTTCAATCTATTTAAAATACCCTTTGTGAGATTAGCTGTAGCCAAGACATGCGTAGGAATTGCTGCCAACACATGTTTGATAAGAACCATTCTCCCACCCAAAGACAAAAAATTATTAGACCAAGAGAAAATTCTATTCATAACCGCAAGAATCAAGTCTTCAAAGAATGCTAATTTTCTTTTTCCCACAATTAAAGGACACCCTAGATACTTCACTGGAAATGATCTTTGAAGAAAACCCGTTATCTGCCCTATTCGTGCCCTCCTAGCCCTAGGCACTTAATAGTGCACAAAAAAGTAGCTTTTAGATCGGTTAATCATTTGACTAGAGACCTTTTCATAATCCTCCAAAATACCTAAGCTATGTTGTACAGACCTTGCATTGGCTCTTGAGAAAATAAGGACATAATTTAAATAGGCCCAAGTGTGTGATAGAGTCACAACCTCGTGGCACTTTAAAAGGAGTAAAGGCTTGTAAAGGCAACAAAGAATTGAAATCTCTTGAAAGGACCTCAACTGAGATGATAAATAAACCTAGAAAGAGAGGATCCCCCTGCCATAGGCTTCTAGAGGAACTAAAAAACCCATTTAAGGCTCCATTAATGACCACAAAAAACCAAACATTCGACACCAAATGCCATACCATATCAATAAATCTTTTTCCAAAGTTAAAGGCTTGCATGACTTTATACAAAAACATCCACGAAACCCAGTCATATAGTTTTGCCATATCAAGCTTAAAAGCCACATTTCCACCCTAGACATGTTTGCCAATCCTAGAGATAACCTCTTGGGCAAGTAAGACATTGTGACAACCCCACCTTACCAAGAGGCGAACCAAAGGGCTCAGCGGACTGCCTGTTTAGCTCTCGCCAGAACTCAAATCACACACTCGCTCAAGCATCCAAGCGTATTTAACTCATAATAAAATACATTCATAAAGAAATACATTCATGAAATTCACTTGAAAGTATAAATATCACAAGAGTTTTTACATCCCAAAATATAAATAATATTTACAATAAAAGTCTACACATTTAGGCTATCAAAATACATTAAACAAAATATTTACTAGGTCCAAAAAGCAGCTATTCCAGCTTTAGTATTTTGGAAACCTGGTTAAAGAAAACAAATAAACGAGATGAGCTATAATAGCTCAGTGAGTGTTCCAATCATGCAGCATACCAATAACAAATAACCTTTAAAGATAATAATTAACGATTTCAATAAATAATGAACAAGCAAAGTGAAGTGTCATATAATCAATGGCGGATACTGGCTCACTACGGGAGCAAGCTCAACCGCAGGAATATCGATCATGATCAAGATAACAAGGATATTGGGACTGAGATAAAAGCTCAGGTCCGAGATACTTGAAAAATTCAATCCAGAGTTACTCTCTTCGAGGAATGAAACTCATATAGGAAAGAATATCATGCACCTATAACCCACAGCACCTTATATCACCCCAAACTCAACAAGTTGACTAACCGTGGAGTAACGGCGAAATTAGCCACGGAAGTCCAAGGTCATGCATAAAGTTCAAGCATGAGTTAGCCCTTTTTCAGGACTTTACTCAGATATGAAAATTAACACGCATCGAATAACGCCCATCACCTTATATCTCTCCCATAGTCAACCACGGAAGTCACATGCACAAATAACACGTTGGATAGTGAAAGCATGTAACACATTGCGGAATAGATGCGATAAAGTACACATCTTTCCTCAAGTAATACATTTCATTAGATAATCATGTCAAGTATAACATCTCATCTCAGGCATCAAAATAATAATGTCAAGTATTACATGGAAATTTCATGCATCATGCACACATAAGAACACTCACCTGAAGCCTAAGAAAATATCTCGTGATAAAGTTGGGTCTCACTTCCGGATCCTGAAAATTCACGAGAAAAATAATCGTATAAAAACCTGACGAAAATCTAAGAAATTTCATAAGGAAATTCAAGAAATACCCCAAGTCTTTCTAGGGTTAAATTTCTAGGGTTTTGGAGTTTAGGGTTTCACCCTAGGGTTTAGGGTTTTCAAAATTAGGGTTTTCTAACTTTTTAGGGTTTTGTTCAGAAATGTTCAATTCACTAATAGCTAATCTACGAAAATTTCTGCACGTTCAAATCACTAAATTACAGCTTATAAAGCTTTAAATCATAGCCTAATTACTTTTATTTCCTAGGTTTTACCGAAATTTCGGCAGCACTTCTCCTATAATCGGACTAACCCAAAATTTTTAACCTGCAAGAAAACCATCCAAACAACCCAATCTCAAGTAGTTCTACCAATTTCACATCAAACTCATTTCAATTTCACCCAAATTCATCACAAAAACACATAAACTACTCCAAGTTCTTCAACCAAATCAAACCTAAATCATGCCATTTCAAGTTTAATTCACTATCTACAAGTCATACAAGTCCATAAGCTTCACATTCATGGAATAAAACTTCATTTTTCATGGCCAAAATAATTCACACTTAACCATAAAGACATGACTTAAAAGCTAGAAAAATATGATCTTTCACTTGAAATTAGAAGAGAAGTTCATGGGAAATACCTTTAGTAAGACAAGATTGTTGCTTAGGAAGAAGATCAACTTAATTTCTATGGATGAAAAGTGATCAAATGGAAGTAAAAGCTCCAAGAAAATGAAAGAAAATGGAGAGTAAAGAGAGAAGAGAGGGGCCGGATTTGAGAAGAAGAAAAAGAGAGAAAATGCCTAGTTAAAGAAGAAAAGAAATGGAAAAGAATTGGGAAAAATTTGACCAATCAAAGCAAGACAAGAACAAAGTAAATTTTGACTTTCTCTCCATGGAAGACTACACTTGGCTAAGGGTCATTAGAAGAGATTTTTATTATTTATCCCATGATTAATCTTGCAAGACATTTTAAGTACAACTCCTAAGGAAGAAGGTACAACATGCTAATATAATAGAAATTCATTCCTTATTGTTTTTCCACTAATTTCGGCCCTTCTTTTTTTTTTTCTCTCCAATGAACATAATACAAGATAAATGGTTTTGGCATGAATTTTTAGGGTGTTACAGACATTGTCAGAAATCAAGTGACCCTTGACAAAGCCACTTTGTTGAGGCAAAATAATATCAGGTAAAATTCTTGCTAGCCTCTCAGATATAAGTTTAGAAATAATCTTATTCACAAAGTTACAAAGACTTATGGGTCTAAAATCAGAAAATACCTAAGGGGATTTAACCTTCGAGATCAACACAATAGATATGGAAATAACACTCCTAGGCAATTCTTGACCACTGACAAAATCAAGAACAGCCCGAAACACATCATTGCCCACCACTTCCCATGATGATGTGAAAAATTTTCCTGTGTACCCATTTGGACTTGCCACGCTATCTCCATCCATACTATTAACAACCCTATGCACCTCTTCCATAGATGGATCATCCTCTAAAAAATTATTATCTTCCTTAGTCACCAAAGCTGGAATGTGTCTCAACAAATGGAAATCATTTGGCATATCCCCAGCTTTAAATAACTCTTGGAAAAATCTAACAGACTCCTCACAAATCCCTTTATCATCTTCCACCCAATTCCCGTGAAAATCCTTGATTCTATGAATCATACATCTAACATGTCTCTATTTTACCGTGGAATGAAAGAAATGTGTATTTTTATCTCCCTCCTTAAGCCACTTTACATGAGCTTTTTGCTTCTAAAAGCATTCTTCTATTGCCACAGCTTTATTTAGTTTTACCTGGGCTTCTTCCAGCTCCCTCATGCATGAAATATCACTCCTAGCTTCCCTTTCTTCAATCATCGCTTACTCTTGTTCAGTCATTCTAACATTCTGACCCACATGACCAAAACATTCTTTATTCCACTGCAACAAATCCTTCTTCAATCCACGAAGTTTCCTAGCCAAAACCATTAGAGGTGACCCAAATATTAGAGCATACCATGAATTTTTAACAAGCTGTAAATAAGAGCAATGGCCTGTCCACACATTTAAAAACCGAAATTGTCTTGGTTTCTCATCTAGTCAGGTCCAAGTAGATAACAGCAATAAAGCATAATCTGAGGGGTGCCTCGTAAGATGTCCAACTAATATGATCAATGACTCTTCTATCCACCTATCATTTAGACGAACTCTATCCAATCGTTTCTAGATTCTAGCTCTACCACTCCTATTGTTACACCAAGTAAATTGTGAGCCTGAAAACCCCGCATCTATCAAACGTGCTATATTTCATAAAATTTAAAAAATTAACTCCTTCTCCCAATCTAAAAGGTCTTTCTTATCTTTTTTCTTGAGCATCTACAACGATATTAAAATCCCCAAAAACCAACCATGGAGCCCCCATTATAGGTTTATCAATTAATAATCCTTCCCACAATGCACTCCTTTCTTCTAATGAATTTCTAGCATGAACAAACGAAGAAAAAACCAAAACTAGCAATTGAGGATGGCATATGGATACAGACATCTATTGCAAGCTCTCTCCATGCTGTTGCATGCTCTCTCCATATATCGAACAAGTGAATGGCTGATTATAAAATATCTAGATAGAGCCTCCTGATTAGCTAGACAAAAATCAAACTTCAATTTTAAATGAATTCTTTGAATCAAATTAATGTCTGCCTTAGGTTCACATATACCAATAAACTGAAGTTTATTCAAACGAATCAACTTTTTCAACCTATGTAAATTGGAATGGCTAGAGACCCCCATAATATTCTAGAAAATAATGTTAATCATGAGTCAACAAATGAAAAGGATTTTGAGAAACCTTGGATTTGGACCACAACTCTCTATCAGAAAGAGCTAAAATTCAGATAACTTTTTGATTTCTCTTAGGTTTCAAGAATTCTCCTCCCTGTAAGTCACCAGCCTGATTTTCTTGTGGCGAGGTTATCTCCAAAGAGATGAATGGTCTTGGCGATAAATTTCCTGCTACTTTTGGGAAATCTATTCGCAGTTCCATGCCATCAAGATTGTCTTCCTCAATATCTCCCTCAATTGTCAAATATGTAGCATCAAACGAAGGCAAAAATCTGTTATCATTCTCCACCAGATTCTCCTACTAACCACTCAAATTTTAAACGGGCAGATGATTTTTCTAGGTCTGCATCATCAGGTTCTCCTGCTCCTCACCCATTCCTTTAGCATCAGGCAAATGTATGTTCTCATTCTACTCATCTGGACGCTCCACAGTCTACTGCACCACGTCTTTTTCAACTTTTGCTACTGCACTTGGAGCACTGCTGTGTTGCTACACAAAATTTTCTGACAGGTTCTTGAATTTAACAGCAATCTAAACCTCATCCTCCTGATTATTTTGAGGTGCAACTACTTCTTGTACATTCATCACTTTCTTTCCCATGCTGGTACCTAGTACACGATCCCCTTCAACCCCCTACAGCATAACATCAGCTTCCTTTCTAACCCACTGTTTTTCTTTCAACCAATCAATCCAACTTGAACATGCTAAAATTGTGATAAATTGTAATCCATCAATCCAAATTATGATTGAATATTGAAGTGTTGCAAGATTATACAAAAATAGCACAGTAAATTGCTCAAAATATCAATTCTACCTTAAAACTAATTCTAGAAAGGAACCCTAATTAAGTGAGAAAACCCTAATTTGAGAAATATGCAAGTTTTAAAGCGAAAATTCATAGTAAATATACTAAAAACACATTAAAAACATATTTGAAACATATACTACAAAATATACTTTTTTATCACTTATCATAGAGCTAGGAAAAGAGAACAAGAGTGATCCTTCCTTTTGTACATGTATGTTAGCTTCACTAACCATAGAAAAAGCTCATAGTGGATTAAAATTCAAATTGTGAAGTTGGGAGTTAATGTAGGTATCGAGCTTGGTGCCAAACCCACTATAAAAAGTGTTTTTGTTTCTTTTTTCTCTTTTACTTTATTTATTGTTTGTTTGTGAGTTTATATAGCTACATCTTTAACTTTATTTACTTGCTAAATGTGTGATCACTTAGGAAAATTTGGTTAGTTTAAATTGAGTGAATATTTGAACATAATTGTACTTAAATTTTTGTACAACCTAATTCGCTTCCTCTCTTAGGATGCGCTCCAGTATAAATAGTGCATGTGTGTATGTGAGAGATTGAGTCCAAAGCTAGCTAAAGCCGAATTTGAAAGCTTCATCATTGAACCAAAAATAGAATAGCAACAAAAATAACTATATACTGAATGTTATAGGGGAAAGATTTTTTTCTTTCAAGTTTTTGCAAATTAGTCTCTCAGCTTTTCCCTCTTCTAGTTTTGACCCCAAAAAATTTATTTTGAAGTTTTCAATTAGGTTCTTTAGGATAAGAAATTTAAAATTAGTTGAATTAAGTTTCAATTAAAGTCTAAATAGTCATTATCATGTTTTATTTACCTCATTTAGTTGAATTAAGTTTCAATTAAAGTCTAAATAGTTGTTATCTAGTTTTATTTACCTCATTTAATCTTAGTGAGATGTTTTAGTTTTATTTTATATTTAATTGTATTTTTTGTCAAATAAAATATTAATTAGTTGTATTTTACTTTTATATTCTTCCTTAAAATTCATGTGAGCCTACTTATTTCATTTATTTCTTATCCTTATTATTATTATTTTTAGAACACAAATGAGTGTGTCAAGAGCACACTATTCTAAAATCTTTCTAATAGAGGCTTCGAAGTTGTCTAATTAATATTTTAATTTTTTTACTATCTCTTTTTTATTTGATTTATTTTTTTGTGCATTTCATGTGTTTTAAATCAAATTAACTCATTTTGTCTGTAAAGTTAAAGAACTAAAATTAAATTTGCAAATGGTATTTTTATTGGAGTAGAGGAAACTTGAGTTAAGACCTCGGTGACTCCCTTCTCAAATAAGCTCTTGAATCACATTTTTCTGCCTTATAAAATATTGAGAGTCATCTAAGTGGAGTGTTTTATTCGAATTAAATAATTTGATATAAAAAATTTTTTAATGGCTCAATACATCTAAATTGCAATAATGAGTAGCGACTTCTATTTTTTAAGAAGAACCTTATTTCTAGATTTTTTGCACTGTCAATAAACTATCAAAAATTTCAAATTCCCGTTATTGACCCATTTTATTTTATTTTCTTATTTTAGTTTTTGTTCAAAATCAAAAACCAAAAAAAAATTTTTTAATGATTCAATTAGTTAGTAAACTTTTTTGTTTCCTTTAAATTTGAAAATTCAAAAAGAAATTTTATTATCATCATCATCATGATTATTATTGTTGTTATTGTTGTCATCATCGTCATTATTATTGTTGTTGTTGTTTGTTGTTGTTGTTGTTGTTATTATTATTATTATTATTATTATTATTATTATTATTATTATTAATTTGTTAAAAATCTATGAAAAATAGAAATCTATATATTTTTTAAATTTTAGTTTATAGAATTGGGATTTAACACTATATTCAAATTTGAGATGAAAGAATCATTTAGAGTCAAATTGAAGGATAGTGACATATAAAAAAGATGACAAAATGCTTTGATATAAGTTTACGAATCTAGTAAGTTTTTTTAAAAGTTAAGGGATAAAATATGATTATAGGCAAAATTTAAGGGTCTATTGGATTATTTACTAAATTTCTATTATCCAATGAAATTGATTTGTTGTTTGGTGTATTTGTTATAGCTAGGATAATTAAGCATTAAAAAATTAAATTCTAAACATTTAGGTAACAAATCAAACTTTCTCCCAAAACTTTAATAACTTGCGGTCTAATTAACTTTGAAAAAAAAAAACACATGCTAAAGTAATAGCTATTCGTGCGTTGGAGTCTTGATTGGAGATCATTTCGAACCATATTGAATAATTCTATCAGCACGTCGGAGTCTTGGTTGGAGATCATTTCGAACCATATTGAATAATTTAAGAACTATATCAGTGAAATTAAAAGGTTAAAGAGAAAAATAAATTTCTTTTAATTTGTTGAATGGTTAACTTCCATGAGCTTTTGGTATACGAAAATTTTTAGACAAGTTTGAAATATGTTAGATGTATAAAAAATATAAAACTTGTTTGCTTTATAAGTCCTAAAAAACCTTGCTAGTCATTATGTTATACATCTTGACCAATATGAAAATTTACTTTTGTACTATTAATTCATGAAAAATTAATACATTCAGTAAAAGATTTTGATTTGAAAAAGATTATAGGAAAGAGTGAAAGATGCAAATAGTTATATAGGAAAATTCGCCAAATTGGTCCCTCACATTATCATAAAAAACTTTTTTAGTCCCTAACATTTAAAATCAACCAAATCAATCCCTAACATATCAAAAGTGTATTCTGATTGGTCTCAGTGATCATTTTTGCTCACTTTTTTGGCAATGGGAAATGGTTAAATCCTTATTTTGCCCCTGATGTTGAATGGTTAATTCCTTATTTTGCCCCTAATGTTGCCAGAAAAGTGAGCAAAAATGATCATTGGGACCAATCGGAATAGACTTTTGATATGTTTGGGACTGATTTGGTTGATTTTAAATGTTAAGGACTAAAAAAGTTTTTTGTGATAATGTGAGGGACCAATTTGACAAATTTCTCTAGTTATATATTAAAATGTGGAGGTCAAAAGAAGTGAAGTGTAGGAAAGAATTCAAATATTTAGATTTAACTACCCAATAATGTTACAAAAATTAGGTAGTTGTTATTGAAATTGAAATAAAACTATGATGTTTCACAATTGCTCAAATGAAGTGTTTACTATACTACGATAAAAGTTGTTATATAGCAATTTTCACTGTAGTTTATAAATTTTGTACTGCAATGTTTTCGATTAGTCCCAAGTTCATCTTATGATCACCAATGTTGTAAATGAAAAATAGATAAAAAAAACTCCACGTTACTACCACGCCTTCGCCAACCATGTCCAAATTCAACATCTTCATACTTCAATCAAACAAATTTAAAAGGTAAGCTAGGCAAAAGGATTTTTTCTTTTTTCCAAAATTCAAATCCTTAACAACTAGACTAATACGAAACATGTTGAAGTGCGAAGCAATGAAAATAAATGTATGGATGTGAAGTAAATTTTAAATCACATCTTTAGGAATATAAACAAGAGAAATTGCAATTTTGGTACCAAATGTTTTGGATATCTACAGTTTTAGTCCCTAAAGTTTGGACAAAAGTAAATCTAGTACCAAATGTTTTTATTTTTAGCATATTTAGTCTTATTGACTCCTTATCAGAATTTGATCACGTGATACTCATGTGCTGGGTACAAAACTTTTCAAGAAGACTTAGATTAAAGAAAAATATTTAATTGCCATAATTTGTAATTAAAAGTACTAATTTGAGTTCATATATGATACATAAGCAGATAAAATTGAAAAAAATTTGCCTAGATTGTGTGTTCTCGTGTGTGCCTTTAATTTCAACTTATGGCAATTAATTTTTTTCTTTAATCTAATTCTTTTTTAAAAGTTTTGTAACCAACACATGAGTGTCACGTGATCAAATTCTGATAAGATTTTTGAAAAACTAGTCAATCAGACTAAATATACTAAAAAATTAAAATATTTGATACTAGATTTGCTTTTGTCCAAACTTTAGAGACTAAAACTGCCGATACCTAAAACATTTGGTATCAAAATTGCAATTTTCTTTATAAACAAATAAGAACCAAAAATATTAAGCGATCTAATTCAAATAAAAATTTCATGCTATAAACTATTCAAGATACTCGAGACAACACAACAAGATTGAGAGATCTAATGAGAATGAAGCTAATAAAGATATCTATATGCTTAATCAATAAACTCCTAAACATGCCAATTCGTTTAATTGTCCTAATTCAATTCGTGTAATTGTCCTATTTTTTGTATATAGCAACAAAAATGTTCAATGGTATTTAAGACCTCTACCTCTAAAGCAACATATCACATGATTTTGGAAGAAGCAATTGTAAACATATTAAAACGCTTAAATATTAATCAAACAAATTGAGTCCCATAAAGGTGTGTTTAATGTAAGAATCTTCTAACTTATGCTTAGCTATAGAGTATCACATGTTTATGTATAGTTTGTTGAAATAGATAGAAGATTATTGAGAAAAAATGGCTTGACATTTTCATTTGATTAAGAATAAATATATACACAAGGAATTGGAAACTGCTGTGAGTTACCAAAATACAAAAATAAGAAACTATATCAAAATTAGGGGTTACAATTAATCACAAGGAATTGGGGATTATAGCTAATTACAAGAATATTACAACTAATTACAATGAATCAGGAATTACAACTAATACAAGAAAATCTATTGTAATTAATTCTCTAATATGCCCACTCAAGATAGAGCTCTGAAGAAAAAGCCAATCTTGATGTTAATTCTTGGAAGTGGATTCATGAAAGTGGTTTCATGAAAGTGGTTTGGTAAGAGCATCTGCAGGTTGATCTACTGAGAAAACATAAAGTAACACGAAGAGCACCTGATTGAACTTGATCTTGAATAAAGTGATAGTCAACTGCCACATGTTTCATGCATAAATGAAAGGCTGGATTAAAGCAGAGATAGGTGGCACCAACATTATCATAGTAGATAACAGGTGATATTGGAAGAGTGACACCAAGTTCGGTGCGAAGGAAACAAATCCAATTTATTTCTAATGTAGTAGTGATCTGTACTTAGTTTTTATGGATTACCAAGCAACCGTACGTTGTTTCTTGGATAACCAAGAAATAGGATGACGACCAAGATAGACAATATAGGCACTCGTAGAGGTATAGTCATCTTTGTTGCCAGCCCAATTTGCATCTCAAAAGGCATGAAGAGAAAATGGATTTTCCTTATGAAGAAATAATCCATGAATCAATGTGCCACATAGATATCGAAGCAATTGTTTTGCAACATTCCAATGTTTAGATGTCGGGCGATGCATGAATTGGATGACCAAAAAATAGGATGACAACCAAGATAGACACTATAGACACTTGTAGAGATATAGTTGTCTTTGTTGCCAGCCCAATCTACATCTGCGAAGGCATGAAGAGAAAGTGGATTTTCCTTATGAAGAAATAATCCATGAGTCAATATGCCACACAAATATCGAAGCAGTCATTTTCAAACATTCCAATATTCAGATGTTGGGCAATGCATGAATTAGGAAAGCGTAGGTTATGTCTAGGCGAGTAAGGCAAAGACACTGTAGACTGCCTGGAAAGTGATGGACACTGCCAACAATTGTTCTATATTTAGTGCAATTAGTTAGAGCTAAATAAAGTGTGAGATTTCTATTGGTAGCAAATTGTGTAGCAACAAATTTTGCACCAAACGGTTTTTGTCATAGCAAGAAGATCAATAATGTAGCACATTTGATAAGCAACATACCAGATGGAATGGTGAGAACTTCAATGCCCAGAAAATAAGATAAGATACCAAGATCCTTGATCGAGAATCTTTGCACCAAAAGGTCAATATAGTGCTAAATAATATTGGAATCAATTCCTATGATAATAAGGTCATCTACATAAACAAGTAGATATATAGTAATGTCACCTAAATGGAGAATGAATAGAGAAGTGTCTACGTGAGATTTTGTGAACCCATACTCAATGAGGAACTGACGTGTTTCAAAGTACCGAGCCCGTAGGGCTTGCTTGAGTCCATATATAACCTTCTTTAATTTGCATAAATATGTTGGATTGTCTCTGTCAACAAATCTTGGAGGTTGGGCCATGTAGACATTTTTAGAAAGATGGCCTTGGAGAAAGGCATTAATAACATCCAACTGTCGCAACTGCCAACCTCTACTAACAGCCAAGCTTAGAACAAGACGTATTGTTGTCAGCTTGACAACTAGACTAAAGGTATCATGATAATCCACTCCAGGTGGCTGATGAAAACCTTTGGCAACTAATTTGGCTTTGTATCTGTCAACAGAATCATCAGGAAGCCTTTTAATATGAAAAGCCACTTACATCTAACAAGATTCTATGAAGAAGTAGAAGGAACAAGCTCCCCAGCTCCATTCCGAACTAGAGTACCAAACTCATCATTCATAACTTGTCTCCATTTGGGATCTTTTAGGGCTCGATCAATAGTATGAGGCTCAATGTCTAATGGTTGAGAAAGGATAGCAATGAGATTCATCTTGGTTGGGGGCTTATGGATGTTGTTTTTCGCCCTAGTGGTCATGGGATAGCCATTTTGATATATGGGTTGAGCTGTGGTTGAAAGAGAAAATATCTCAAAATTGTGGGGTTCCGGTGCTTAAATGAGGTCAATAGTTAATTGGTTAGGAAGGCGGTTGACCGTTTGGGCATTTTGTGACAAATGTTGACACGAGTAATCCCTTTGTGGAGTCTCATTGAGTGAGTCACTTGAATGGCTAGAATTTGGATTGGGGAAATCCATTTGGAAATGATTTTCGGGTTGGGACGAGATAGATAGGGTTGGTGAGTGGTAAAGGAAAAAGAGTTCTCAACAAATTTGACATGATGAGAAAAATATGTTTTAGAAGTAGACAAATCAAGACAAATATAGGCACTTTGTGTTGAAGCGTAATCAAGGAAAACACAAGGAGTGAAACGAGAATGAAGTATGTTGAGAATAAGGTCGAAGCCACAAATAACATAAGCAACCAAACACCCTAACTTTAGTGTAGTTCAATTAAGACTTAAAGATTTTTTCAGAAGGAGATGAAAGATGTAGTGTGGGCGTGGGCGTGGGTGTGGGATACGGTTGATAAGAAATACAGCAGTAGCAAAACGTTAGCCCAATAAGTTAAAAGTATTGATGCATGAGTGAGAAGAGATAAACCAGTTTAAAAAATATGGCGATGACAGTGTTTGAAAAAACCATTGTGTTTTGTTGTATGGGGTGGTGTAGTAAGGTGGGATATACCATTAGTGGAGAGAAAATTATCAAGAGCTTGATATTCGTCACCAGTACCCGAATAGAGAGTAATAATGCACTATTTAAATTGGTTTTCAACTAATGCCTTGAAGCACACAAAAACATCATACACATGGAATTATTTAAGTGGATAATACCAAACATCAACAAAGTAAACAAGAGACCTTACATGCTTGGGGATATCAAACTTGCATGGGAATTAAAATTTAAAAAGACCTAACATGCACAGATGTGGAATGCGATGTACATGCTGGTGGGGAGTTTGAAGGGGAAAGTTGACATTCATATGGTTGCTTGGTCATCTCCAGGAGAACATTTCAAGTTAAAAACTAATGAATGTTCGAAGGGGAACCCAGGTCCATGTGGAGGAGGACGTATTTTGAGAGACAGTAAGGGTAAGGTTGTATTTGGTTTTGCATGCTCTTTAGGCTGGGGTATGAGTTTGGAAGCTGAATTCAGGGCTCTTGTCCATAGACTCCACTTATGCTGCTCGCAAGGAATTGCAAAATTTCACTTGGAGTTTGATTGTCTTTTGTTGGTGAATATTATTAAAGGGTTTTCTGCATGTCCTTGGGTTTTGTCTGATTTACTTGATGAAGTTCATAATTTCAGCCCCAATATCCCAAGTTTGTCTCGTTGCTTTAGGCAAGCTAATAAACTAGCTGATGTGTTATCAAATGAAGGTTGCAGGTCTAATTCGGATATGATTTTCTTTGGCTTGCAAGCTCTATCAAGGGAAATTAGAGGTGCTGTGAGACTAGATTAGTTAGGATTTCCATCTTTTCATTTTAAATATAAATAATTCCTAGTTCATTTAGTGTGAAGAAGTAGTACTTCTAATTTGTGTTTTTAACATTTTGTAATAAATGAGGTAAGGTCTAGTCCCCCTCTTTTTTCTAATTATTTAATAAAATTTAGGAGAGGTGCCACCGTCGTGTATGAGGTTAGCCAATAAAAAAAAAAAAAAAAAGAGGTCTATACATCAAAGAAGATAAGTTCAAGTAGATGAGATGAAGTTTAGGTAGAAGAAGAAAATGGAATTTTATGACTTTTATGCATGAACAGGCATTACAATGTGTAAAAGAGGAGAACGGACTAAACAACGGTAAAGAAAACTTGGAAACAATATGTTTCATAATAGGAAATGATGGATGACCTAGTCCAGAGTGCCACTCAGACGAAGTGGTTTTGACACTAGCAAATGCAAGCAACGGTGTAGAGGTAACTGAAGGATTACATATTTATATACACTATCCTTAGGCTTACATCAAAAGGATTGCCCCCATGTTTAGATTTTTTTCACCTGAAAAGTAGAAGGTGAGAATTCAACAGAAACATATTTATTAGTGCAAAATTGATAAACTAAAATTAAATTCTTTTTCATGGAAAGACCCAAAGGACGTTTTATAAAGTAAAGGTGCGAGAGGAAGTAGGTATGGTGGTGGAACCAATATCAGTGATATGAAGGGTTAAACCATCGCCAATCATGACATCATTAGATCCTTGATATGAGCTATAAAAAGAGAGATTGCTAAAGTCTGACGTAACGTGGTGAGATGCTCCACTATTCAGCAAGGAAGTATGAGCATTTTTGTTGTTGATAACAACATGATTGGCTCGTGGTTGCCAAGTTGTGGAGGGCCGATATCCATAAGTGCCTTGAGAATGAGATGTTGAGGACTATTGATTATTAACAAGCTGAAACATCGGACATCGTTTGGCAGTGTGTCCGTGAGTGTCCTTGAGTGCCGCATGCTTGACAACGACCCAAATAAGGTTTGGGTTGGTAGTGATCATGAGGAAAATGTGCAGTGGTAGGGCTTGGTTGTTGTGGACTGATGGCTGATAGACGCCAATGTGGACTATTCTGAAAGACTGTGGGTTTTGCTGTTGTTGGTAGTAGTATGGGATATGGTTGAGTGATTTGAAGAGGGGCTTTTTTATTGAAAATTTCTCATGGAGCTCAGCAAAAGAAATTGGCGTGTCATGGGCATTAATGGCATCAATAACTAATTTGTCTCATCAACGAGTTCTTGAAGAAATCGATCAATAAGATCCCCATCATCAACTGGCTTTCCTAGAAGAGCAAGTGCATCAGCACAAGTCTTTATCGCCTGCATATATTCACTAATTGATTTTGAGCCCTTGTTACACTGCTTTAATTTTTCCTTCAATTGTTTAATATGACCACGTGATGGTTTGGCGTAGGTATGGCTAAGGTTTACCATGCCTCAAGAGAAGTGGTGGTTTGGGCAATAAGCGGTTGTAGAGAAATAGAGATAGCACCAAGGAAAGCACTAAAGATGAGGTGATCCTGAAGCTTCCAGGTTGTGTGTGCCAAATTTGGTGATTGAACACCATTGACGATAATGGTGAGTGGTGGTGGAGACTAAGTGCTATCAATGAAACGTGAAGATCATAACCTTCAAGAAGAGATTGAATTTGAAGGCTCCATGTGAGATAATTGGTGGATAACAATCTGGTGATATTGGAGAGATTTTTTGTAAGAAGGGGATGCTGAAATTCTTGAGAGTTTGGGATGGTGATAGGATCGTTGGTGGAAGACAATGTTGCATCGAAAGTCATTAAAAAATCCAATAGTGTAGATTTTTTTTTCTTTTTGGTTGGTAGGATGCTAATCGTAGTTTCTATGGGAAAAAAGGAAAAAAAATATACCCAAGAAAATTAGGCTCTTGATACCATGTTGAAATAGAGAGAAGAATATTGAGAAACAATGGCTTGACTTTTTCATTTGATTAAGAATGGATATATAAAAGGAATTGAAAACTGTTGTGAGTTACCAAAACACAAAAATAGGAAACTATCCTAGAATTAGGGGATTACAATTAATCACAAGGAATTAGGGATTATAGCTAATTACAAGAATATTACAACTAATTACAGTGAATCAGGAATTATAGCTAATTACAAGGAAATCTATTGTAATTGTATCTCTAATATAATCCAACTTACGAACTCTTACTTGTGAACAAGAAAACTCTAGGGTCCTTTCTGGGCTTAATTGAATTTTGCACCTTAAACTATGCGTGTGAAGTACTTTGCATCCCAAGTTATCGATTTTTGAACTTTGCTACCTCCAGCTTCCAATTTTTCTTTTGCATTTTAGTTCAATAAACTTTGCTTCAACAATCTAAGGCACTGAATGACAAAATATATGATGTTAGTAGAACATTCATATGGAAGAATAATGAGAAGTATATAAAGCCAGTATATGAATATACATATGTGTGAGAGAGAGAATTTACTCGTGAGTTATCTTTATTGGAAATAAAATCCAGTATATGTACCATTTGCTCATTGGAATTAAAGTAGAAGCATTTAGGTGTCTTTTTATTGAAGGGGAATTTGGGCTATTCAAAATCGTGAGGTGCGCAAAGGGTTTTCACAAATAAACCTACCGAATTAGGCAATGTTGTCAACTAATTGATCTAAAGTGCAAAAAATGAATTCTGGAGGTAGCAAAGTACAAATATTGATAGTAAGAGGTGCAAAGTGCTAAACCTGCATGGTTGATGGGTGCAAAATGCAATTAAACCTTTCTATCACATGAGAGATACTAAATACGGATAGAATCGAAAATAGTATCAATTAATTATATAGATCAATTTATCCAAAAGTGCAAGTCTTATGGCAATGGCAATAAGTTTGTTGTTGATCAATGTATTCTACTCCTTATTCAAGTAGCCAAACACAAAAATGTTTTTGGAAACAACCACATTCAAATTAGAATCGTAGTTGTGCAAGCATTGAGACAAATGCCAGAATCATAGTCAAGGTCCCTGGTAAAGAAGCTGAAGCTGCACTCTCCTTAAGCGATGACGGTTTGGAATCTACGGTAGTAGGTGTAGCAGCTGGTGAAGGAGCAGGTGAAATTGGCTTAGGAGGTGGAGCAATCTCAATTGTAAAGTTGCAATTTGGTAGAGATGGATCCTTTAAAGTCACTGTTGCCAGGCCTTCAAAATCACAGTTGAAATTAGCTTGATTTTGAACCTGGAAATATGAATTGAATGCATATGAAGCCTTCTGTTTATCATCTAAAAAGTTGCACGATGATTCATTCTGAAGTGGTGTGCAATCTCCTCCATTATCACAAGCATATTTAACGTTATCTCCAATCTTAGTGTCATTGGAAGCATCTGGTTTAATTACACACCATCTTTTTGGTAGATACTGCACATTCTTTGCAGCAACTAGAGTCTTGTTTTCGCCTTTTCCCAAAAGATCAAGAGGGAATTTAGGTTGTCCATCATACCCAAAGATTCCCCAGCTGCGCTCGAAATTCCCTGGAAGAATGCTCTTAGCATCTTCATCAAGAAGCCCAAACAAATACACTTCTAAATGTCCAGGACGAAGAGGGCTGCCTTTGTTGGAAGCAAGATGCTTAGTAAGTCCTTGGTAAAACTTCTTAGCCATTGTCACATTTGCATTTATGTCTCCATCTGTCGGCCAGCCGATCTCTCCTACAATGATTGACATGTTCGAATAGCCTTCTGCCTTCAAGGCTGAAACCAATGTGTCGAGGTTGGCGTCCAAGACATTCGTGTACTGGATGTTGCCATCGAAGAGTGGTGTGGCTCCATCAAAGAAAGCATAGTCCAAGGGGAAATTTTTACCAAATACAAGACTTAGGAAAGGATATATGTTTACAATAAATGGTGCATTGTTCTTATTTAGAATTTTGAGAATGTCTCTTATATTATCCGCAATATCTGGCCTGAACCTTCCAGAGGAAGGGACAGGGTTCCACGATGGAGAAAAATAGACATCTCCATTGAAGGGAATTGTTGCTTTGGTAGTGTTTCCAACACCAGCTTCATTGAGAGCTTCTTGAATATTCTTGAGTGCAGGGGCGGTTACATTTGTGAATCTATCCTTGTAGTCCTTGAGGAAAGGTTCATTACCAACAGCTACATACCTGCGTCAAGGAAACGATTAAAGAAACCAAGAACACAGCAGTTGTTTCCAAAACTAGCAATTTTCCTCATTGCTTTGGGATAACTAATTAACCGTAAGTTGATATGATCACCAAATTTCTGTCATACAGAAATGTTAAAGGAAAAAATAAAGATGTAAGAGTGTATTTAGATGGCTTTGGAAACTAAAATAAACCCTAGACGTCAATATATTTTTCCAATTATCATAGTATATATTTGGCCATGGTCAACTGACAAGTTCTAACCATTCGGCAATTCTTCGTCCAATCTAGGCCATGTTAGCTCCAACCTATATGGAGCTACACAAAATCTTAGGAGCCATTTTTTTATTTTATTTTTTTGTGTACAGAATTCAAAGGGGCCCAATGGATTTGGTGAAGGGCCTTTGCTGTTTATTTATTAAATTTCATGAAGTAAAGTATTACCATTTATTAAGAGAGAGAGAGAGAGAGAGAGAGAGAGAGAGTCAAGTTACATATAAACAAAGAAAAAGCGAACAATAGAAATTTCTCGAATAAAAAAATAAACTTCAAAGGCAAAGAAAGATTTTCGTGTCTACAACTATGATTCAACTTGTCCTTATGCAAGCAAACACTTTGTGAGGTGACAAAGATTTTTGTGTTTAAAAGGCTTTGAATAACAAAAATTTATCCTACAAAAAGTGTACGCATAATCAACTATTATTAACCTTCAAATTTGAAAAGTATTCATCCAAAAATAGTTGTTAGCGATTCAAAGCTACTTTTAGTTCAAACTATGATAGGAGAACACAAAAAAAAAAGAGATTTACGTGATATTAACACCATCCTTGGAAGTAATATTGTAGCGGATGACATTTTTCTGCACCCATTCCTTAGCTTTTGAATAGTCACCCAAACCAGCAAGCTCAAGATTGGTAGTGGCAACAATAATTTCAAGGCCAGAACCGGCCAAGGCAGTCAAGATAGTGGGATCGGCATCGAAAAGTTTCACTTTCTGAATCCCATTATCCTTCAACAGTTGAATAACTGTTTTTGGGGGCAACTTGTGAGACGACACAGTCCCCCAATTCACCCCCAAACCATCAACACAGGCATTGTGCAAAATCCCCAAAAATAGTACTATTGCGTTAAAAATTTGCCATCCCCTGGACATTTTTGGGGACAAATGACAAGGGAATTTAGGAATGTTATTGATCTAATTTTTGCAAGATCGTAATGCAATGCAATAAATGGATGACCACCAAAAAGAATCAAAAAGGATTAAATAAGGGATTTTAGAAGTTCCTTCGCAATAAAAAATTGGGGTTGAAGGATGCTAAAATTCCTCTTTCCTAAATGCATGGTATCACCAGTCTTTTTTATTTGGACGCGTGGGACCTTGCTTTTGAGCATGATCCATGCATAAGGTTGCATGGTTTTTAAGTAACATGCTTGACAAATAACCGAATCCAAAAACGATGAATATGCTCAACCATGAATTGCCTGTGAGGCTCTGAGGTTGGGACTAAATTTCCTATTGCCGTGCACACAAGATCAAATCAGCAAAAAAACTTCTTATAGGAATAACAAAAATAGTTTCTAATGCATCTTTACATCAATTTAATTAATAAAACTCGATGGTCTAACGTTAACACAAGTGTCCATGCACAAGTGGGGCAGAATGGCAAATTGTATTTTTACTTGTTTTCTTTTTGTGTTCTTCCTTAGTTAAGTGGGCTTAATTGCAGAAGTTTGTCAAATAATTAATACCACGGTTGCTAGTATTTTTTTTTTTGGGAAAAGGTGAAGTTAAATCAAAAGGCATTTAACTGCAAAATGGACAATAAATAGAAATAAATGCTCTAAAAATGACAAATTATATTTCTTAATGAGTGCTCAAAATATTATGAGACAAAACTATAAAAGAAAATTTGGATATGGGAATTTATCGGGTTTTGTACTCTGATAATATATAGAATATTTCTTTGTCGATATGTAAAAGGTTTAATTCCACTTTTAAAAGATTTTCATTCACTGACACATAGAGTATGTTCCCAATATATTTTGATTTTTGTAAAAACTGATTTTAAAAAAGTTAAAAATTAGTTACTCCTAATTTTAGCTTAAAACCCAAAAGCATGCTAAAAAAAAGTAATTAAAAACATCATAAGACAGATTTTTCAAAATCAAAAATTAAAAGTAGGTAGAAAAAAAACTGCTGAGATATGCCCGTAGTCTCCAACCATTCTCCAAGTTTATTCTTGAGAAGGACACCATATAACAATTTCAAAAGTAGAATCGGAAATTAGGTTTAATTGCATTCTTGGTAACGTTTCTACAAAGGAGATCAACTTGATCCCTCAACCTACAAACATGTTTAGTCCCTTAATTTTGTTCTTAAGAAAAACATAGAGTATATACTACAAAGAAAAGTTTCTCCAATTACCGAATAGTAAAAGATTATTAATGACAAAAAAAAGTTAAGGAAACAAGAAAAGAACTTTACAGCCTAAGTAGTATGGGGAGTAATATAAGTAGTATATCAAACTAACTAGATGAAGAAAACGAAAAACATCTTAAAAGCAAAACAAAAACCTATTCCTCAATTTGCCGAGGGCAACAACTTGCTATATTATTGGACTTTCTATGGCAATCTGAAATTTGCACATGACATGGCAAAGATTCCGCATCGATAGACTATTAAGTATAGCCACTGATGCTGGAACATTTCATTTTAGTAATTAATTTACTTTGTAAAAACTTGTATTATATCTTAAATATAAACATTTGTATGCATAATTATAAAACAAAAAATTCTACAAAAACATGCAGTAAAAATATTTTGAAAAATACTCATATGTCTCTATTAAAGATGTAACACACACAATAAACTTTTTTGCATTGTACTTTCCATATACTACTTCATTTTGTGACAAAGTTTCAAAATTTATGTAGATTAATATTATATACACCGTCAGTGTAAATATTTCTTTACACAAGCGAGTCTATATGTTTGATAAATAAGCACATTTTGAAAATTAGAAATTATTATGAATATGTATAAAGCAATTAGATTCGCTTTGTAAATAATTTTCTAATGGCATCAATCTATATAAGATTAATCCAATTTATATTAGGATAAAGATGTGTCTTATGTGTTATATATGACATAACAACGATTTATATCATATTTTATATATAATTTTTTTAGACAGTAAGCTGATAATTAATAACATTTACTTAATTGAATACCTCATAGACAACAGTAAGCATATTTATATAAGCATATTAATATAGTATAATGTTTGAAAATTATATTAAATTTACCCTTTTTTCAATTCCTTAGTTTTGATATACATTCTTGTTATCGGCATACGACTTATTTAATTTTGCCAAAATGTTATTTTTCAACTAAACTTTCAATCATAATTCTAAGGGACCCGATTATATGTATACATATAATTTTTCATATTATTTTCAATTCATAATTCATTAACTATGGGAGTGGGCCAATTTCTTTTGCGAACCTTGATTCGACAAAAAATTGAAAACTGCAAATATTAAATGCATATTTCGCAAAACTTGAAGGGAGCTAGATTAGCTCAATTTATAGCTCAAAAACTTGAATGGCCTTCTGGTTCAAGATTTTGAAACTAGTCAAAATGACTCAGCATATTTCAGCCCATTGAAGTCGGCACTTGAGTTGATCAACCTACTGTCCATTGCCGTTGGGAAGATGCTTATGACAGCCTGCTCTACATTGGACGTGGGCATGGGAGTTATCATTACAACCATACAGAGGGATTTGCAAACTGATGTGGGCTACGTTGCTGCAAAAATCTAGCCGCACAAAAACGAGCTGAATTTATTTTAGGGTTAATTGCACTTTGCACCCTTATGCTATCAGAAAATCGCACTTTGCACTCTAAACCTTCAATTTCAGCAATGCATTATCTTCAACCATTAAATTTTAGCAGTCCACCACACAAGACTCATTTCCAGACAAAGTGGACTAGCCAGAAAAATGTAAGTTATGCATTCAACTCCGTTTTCTTGTACATATAATAAGACGATTGACTATTGTTGTTGTTGAATACCTTGAATTTTGTATTACGACCCCGATTTATGAATGGGCCCGATATTTGAAATTTATGACCCAAAAAAATAAAAAAAAATTGAGGTCTGTGGTGGAAGCAGAGATCGAGAGCCAATAATGTTTATTTGCACGTAATTTACATTTTTAAAATGGGGTCAAATGTGTAATTTATATTTTTTTGGCTAGTCCATATTTCTGGAAATGAGTCTTGTGTGGTGGATTTCTAAAATATAATAGTTGAAGGCAGTGCAATGCTGAAATTGAAAGATCGGGATGTAAAGTGTGATTTTACGATAGTTTAGGGGGCAAAGTACAATTAACCCTTTATTTTATTTAGCAATTAGAATTAGAGGTCACCATCTGGTGGATTCTTAGGTGAACTGGATCCATGGCCCAAACTTGTGGACCCTGTAGTTTAAAATAGTACCAAGTAACCGAGGTGATATATTTGCTGATATAAGAACGTGATGTAAGGATGTTTATATAGCTTTTTTGTAAACCACAAGGTTCACACAAGGCCCGTAGACTGGGTCTATTTAAGAATTTTTTGTCACCACCCCTGAGATTTGACCATATAACCGAACGAACTCCATATTTTTGCAAAACCACAATCAACCCCCTGAAGTAACCACCATTAAGCATGTGTAATAGAAAAGGTGAAAAGACAAAATTACCACAAAAGAGGGAATCATACAAATTTAAATTGAAAAAGAATGACTTATCAAATGTGTAAAATACTCTGATTGGCCAAAGAGAAAGACGCCAAAAAGGCATCTACCATTTTTCTTTCTCCAAACAAAACAAAAAGAGACAAAAACATATGTCTCTTTCCTCCATATTCTCTCTATGACTCTTAAAAGGTAGCAAAACATGTGATCATTTGCTGAATATTCTCTCTATGACTCTTAAAAGCATCTGTCTCTTTCCTCCATATTAATCATCATCCGCCTGCATCTAGAGAATATCCAAATGCTGAATTAGACGTCCGCTACCCTATTGAATTTGAGCGGACGTCCATTCCTTCATTTACTTCCTTTTGAGGGGCATTCCCGTGGCTAAAGTCACTCAACATGCACAATGAACACTCTGCACGCAAAAGTAGTTACATTTTTGTTCTCCAAAATTACATTTTTATGTTGATAAATTACAAATCCTTCAAAGTTACATTTGTTCACTAGAAATTTACATTTTTCACTGAAACATGACACATGCATCCAATTTGTCCCAACCAGATGCCCACTATTTATACTATTAATCATCATCCGCTTACATCTAGAGAAGATCCAGATGCTGAATTAGACATCTGCTACCCTATTGACTTTGAGTGGACGTCCATTTCTTCGTCCGCTTCTTTTTGAGGGACATATGGCTAAAGTCACTCAACATACACAATGGACACTTTGAATGCAAAGTAGTTACATTTTTGTTCTGCAAAATTACATTTTTATGCTGATGAATTACAAATCCTAGAAAGTTGCATTTGTTTTATATTTTTTCACTGCAAATTACACACACCTCCAACTTGTCCCAACCGGACGGCCGCTATCTATAATATTAATCATTATTCGCTTGCATCTAGAGACGATTCAGATGCTAGATTAGACATTCACTTCATTGACTGCATGAAAGTAGTAAACCCAACCTCCAAATGCAATTTCACTTACTACACCTTCCCTGCCTCGATGCCTGATACTATAGTTTGGGGCTTCAAGAAATTGCTTCTCCTTCTCCAATATTTTGCTTTAATCTTTTGCACTTTAGTTTGGTGTTGCTTTTTTGGGTATTTGATTTTGTACTTAGGCAGTCTGTTGATGATTTCCTAATGCTGTTTCCTTTTTTTGATCCATTTTTCATTTTCTTTTCCTTTGCCATGAAACGACATCGTCTTTAAAAACCTTAACAATCCCCACTGTGTTGAGACTATTTACCTGCAAAAGTTGACAAAATAGCAACGATATACTCTCTTGGGTGTATTTCGCAATTGGATTGCTCGACTAATTCCCTAGCCAAGCTCTGGTCTTGGTTCTTTCACCCAAAATTTGAGCATCCAAGGCTCAAGCAATTAGTTTCTACTAGCGATTCACTTTTAGTTATATAAATTGCTAGAGCCAACTAGGTTTATGTGCAAGCTTTCGTGAATTAAATTGTTATTTTCCTTGTCTTATTCCTAAATCTAAGTTTGGGACTTGACAAATTATTCCGTTATCTTGATTGGGAACTAGTTTAATAGAATGACAATCAAGAGCAAGATAGTGGGTACTTCTGATTCCTTATCTAAATTTTGAAATTGAGAACATGTTCATGGGAAGAAGAAAGTAATGGTGTATGGGTTGGAAGAAAGCAATGGTTCGTGGCAAAGAAAACAACTAGAGGGGAGTAAGTACTGAGGAACAAAGATACTGGTTGGGGAAGGAATGAATGAAAATGGAGGTGATTAGTAGTTGGAATGGTGGTTTTGAAATTATGCTGCTGTTGGTGATGGTGACAATGGCTTTGAACTAGGAAAAAGAGAGGAGGGCTATGATAATAGGTATTTTGGGACACTCATTGTATATTTTTTTTTTTTTTGACATCATCAAAATAAATGGTCAAATGTTTATTGACTAACAGTGAGGGTGTATTTGTTATGATTTTGTGAATTTAAAAGTTCATTTTGTAATTTCAGCCAACGTGAAGGTTTGATCTGTAATTTAGTTAAACCTCAGGGGAGGTAGATGTAATTAACCCTTCTTTTAAACCACAAGGTTCACGCAGGGGCCGTAGGCTGGGTCTATTTAAGAATTTTCTGTCATCACCCTTAGCAATATGCTACATAGAGGCACTATAAGGGGGAATTAAATTTTTTTTAGGGTTAATCTCAAAAACTACCCCTAAAGTTCGATCAAAGTTGGAGTTTATCCCCTAATCTTTAATTCTTCTCACTTTATCCCCAATTTTTGTCCACCTCATTAACTTATCTTTTAAAATATTATGATTTGACAAAAATGACACATCCTAAATAATTTTTTAAATTCCAATTCTTTCCAAAGACTATGAAACGAAAATATATGTCTATATTTATTCCCTTTTTCTCTAAATTCCTAAACGACACATTTTCTTTTCTTTAAGTATTTTTCTTTTCCTTTTTTTACTAGCCGAAAACTTGAAAAACTAGCCATAAAAGTTAAAACTCTTTCGCAACAAAAAACAAACAAAGTCTATTTTTTTAGTCTACTTATAATATTTTTTTTTAAACAAGTTCTTAGATGGTTGAACATTTGAAATTTTTGTGGTATTAATCAAACACAAGTTTTTGGCAGGCTCTTAGTGTATTATAAGAATTTAAGGCTTATCAAATAAATCCATGGGTGATGAGCTTTAAAAATTTTTTGAACAATTTTTTTTTTCAACTATAAATTTGCAAAGATGAAAGTGGGAAATAATATTTAATTTGAAAAATTGCTCAGGAAGTGATATTTTTGTCAATTCACAATGTTTGAAATGTTAAGTTAATGAGGTGGATTGAAACTAGGGACAAAGTGAGTACAATTAAAGGTTAGGGATAAATTGCAACTTTGACCAAATGTTAAAGGAAATTTTTGGAATTACCCTATTTTTTATAGCCAAATATTATGACAAAAAGTATAGTTAACCCATAGAGAGGCACCAACTTATGCAGGACCTACTTTTTTTATTAGACTAGTTTTCCTTTTATTTATGGCGATTGTATAGAAAAGGTAAATTTTTCTGAATCTTTTGCTGGTTGTAGAAATAACATGTGCTATTTGGTAGTTTTTCATATTTTAGTATGTTGATGGAAATTAGTTGAATTTGC
Source organism: Mitragyna speciosa (assembly GCA_024721245.1). Lineage (NCBI taxonomy): Eukaryota > Viridiplantae > Streptophyta > Magnoliopsida > Gentianales > Rubiaceae > Mitragyna > Mitragyna speciosa. The sequence continues at coordinate 26,693,241 of CM045553.1, read as the reverse complement.
ATAGTTAATATCAAATTAAAAGATTTTAAACGATCTCATATTATTAAAATAAATTAAAATTTTGTACAAAAAATAAAATATTGGAGGCTCCATGTTCTTTCTTGATATGTCAAATTTGCAAAACACGGTACAATGTACTTATAAAATAGACAATTTATACATCCTTCTTAATTATTTGTGGTATTTAGTAAATGTTGCCAAGTCTATTCTAAAAATTTTGAGCTAACATAAGCATATCTTTCTTCATTCTTTTCAGAATTTAGAAACAATTGCCAAGATTAAGCTAGTAACAATTTTGTTATTCCATGTTGTTCCATTTTTATTTTTGCTAGGAATCTCCAAATTAAGGAGTTAGTTTTGAAAAGATTGCCAAAATTAAGCAATGAAAATTCCAATGTTACATTTTTATTCTTGCTAGGGAGGTAGGATTCTCCAAAAAATTCCGATATTATTTTATATTTGTGGTAAAATTTGAATTCTAGTAATATATTAGGTTAAATACTATATCAATTGAGCAAGGTGCGTTAATTCTAAAAATTAATTGGAGTTAGGGGGTGTTTGATAAATTAAGCACTTAAAATTAAAATAAATTGATTCCAATGTTAAATATAATAAGAATGTTTCATAAGCTAAAATAGATTTTCTTAAGTAGTTAAGTTCCACTGAAAATCTAGGCTAGATGTAGTACAAAAAAAAATGATGTAAGTTGCACTTATCACCTAATATAGAACATGCTTAGACATTGAGGTTTTAAGTGATATATTTACATGGCAAATATAACCCTATGAAAATACATTTTATCCCTATTTTTTGCTTTCTTCAATCTCTCATAGTTCCTTTGCTCTATTTTCCCTCTAGTTTTTTTGTCATCATAGAAGATAATTTTACATCGAACTTCTCTGTGTGTGTGTGTGTGTGTGTTTATTGTCTAAAGGTATGTAAATAATGATATAAATTAACCAAAAAACTAAAAAAAAAAAGATAACTACAATAAATATTGTTTGTTGGTACTTGCAGGATCAAGTCTCTACCTATTATTACCAAGAGCATTGCTTAAAATAGTTCTGAAAAATTGAATAAACTTGATAACTGATTAATGGCAATTCTTAAAGCATTGGAGCAAATTGAAGAATGTAACAAACATCTAGATGGAAAACACTAGATAGATGAAAAAGCTAAATGTAAATGACTGACTATATATTGCAACTCCTTGTATTTTCTGTGAAGTTAAAGCTTATAGGGAACAATGGGTCTGAATGATGATAATCTTGACGAAATTAGAAAAAATTGGTTAGTAATTAATCAAAAAAATAACCCTAGTCTAAATTAGGATTTATTGAATGTTAGTTTTTTTTTTTAATGAACTCTAGAATTTTGGAGCATTTTTATTTGGGATAATAATTTATATCTTATAATATGGTTGTTGGATATTACAAATTTTGTCATTGCAATTTGTGTTAAATTTGTTGGACTTTTTTTAAAATGATATTTTAATTTATTTGTTACACATTCAAATTTTTATTACATTTATTTTGTAAAAATAAGTTCTATAATTTTATTGACAGAATGTTGATTGAGAAGTAAAAGAAAATAGTGAACGTCGTGTTAATTCTTATTATAAAGAGATTGAAGAAACAATGCATTGAAAGAAACTAAATAAAGAGATAGGAAAAACAAGGTATTGAAAAAAGGCCAAACACTAAATTGATGCTAAGTGGTTTTGAATATGTCAAGGAAATTATTATTGAAAATTACTTAATACTTTTTTTCTCATTTTTAATATTTCTTAATTATTTGTCATTATTTGAATTTCAATTATATACGTTTATAGTCTGTAACGAAATAAGAAAATTATAAGAAATAAATTAACATCAAAATAAATTGTAAAATTTATGATATTCACGTTGAGTCACTCATATATTATTATCAAACAAACATATTAAATTTAATTTTTAGATTCAAATGTGAACTTGTAAATTTTTCAGTATTTAAAACTCAGCCACTTAAGTAATTCATAATTCAAATTTTAGCATTTAGATTTTAGAATTCATATTTTAATTTTATCAAACTTCCCCTTATTAAATGTAAATATACTTAATGTCCAATCAAATAGCAAGAATAATCTTAAATATGATTAAAATAATTAAATAATAAGAAACATAGAATGGAGAATTGAAGGCTTTATGGAAACATAGGATGAAACATTATCATCAATATATAATATATCATAGGTAATATAAAGGACTTTTGCATCTTAATTAGCCAGCTAAGGTGCAATCCATCCAGTTTGGAAAAGTATCAAAGGACCCCCCATCCCAGGTAAAGAATACTTGGGGACTACATGGCATTAATCCTGTTTTGGAGTCAGATGGTATGTAATTCAGCACTGTAAAAGATAAAATAGCTAATACTAAATTCCATGAGATATTCCTATTTTGCTAGGACAACCCCCCCTTTTCAACCCTTCTCCAAATCCTTCCCCTCCCCTCCATTGTTCCCCTTCCTCTTCCTCTTCCTCTTCCTGTCCTCACAGAAAAGTTGATCCATCATAATTTTCCAGTTTACAAGTACTGTTGAACATTTTCCATGGAACCAGAAGAAAAAATAAAAGAAAAACATGTACCATGGCGGAAAATCAGCAGTAATCTAATTGAAGAAAACCAAATTATGAAAGGTTTTAGTAGCCCAATTCCATGACAATCGAAAAAGCATCGACAAATATAATCTGCAAATCATACCACATAGACTAAATTGAATCTGGCTATTAATCATTTGACAGTTGACAACATCAACCATGTACAATGTTAAGAATCTGCAGGCTAAAAAGTGATTTGAAAATTGACAAATTCAACTTGGCTCAAACAATCCAAAAGAAGGATTCCACAAAAAAATCATTGGAGAATGTTATTAAAGAATCTGCAGGGTTAAAAATGGCCCAATATTCGCAAGTATAAATTGTTGAGTCAAACAAATGTATCAGAAACAATACATCAACGTATCTACAGACAGATGTCTATAGCAATAGAACTATGAAGGCCGCTAAAAATAATCCAGTAACTGGCAATAACTTCATAGAAGCAGAGGTTGCAATTTGAATGGTAAAGTTGCAATTTGCTTGAGATATGTTCTGGTCAGTCACCAATCGCTAGACCTTGAAAATTGCAGCTCAAATCTCCTTGGTTTTGGACCTGGAAATACATATTAAATGCATATGACGCATTCCCATTGGCATCCAAACCATTACAAGAAGAACCATACCCAAGTGCTGTGCAATCTGAATGCGAGCAAGCAAAATCAATATTTTGTGCAAGTTTACTCACATCCTTTGCATTAGGATTAAACATGCACCATTTATTAGGAAGATATTGCACATTCTGTGCGCCCACAAGATACTTGTCTTGCAATTGACCTGAAAGATCCATAGGAAACTTGGGCTGGCCATCATACCTGAAAATCCCCCAATGACGCTCAAAACTACCAGGAGCTATGCTCTTTAAATCTTCATCTAGAAGTCCAAACAGGTAAACCTCTATATAACCTGGCCTTAGTGGAGTTCCTTTATTTGCAGCAAGTCTTGGCAGGAGACCCCTATAGAACCTAATAGCATAATTCACATTCGCATTAATGTCTCCACTAGTGGGCCATCCAACCTCTCCAACCAAAATGTTCATGTTGCCAAACCCCATTGCCTTCAGTGCTGAAATCAATGTATCAAAATTGGCATCGAAAACATTTGTGTACTGAATTCCATTATCAACTATGGGATTGCTTACCCCATCAAAGAAGGCATAGTCAACCGGGAAGTGTGAATTTAAGTATAGACTTAAGAAAGGGTAAATATTTACAGTAAAAGGGGCATTATTCTGGTTCAAAAACTGAACAATCTGGGTCATTTGGTCATTGATATCTGCCCTGAATCTTCCAGCAGAGGGGACAGGGATTATCTTCTGGTGAAAAGTAGACATCAGCATTTGAGGGGACAGTTGCCTTTATAGTATCCCCAACCCCAGCATCATTTAGGGCATTTTGGATGTTCTGAAGGGCTGGGAAGGTTGTGTTCAAAAATGAGTTGTTGTAAGATGCAAGGAAAGGCTCATTACCAACTGCTACATACCTGCATAAAGAAAATAAAACTGGAATATGAAAATACAAAAATTGTAGTGCCATGCTGCAATCAAATATCTGGAAAGCAAAGTTCTGATGCACTTGCAAAACTATTTATCCAGAAAAAATCTCAAAAATAAAAAATAAAAAGATTGAAACCTAAAGTGAAAATCATTTGATATAGTACCAGATGTTAAATCCTAACTAATCATCCAGGTTACTGTTCTGGTGTTTCAAAGCAATTGTTCTGCTCATATAGAGAACAAATACAACACTTCCTCTAAAGTGATCTGTTTTGCAATTAAAAAAATACTTGAACTTCCTCAGTGGGGCCAAGATTTACATCTACTATTTACCATGGAAGAAAGAACTTCCAAGGAAGTTTTTTTGAAAATCCTTCAAATATTTTCTTAAAATGAGTTGGTCCTTCTAAATGAAGTCTTTGATTTTATTAATTGGATTCTTTTACAGGAGAATGACATTAAAATTGAACTCCAGAAACAAGTACAAAAGATGCTGGTGGTTTTCAAAGAAGAAGATTGAAGAGAACAATCTCGAAGGTACTCAGCACCTTCAATGCATCCAAATAATTAACAATAAACTTCTAGTGACAATGACAGGCGATGCCCATTCGGTACATAAATTAGTTAAGTTGGTAAGATTTTAGGTAAGTTCAACAAAGTTAATTGTGTATTATCTTCAAGCATCCAAGTTTTATATTCTATATTACGAGAAGCACACGCCACCATACCAAACTATGCTCTGTTATGACAGGCACTAGCAAGAGTTCAACCTTGTTTTGTCCTGGCATAGTAGGAGTTTGCGAAAGATCAGAAACCAGAAATAATTTAATATAAACTTTTAAGTTAAAAAAAATGACATTATACTACAGGCTATGAAAGGAATTGTAAAAACTGAAGACTTCCACCAAGAGGGGGAAGTCAGAAGGAGGAAATTCTAAATCTGCAGAACAAGCTTCCCGGAAATACTACAGATTGACAAGCTAACAATTATCATTGAGTGCATTGTTTATTTGACAATTATTGATTTCATCAACCTATTATTTGATTCCCTCTGGAGATCCATATATTTACAAACTAGGTAAGCAAAAAGTAGTAATTAACAGAAGTTCCCCTACCAAACCCTGATCAGTATCCACCCAACTAATACCATTCATGTTAATATACATAATCTATCTTAAATCATACATCTGAAAAACAATATTTTGGCACCACGTCCTGAACCTCGAGCAACAAAAACACTAGCTATCTTATCAACTTCCATCCAAAATAGCAAATTGAAATTCTTACAAGGTAACAATGAACAAAAATCATTAACACATTCAGCACAAAAATAGTCTTTCTGATAGAAGCAATAAAGTTCCCTAAATACCCAAAACATTAACCAAAGAACAAGATTGTACAATTTTCCAATCGAACAAAAGATCAAGAACAAACAAAATAACAGAACTACAAGTATCCAGATTACAAAAACAGACCCAAAGAAATATTACTTACTTGATGTTGACACCTCCATTAAATAGATATACAGTGACATTCTTCTTCACCCAATCCTTAGCTCGTTTATAATCATTCATAACAGCAAGCTGGTCATTAGGAATAGCAACCATGACTTCAATATTAGAGCCAGCCAAAGCACTCATGGTTGATGCATCTGCATCAAACAGCTTCACCTTTGTTATTCCATTGTCTTTCAGCATTTGCACCACAGTTTTAGGTGGCAACTTGTGGGTTGCCTGTGTACCCCAGTTCACACCAAGGCCTTCAACACCACCCAAATCATTACTCCAAATCCCCACCATAACTAACAGCAAAACGCTCGATAAAAGCTTATTTCTTGACATCATCTTTCAACCCAAAAAAACTATGAAAAATCAGCGCTTTTCCTTAGACAAAATCTAATAAATAATGGGTTCCTCTTCGTTTGTCAAACAAGAAAAAGAGGGACCAAAAGAAAAGAAAACCAATGAAAAGAAGAGGGACTATGATATGATTAAGAAAAAAGAAGCGGTTTTTAGCAGGTGGGTTGCGAAAAATCAGCAAAATTGCAGTGCTTTTTTTATCAAGAAACCTATGAAATAAGAAAAACCCAAATTTTTATTATGTGAAAGAATCAAGATACTAACAATATACGATAAAAAGGGAAAAGCTTTACGTATGTAATGTTCATATGATGAATGTGAATAAAGGTGATGGCAGGAATGTGAACGTATATTGGCAATGGAACGTGTGTGGATCCCTCAACCCACAACTCCGCCCAAAACTGCCAAAAAAATCTTTCTCAACTGTATTAGACAAAACAATAGTTGACAAATATGTGGGGAGTATGGATACCTTTCATATAATCCTCCTATCTTAATATAAACTGTGTGCTTGTGCGCGTGAGAACGAGGGCGATCAGGGGGGAGTGGGGGGTTAAGATGAAGTATGGAGAATGGAGAAATCTACCCTGTCATCTATCTGTAATAAGTAGTTAAAGAAGAACAGAATCCTGATTTCAGAGGAATGCTACTGTGGTAAATGAATTGAACGGTTCTTATTATTAATGTGCAGCTGCACACGAGATTAGGTAACGCGTAAAAAATAGCATTTGTTTTCAAAAAATTTGTAAGTTACTAACGAAAGCTATCACACTCCTTTGGATTGCAATTCTTAATATATTATTGGAAAAAAAAATAATATAACACTTTATATGATGTATGTTATTGAAAAGTATTAATATGGCAATTTTTACAACGCCAGTGCAACAAAAGGTAATTAGAAAGATAATAAGAATCTGTTTTTAATAAATTTTTTTACTTACTTTTAATTTGTGATTTTAAATAATCTATTTACTAATGATTTCAACTTATTTTTTATCGTACTTTTAGAAAATTTTAAACTAAAATAAAAAATAATTGTCAATTTTTTTAAAATCAATTTTTATAAAGATTAATTTTTTAAACTAAAATGAAGGCATATTTAAAAAATATTTTACACTAATTTTCTAAATGGTTTACTCAAATGGAGCCCATCATTTTTTTTTTTGATGACGTCACTGTACCGCTGTATTCATTGGGCTTTTTATATTTTTCCTCTAAAATCAATGAAAATTGCATTCTTTATTTTATATTATTCACATCCAACCCTCAATAGCTAACTCAATTAAGAAAAAGGAGGAACAAGAAGAAGTTTCCTGCCTCAAACAAACAAAGAGGGAAATTAATAAATGGGGTGGTGATGGATGACCATTCATTTTTTGAAATATTTATTAAATATTAATTGTTCAACTTGAATCAGCAAGTGCTGAGGTGGGTATGAAAATGACTGGGGAAGACAGAATTGGACAGAATAAATAATTCACCTAAAAATTTTGAAAAAGGTCAGCAGCAGTGAGATTGCAGATTTTGGGCTGCAACACCAACGGCTAGAATGGGGGAGATCGTTGGTTAATGGTGGGACAAAGAATAAAAAGTTGCTTTGCTTTGAAATTCTTTTGAGAATGTGATTCCTAGTTTGAAAAAACCGCTCCCCCTTCAAAATAAAAAGTAGGTTCATTGTTCTAAGCAACGAAAGTTGCTTTCTAATTACGAAGCGAATCGGGAACATACAAAACTCTCTCCATTTATTGTCCTCTCAAGTCTCATCCTTGAATCTATAACAGTTTAACCCACTAAATATATCTTGATTTACACTTTATCCCTATATCTTTTTTCTATTTTCGAGATTCTAATATTCTTAGGGGTGTTTGGTTTAGAGAAATCAAGAAAGGGAATAAGTATCAATAGTAATGACATGCGTTGAGGGAAATAATTAAAACACATACTCATAGTTAGTGAATGAAATTCATAATGATAGTAATGGAAGAATTTGAACTAAACGCCTCCTTAATTTTTCATTCCTAAATCTTTTTTATATCTCTTCATTTTTTGGGATATACTTACCTTCTAATAGTCTTGATTTCTCTATTTCTCCTTTTCTTTCCTCATTTATTTTCACGTTCTCTTCCTTTTTCTTTGTTGTTCCCTTTTGTTTCTCTATATGGTTTCTTAAAAGATGAATATACAATTTGATGGTACAACCAAGAAGAATTGTTAAAATGTCAAGATATTAATTAAAGACATGACAATATTAGTAAGCCAAATTTAGAGTTTCCACTAACATGAGCTAATTTATATATTAAATAAGTGTATTATAATCAAATTTAGTATGAGTAACCTCCATTCTTTTTATTTTTCTCTTACATCGCATCATCAAAAAAGAAAAGGAAAGTGAGAGATAAGAAGTAAGATGAAAGCAATAGGGAAATAAAAAAAGAAAACAAGAAAGAAACAAAGAAGAAAAACTTATAGATGTGCATTTATACATTGTCAATGAAATTAGTCACTCAAAATTTTGGTTCCTCGTTTTCAAATAGTATATTGGCACTCCTCTGGCTTTCATTAATAGAAATTAACCATGCTAAAACATCAGGTACAAGCTTTAATAACTATCACACGTCATTAAATTAAGCATTTTAGCATTATAAACCATAATGCATTAAGATTAATATTTCCAAAGTAGTAAAGGGAGACAAACTCCAGACCAATATTTTGAGATTTATAATATGACAGCCTAATTTGTGATTTATTTACCTAAACAACAATTGACATGTATCATAAACCTTATGCTACCTCCATTTCTTTTCATTTTTTTTTTTTTGTTGGGTTTTGGTTAACAACCTTTCATTCTTTTATTTAATTGTTTAGAAGAATAATGCACTGACTTTGGCTGAATTATCAACTTACCTTCACGAAATCAACTGAAAACAGGTATTTTTCAATTTTTGAACTAGTGAAACATTCATTTTCTAAGTATAGTTGCAATAAAATAGAGTTGAAATGAAGAACAAGTCTTTGCTGCCATCGGAAGTAATGGAAAGAGTCATCTTCATATATCTATGAGAAAATGCAGAGCAAAATCATAACAATGTTGAAGAGACAAGGTCCATATCTGATTCGCTGGCCACTATCCCCAAGTTTTATTACCAATGCTGCTTTAAATGTTTTTACTAGATTCTATTTTTTTTTTAATTCACCTTTCATTCTAGTGTGCATTTTCACATAATTATTGATGCAATAGTGCAAATTTTCTTTATATTAACAAAAGTTTGGAAAAATTTTTAGAACACTTGCAAAACTGTAAATAAACTACTTGGTAATGGAAAATTTTCAAAAGATTAATTTTTAAAATTTGGCAACCTTTTTGTTTAATGAGAAATATGAATTTTCTTTGAACATTGTTGAAATATCATTTTATAAATTCGAAAATTTGTTCTTATCAAGTGTCAAAGTCATCACATGTTAATTACCTCTAGCAAAAGTTAGTTTAATAAATGCAAGTGTATTTTTATGTTGAAGATACTGCTTAGATCTTGATTCCAAATGGACTATCAAATAAACATGATGCATACATAAGTTCTACTTTGGAATATTCTCGTAAACACTTCCATGAACTTTTTATCTTTCTTATATCTATGGATTTGTAGAACAGTGGTGAAGCCAGCAGTTTTGTTGCGGGGCGAATTTATGAGTATAAAAAATATTATTTTACAAGTATCATTTGTAAAACTATGAAATGCATTTTATTTTTCATGTCTTTTGCTTAATTATCTTGCCTTGATATTAATTAATTACAATTTAGAATTAAAAAATTAAAAAAAATTTCATATAAAAAAATCATTGTCATCGCGAAAACAGTGGTAAACATAATAGAGAAGCTATATATTTAGTAATAGATCAAAAGATGTATTAATTGACTCAATTAATATAAACACTCATTTCTCTATTTTTCCTTTTACCACCCGAAGGGGGGAAAAAACGATATAACTTAAGTGTTCTCTCGTATCAAACTTTTGACACTAACTTTATCTAAAAGCTCAAGAAAAGCATACAAATAGCATAGCTAATTACGTATAAGTGTTCATTCTATAGATTTATGAAAAGAATGTTTGGATATATACAATTCAATCATTATAGATTTTATGTATGTACGTATGTATGTAAAATTCCAAATACTTAAATTCGATTTATGATTGATGGAAAATAAAATAATAATGTGCAAAGAATTTAGCAATTAAGAGTTTTTTCTAGACACAATAAATAAAATTTTAAGAGGGCAATATATTATACTGAAACATGCAATAAGAAGATAAATTTGTAGATCAACTAACAAAATAGCAAGTCCAAAAAACATTAGAAAGGACAAAAAGTTACTAAAATCTTTCATAAGGCAAAAGCTAGGTGGAGTAGGGAAGAGTTATTTGCCAAAATTTTAGGGGGCAAAAAGAAAGACTTTAAATAAAAAATTTTAAAATCACATAGGAGGTAAACGGAATTATTGAAACGTAGCATCCTCGCTCCTTGCGCCACTGTTGTAGAGTATCTATGAATCTGTTTCTCGTTTTGCTCCAAGCTCCAAGACTTCTGCCGCCAAAGAGGAGATGGTCGGTGAGCAGAATGTGGCAGACGACTAATGATGTTTGCTGAACGAGTGCAATGCAATGATCAACGTTTCAGGTGTCTTGTTTGGCGTAATTTTGAAGATCAATAACTTGAAAGCTGAAGTACATGCCCAAATGTTTAAAACAATAGGAAATAATAAATAATTTTGATGCAAAAGAACTCAGTACAAAAGATATTAAAAAAACATATATCCGTTTGATTTTTTTTAAATATTGACATTTTAATAATTTTTAAAATATAATATGTGTAAGATAAAAAGGTAATTAAAAATATAAAAAAGAGATAGCAAAACAGGTATGATATGACATTTTAAAATACTTTTTGAAAAAATTATTTTGTCCACACATAACCTTACTTTCTTTCCATCATTGTCGTACAGTGGTAGGCATACATCTTTGATTATGTTCTCAATGTTTGGCATCTTAAACTTCATCAACTGTTTTAAAAAAAAAAAAGAAACTTCATCAACTTAGCCTTATTTGGACTAAAGGTGGAAAAACAAGTGATGCATTTGGATAGATATTATTTAGAATAATATTCAAAATATTATTTTGCCATTCTTCTTGAACCACGTTGATTATTCTGAATAATGAAAAAAAATTGTTTGACTTATAAATTATTATTTAGAAAGACAATTTTAATTTCAAAAGATTATTTCAAAATAAAATAATTTAATTGAGAATGAAAAATTAAATGTGGTTATGTAATTTTTTTAGGGGATTTTCTTTTGTGCGATTCAACTCACATTTGCAAGTAGCATGCTCTGTCCACCTTCTTCATTGAGCCATTTGAAGCAAAAATGTTTAGATTTATCTAATTTTGGTAATAGTAATGTTCAAATAATGAGATTGGACACCAAACACGTGCCCGTTCATGTTTGGATAGGAAGGTTGAAATTTATTTCAATTTGTGAAGTAAATTTGGATGAAATTGGACAGTTTTTTTTTTTTTTGTTTAAATGCAAATTGCATATCAAGGCGCGGTATATATGATTGGGATAAGAATCAAGAAGCAAATATGAGGTAATATTGGTCGATCATGGCAAAAAGAGCCTAGAAAAGTGGAAGCACGGTCTATCAAAACTTCTTTTCTCGTCAATATCATCGAAGCTCGCAGCAACAGCATTTGTTCCTTACGATTCGACCACTCTTTTTTTTTTTTGGACAATTGTAAACTGCACTTTATGTTACTCTTAACCTAGTCTATTGGGGAAGGCTAAGGAAACTGATGGGGGTTGAACCACCATTGGACCAAACGAATGTATTATGCATTCATTTTGAATTTTTGATGGATGGTAAGGTTCGAACTCTTAACCTCCTACTCCACTTAGCATTTAAAGATTTTGTGGTGGTCAGCCTAACAAAGTTGGGTTGGTTATTCGACCACTTACTTGAAGATCCAAAAAAAGATGAATTCAACAATCACAAGTCCAACTCATATCTATTTGCATTTGTGTGTAAATCTACACCACATTCACCACCAAATGTTACCCAGCAAAAGTGGAAGCAAAGTGAAAAATACATTCTTCGCCATGAAGCCCTTTATATCGAAGGTGAAACCAGAGTTTCAGTTTTGGTTTTCCTATTAATCATGTGAGTGTGATCATAAGAAATAAAAATACGCAAGTTTTAAGTGGCTTGTTATTCAAATTGGCTAAAGAAATTTTGAAATAATTTTTCTATACCCAAATGATTTTTATAAAAAAATTATCCTATTATTTAAAATAATAGATACCCAAACACATAGATTTCTTCAGACAAAAAGGAAACATTTTGAACTCGCTGTCCAAGGCCAATGGGACGATACCCCCATTAGTTAATTAAGTGTTTTCGCATGCTCTTAAGCAATAAATTTTTTGGTCCATATATTTGAATAGTACATAATGTTGTTAATAGAATGAAACAGGCGTTTCACCATTTGTTTATTTTTGTTGCTATCAAATTCATGTAAAAAATGTTCTAATAACTGCTCAAGATAGATTATCTGATTTGAACATTGGTCACAATCTTAGAGACTAAAATAGTCGATGTTTCAAATACTACCATATGTTTTTTGTAAATGATTAATTAAATTAATTTTGGTCATCCTCACAACGAACTGGAGAAGCTCAAGAACTATGTTCACTATAATCATTGCAGTTGCTCCTGAGAAGCTTGAGAATGCTTAGACAAAATTTTGAGTTGAATTTGAACTCGTCAAGATGTAAACAAGCTCACTCGCACAATTTTTACATCTTGATTAGACTTCATATATTTTAATCTTTAAAATTATGAATTTGGATCTAGATAACCAATATAGGAATACATATTTATGAGCCAAGCTAGTATTCAGGCATGAGTAAACTAAAATGCAAATAAAGCCACATATAAATTGAGCTTATGGGAGCCAAATTGGAACTCATTAATTAAATGCAGAGTCGAGTTGGAGGAGTACTTCAATTCTTGGTGTGAAATGCGTGTGAATTTGAGAGGTAAAAAGAATAGAAGGCAAATAGAAGGTAAATCTTTAACCAAGTCCATATAAAAATTTTCCATTGTTTTTGTTTGGACTAAAATATTTTCTTAGAATATATTTTCAAAATTTTCCTTGGTGCCAAACACCATAAAATATTTTCCTGTTTTTCAATTTTCCTTTCTTTGGCTAAAAATAATTTAAATACTTCATGAACGTAAGTTTTTTTCTTTAAAGTTCAAGAGTGACATTAAATCTCAAGTACCTATAACTTTTATAACTTCAATTATCAAACTAATTTTTGTTTTTAATTCTTATCAACTAATTTTTCATTATATTGAGCTCCACAATAATATGATTATAGTTATGTATATTTTACTATTATATTATTTTGAAGACTGATTATAAACAAAACAATCTCTAATTAACTTTGATTATTTATCAACTATTTATTACAATTGTTAGTAGTCTGTTTAACTCATATTGATAATAAAAAATAAATACATCAAAAAACTATTTTTTAAAAGATTTTTATATTGTTATCCAAATACCAGAAAATTGTAAAAAGAAAATAACATTTTCTATGTAAAATGATTTCATAAAAAACATAATTTCCTTAAGAAAATATTTTTATATCCAATCAAACGGACACTTAATGCAGCATGTTGCATGGATTTGTAACACGATCCTGAGCCAGCAGCTGTTTATACGGTTACACGGTTTGACAATGGTTTTAATTCCGCGTATTGTAAAGATTTGTAACCCGGTCCCGACTACTCAGCAGCCGCAGCAGCAGCAGCTATAATTTGATATTCCGCGTATCGATAGATTCATAACCGATCCTGAGTCAGCAGGACTGATGATTTGGACCATGTGGCATATACGATAGAATATCTTAATCAGTGGGTATGGTGTGGGACCGGACGGCGAGCGTATGGCTCCGGGTCAGATAGTGTTTTTCTATAATGGCACGAGTTTTGAATACTGAATACTCCTAATCCAAAACTCATGATTCACGACACCGACAGTTGAACCATTTGTACCATCTTATCCAAGACTCCACTTTAGAGATATTGGATTGAATCGGTAAATTTGACTCATTTGACAAAAAAGGGAAAAAAAATTGAATGGATATTTGTTTGCATAAATTGTAACACTCATTTTCATGTTGGTACAACTTTGCATCAAAACATTTAATCTATTATCCAAGTGGTAATTTAAATTAAGTGTGGAGAAAATGATAATAATCTTTGATAAGCGCTGAACATGAAAAAGAAAATTGTGCTTCAATGATTTTAATTTTCAAATAGCATGCAGCAGTCACATAGGAGCTCTAAATTGTGCTTCAATGATTCAAAATTGTCAAATAGCGGGCAGCAGGCATATAGTGAGCACTACAAATAAGCTAACATGAAAAAATAATTATATTTTACAAATTGGATCTTTTTTATTGATCTTCAAAGAGTATAATAAGGTACTAAGACATGTTAAACAGTAAACAATATTTTAAAAAAAATATCAAAAACTTGATAGAATCAGGACAAGTTTTAGTATCAAACTGATAAATGAGAAAAATTTAAAAGTGGATAAGTGACGAATTTTTTAAATACGGGTCATATAACAAATACAACCGTTGAATAAGCAGGATGACTATCTAAAAATTAATAAAAGGGTTTTAAACAACACATTTTAAGCAGTAAGAAATACGATTGAACTTCCTCTTTTTTTAAAAGGTCAATGTATAATTAACCGTCAAATTTGTGGTTTCGGCAGCAAAACTGTATGAAAGGAAGAAAAAGGAACAACTGTGCTTGCCCTTTGAAATTGAGTTTCGCGGGTGGCAGTCTTTCCGGCTGCCATGAGCTGCCTAAGAAGACGTAACGCTTGAACACAAAGTGTGTACACTAACAAGAAAATTGAAGTTTGGTGGTATTAGAAAAAATGCCTAAAAAGACGATTTTTTTAGGCATTCATGGATTTTTTTTACTATAAAATGAACTTTTATAAATCTAGCATGCCTAAAAAGACGATTTTTTCTTGGAACTAATTTTCTAAATTGACACGAGTATTCTCTATTTGATTTAATTGAATGTCACTTCGCTATTATATTTTCCAAGAATATTGATTCATAATTATCGATCTCTTCGTACTTACACAAACTGTATGCAAACAACGAATTACAAAAATGAATTAAGAAAATGACTTTTTGTAAAGTAAAACAATGTAATAACAAGCAATCGAAGAAAGGAGAATTAAAATGTCATTTTGTTTGGACTTATATTTCAAATCCAGTATATTTCTACAAATAATAATAATAATGAAAAATACCTTTAAAAGATGAAGTTTATTGTTTCCAAGTTTGTGCCATTGCTTTGACTTCAAAGAGAAGGAAACGATGCATAACTTGTGCCATTGCTTATGATTTCATAGAGAAGAGAGAATGCACAATTGAGTTAGATTTGGGTACTTGATAACTTAACTTAATGATAAAAAATAATAAACTAAAAGTTTTTGAATTTAGCATACATTAAATATTACTTAATTCATGTATGAACTTGTAAATGAATTTTTTTACTCAGTATGCTCTGTTTCTCACACAGACACACACTCTGTTTCACACACACTTTGTCTGACACAATCACTCTCATACACATTTGCACATACTCAAACACAAACACTCACATTTTCACACATACACAACATCTTTTTGTTGCACACTCAAGTACATAAGACTTTTCTTCTTTTACATAAATGTCCTCACTCTCACTCTCACTCTCACACATACACATATACACATCATCACACAAATACATATACTCTCTCTCTCTCTGCCTCTGCCTCTCCCTCTCCCTGTCCCTCTCCCTCTCTTTCTCTCTCACACACACACACACATACACGCATCTAACCCAAACACAGTCTTTTTCACCCATGTATACTTTTTCTTACATACACTTCTATTTGTACATATAATTTTTTTTAACTTACACATTTAATTTCTCTCGCTCTTTCACACGCATGTACATACATAAATATTTTCTTCTTTCATATGCTTGCACATGGTCTCTTTTTCATTCGTGTATTTTCACGTATATACACATATTTTCTCCCATACACATTCTCACACATAAATACACTTGCTTTCTCACACACAAACACACATTTTTTCTTTCTCGCTCACACAACTATATTATCCCTAAACTGTTCCATCTTTTTAAGATAAAATTTTTATATCTACGAGATGAGATATGTAATTCAGTGCTTAAATTCATTCATTTATCAATATATATAACTTTATCAATTTAACAACTTAATATTTTTAGTATTTAAATTTCAAATTTCAGTTTCATCAAATAAGCCCTTGGAGAGTTATAGGGGAGAAGGAGAAGATGAGTCAGGAAACTTCTCATCAGTTATGGTAATTGTTACCCTATATATAGGGGACTGATTTTTGGAGATGGGGATATTACCAATAAATGTATGTATATCCAACTTTCTTCTTGTTTATTTTTGGAATACGAAAAATACCATTTTATTCTTTTTTTTTCCCTGACTAACTAAATACATAAAAAATAGTAAAATTCTGATATATTTCCTAATGAAACATTTGTTCTTTTATTTGATTTGTATAGTAAAATATTTTAGGGATACATACATATATATATATTGTTGAGAATGACTTTTACATTTTTAATGTTAAAAATAAATTAATTATGTTAATATCATATGATAATAGAAAAAATTCAATGGTTTCTTTATCTAAAAATGTTTCCAATTAAAAGGAAAATTTGTTGGAAAGATTATAGTGTTCTTACAAGCTTCATGTCTTTAGACAATTAATTTTATAAGAATTATCTTATCAACAAAAATGTATTGTCAACTTTTTTCTACTACTCTAATAGTTTTATTTGCATACCTATTGTTAAATTTTTATTACTACTCTTATTATTTTTATTCCTACACTTATCCATTTTACTTGTTATTTGTTGTTATCATAATATCTATAATTTAGTGATATCTTTTTAATAACAACGAGAACTTTCTAGTAGCCATTAAAATAATTTGAAAGTATTTTTATGATGACAATAAAAATGCCATCAAATATTATGTTTAATGACAATTTAGTAGAGTGTCACTGTATTGCCGCTAAATTTGTCTTTAATGGCACTCGAAAGTAAAATGTTACTAAATAAAAGTACGACACTAGCTTATCATTGGCATTATTTTCCCAATAGAATGCCATACTATTTTTGCACCCTGCCATATAAAAAAAAATGCCTATAAAATGAGTGTCACTATTTTTTCTTGTATTATACACATTTCTTGTTGTTTCTGTCTTAATTCAGTTCGAAAACCTGTAATTCGAGTCCTTTACTTAAACATCAGTTCCTTTTACTTTATTGACGTTCTAGTCTAAACACACATCTACTGTTGCATGATGTTTCACGTTAATTCCATTAGTATCAATTTTGACCGAATTCAATGACTTGTATTCAGAAAAGAAAAGTTCGTAATTCATATTAGGACAAATTACGAAGACAACTATTAATTAAGCTCTCCCATTGTGAACTTTTGGTCACATATGACACAGCATTGAGCTTCATGATATCTATTCGACTTCTAAATCTGTAAATTACAAGTTATTTCGTCCAATGAAGTCCTTAATTATTTTTAATTCCTTTATGTTTGGGGTTTTTATGGCCACAAGTAAAACATTTTTAGAATGCAATGAAAAAACGCAGGAGACGTTATTGTTTTTTCTTTATTCTCTTTTCCTTGCCTTTTTTGCTATCTCTTTCCTTAACGAAGATCATAACTTCAAGTACAACCCCCTGAATTTAATGGAATCAAACGAATTTAGCTGTTAAAGTCCAGGAAACGGTCAGAAGTTAGAGCCTAAAAGTAATGTTGGCTATTTTGCGAATTTTGATAATAACTGACAAAGACAATAATTTTTTTGAGCAAACTTATACCATTACATGGGGAGGGGAATAGTGTTTATAAAATTCGAACTCCTCAACCTCTGGGTGGAGTCGTAAAATTATAACCGCTCGAGCCTCGTTCCCAAAAACAATAATTTCATGATCTCTAATTAGCTAATTATCAGATACTTTGCCCTTCAATTTAATCCCCGCCTATTACGATTTTGCAAGTGGTAGTGGAGTCTCAAGACCCAATTGTTAGGTCCAACATGATACAAATGTTAGGAAATCAACATGCCAATAACACTTTGACGCAGCGGAATATAAAATTGATTTCTAACCAAGATCATTGATTATCTATACAAAAACGAGAACGTACCTTTTGATGACGTAATCAAACAAATTAACTGATTAAAGATACGCGATGTCAACCACAGCCGTACACAGTGTCCGGCCTCTAAGGTATCCACACGAACACCTTCTTGGCATCCTCGTCAGGATTGATCAACACCAAGTGAATATGCTAGATCCACTTGACACGTCCCTAACGTGAAGAAAATTGTATAAAGAAAAACTAATTTTTCTCTCTCTAATTTTCTAACTGTTAAATTGTATGTCGTCGTGTCAAATCTTGGTGTTTAAGACTTATTTATAGAGCAATAATTAAGTTATCTTGTCCAATAAGAATTCGGTAATAGGTAACCCTTACCTGTTAAATATCTTACCAAATAAGATATTTAGTAGGTTTTAATTTCCTTAAAAAGGAAATTCTTCCACTACTATAATTACTCTATTTATCAATAAGTCTTTAGGATTAATTATCTCACAAATTAATCCCTTAATTATCACATAATTATTTAAATCAATTTAACCCAAGAATTAGTTCTATTGTGTGTGACCCTTTAGGTTCCTAATCACTTGGCAATAAATATAAATTATAATCTTAGAATTAATTGGCTTTAGTACAAAACCAACAAACTCCCACTTGGACTAAAGTCAATTTAGTCACAAGGATTCTAAGATTGGATAAATTAAACAACTTTAATTTATCATTAATCAAAATTAATTAATTTATATTTATAGATCAAGATTGGCCTCTAGCCAGGCATCATGACCACCCAAGTGTTAGGAAAGTCAAGTGATTGACTTCACCTATCCATGAACCAGATTCCGTGTAATTATCATCCTTTCACCATACTATATCTCAAATTAGTACAAGAGTAAGGTATAGGTGCCAACTCTTAATGTACTAATTATTATTCTTTCTTGTTCCCAAAATTCAACTCCATTTTTCAATAAATTTAGAACTTTTCTAAATTATTGACTAGTTTGCAAACATTCTTGAGTTGATATTTCAACAAGTGTGGCCACAATAGGGATATACTCTCCCACTATTAGGAGTGGTGAATCCTATATTGATCATAAACTATCAATTCGTGTTTCTTATTATACCCAACTTCTATCGTACACATAACCAATTACGGATTATGGACTAATAGAGTTAAAGTACAACAATTCACACTAAAGATACTCTTATGATCTCAAGTCAAAGGATCATTTACACTACTGTCATGTAGAGATTATACCATTGGCACTCAAGTAGTTAACCTTATGGAAATCTCTAAGCGGATCAATCCAGTGAATATGTTCTCTAACAATCCACCCATATATCATCATATATGCTAATCTATCCGCATTAACAATGTCCTTTATATTGTTAATACTATGATTAGGGATACTTTAAGAATAATAATAAATATTATTCTAAGGACTTTATCATTCAGAAAATACATAAATACATATTTTAAAATGATAAAATGCCATATCATTATTATTGCATAAACAACAATCAAACATAACAATATATGAAATTATAAGTCATCTCCCACTTTGACTAAAACCAATCATTCATTTACTTTAAATAGAATAAATACACATGACTATCATGTTTCTTTTGGGATAATGCTTTAGTCAATGGATCAACTATATTATCCGCAGTGGGAATCTCATCTATCTTTACATTGTTTCTACCAATTATTTCCTTAAATAAATGGTATAGCCAAAATACTTGTTTGAATCATAGATGAGACCTTAAGTTCAATAATGAACTTTCTAGATCCAACTTAGCTTCTAAAGCTACAAAGCACTTGGCCTTTTGTTGTAGAATCTGTTGCATTGTCTAGCTTAGAACTCTTCTAACTAACAACACCACCATTCAACGTGAACACAAGTATAGATTATAATCTATTATCATTCTTAAATAATTAAATGTTTACATCTATAAACCCATACACTTCTAAAGTGTGAACTCCATAAATCAAGAATAATCCATTAGTTTCTCTTTAAGTACTTTAGGATATTCTTGAAAAATATCTAGTGACATTCACCAAAATTAAGTTAATATTTGCGCATAACGTTTTGAGCATAGGAGACATTAGATTTTGTACATAGCATAACATACTTTATAAATCCTATTGCAAAAGCTTAGGGATCTTTTTGTATGCTACAATCTCGACAGGTGTCTTAGGACACATGTCTCTCGAAAAGGTAATCTCATGTCATACAGAAACCTTTCCTTTGATTGCTCGATGCTAAACTTCTTTAGCATCTTGTCTATGTACGTAAATTGAGAGACCAAACAACCTCTTAGATCTATCTCTATAGATCTAAATTTCAAAATTAGGTTGTTTATCTCCTAATGTTTCATACACAAATTCTTGGACAGTCACACCTTTTACTATTTTAAAAATAGATATATATGATTTCTCAATACCAATATGTCACGCACATAAAGTGTTAAGAAAAATCAGTGCTCCCACTCACTTTCTTGTATACACAAGGCTCGTCTTCGTTTTTGAAAAAATCAAACTTTTTGACCATTCCACCAAAACGAATGTTCTAACTCCTTGATTTGTAAGTAATCATATTACTATCCATGTGAATCTTTCTTTTAAAGATCCTCTTGCACTAGTATGAGTTTTACCCCTTTGGGTGGTTCGACCAAGGTCCATACCTTGTTGTCGGACATAGAATCTATTTTGGATTTTATGACTTTACGCCACTTCAAAGAGTTTACACATAACATAGCCTCTTCGTAGCAAGTAAAACCGTCATCAATTATGACTAGCACATCATTACTCTCATTTATGAGAAATCTATATTTCTAAAGAGAATGATGTACTTTACTAAGTTACGAAAATCTTGTGTAACTTGAGCTTTCGTTTGTGCCTCATCAATATATGGCTTAAGCTCACAATCCAACCATTATTTTTACTAGTTTGTGATTCTTGAATTTCTTTAAATTTTACTTTACTCCCACTGCTTCTTTCAAGAATAAATACTTTTTCTAGAAAGATAGCATGTCTTGAGATAAACAATTTTGCTCAAGGCAATTGTAGAAGTAGCATTCTAAACTTTCTTTAGAATACACCACAAATAAACATTTATAAGACTCAGTCTCAAACTTGTCTAATGTGATGCTTCACATAAGCAAAACATTTTCAAATTCTCATGTGACTAAGAATTAGTTTCTTATCATACCATATCTTATATGAGGGGGTATCAATCAATTGTAGTTGGAACTCATTTGAGTGTATGGGAGACAATTTTAAGGCAAATTTCTAAAACTAGATTAGAAGTCTAACATGGCTCATCAAAGAATGTACCATATCGAATAGTGTACAATTCTTCTCTTTCATACACACCATTCAATTATGGTGTATATAATGGAGTCCATTGAGGAAGAATCTTATTCTTCTCTAGGTATTTCGAAACTTGTGACTTCAAGTATTCTCTATCTCGATCAAATCTCAGTGTTTTAATACTCTTTGTCAACTTGTTTCTCTACTTCAACTCTGAAAGGTCTTGAACTTTTCAAAGATCTCAAATTTGTATCTCATAAGATACACATAACCATATCTAAAATGGTTATTCGTGAAAGTGATGAAGTAT
Source organism: Mitragyna speciosa (assembly GCA_024721245.1). NCBI lineage: Eukaryota > Viridiplantae > Streptophyta > Magnoliopsida > Gentianales > Rubiaceae > Mitragyna > Mitragyna speciosa. The sequence goes on along the minus strand of CM045553.1, from coordinate 26,671,314 downwards.
AAGAAACTACCTTTAGCATGGATCGATATTGGACTACAAAATAAGCCCAAGAAAAATCACTAGCACATTCACCTTTCATTTTCAATAAAAGGTGTCTTGGTCATTTAAACAAGTAAATAAGATTCGCATATCTCATAGAATTCATAATCGAATGAGTCCAAATATACATCTTTATGTAACTTGGATATACGCTTCTTATTTATATGACCAAGTCTAAAATGCCAAAGATAAAATTGCTTCAAAATATCAAGTTTTGTCTCTTGATGTCTATATTGAGAATGGACTTATCCAAATCTAGAATATTGAAGCCATTGTTTAATAAACTAGTACTACTTATAATGCCATCACGCAAAAAGAACAACATTTATTCTTTTGAGTAATGATAAATATATCCACATCTAATGCAAATATAGATATTATGTTCTTTGTAAGCACTAGAATATATTAGGAATCCTTTAATTCTAGAATAAGTCCAGTTGGCAAAGAGAGTGTATAAGTTCTTATGGTTAATGCAGCAACTTTTGCTCCATTCTCTACACGTAATTCAACTTTTCCCTTGCCAAAATCTACTATTCTCAAGATCTTGCATATTTGTGTAAATATGAGATCTAAATCTAGTATCTAATACCCAAGAATCTTGATTAGTAGATTACTTTATCTCAATCATAAACATGTTAAAAGTCAAAGTTTCACCAAACCTTATTGACTTCTAAGTCTTGAGATAAGCCATACAATTTCCTTTTAATACTAGTTGTTTCTTTATTAGAAATACATGCATATAGACTAATCCATTTGATCACACATTTATACTTTATCAAGCTATTTAGGCCTTCTCAAGACTGGTCTTGGGTTTCTCCTTGACAAGTAATAAAGTGTCCCTTGATTCCTATACAAATTGCTCTTTAGATATCTCATATCTATTGGTCCTAGATTGTGTATCAAACAACTTTTGAGATGCACAATCATGGACTGAGCATTCATCATATTATGCTACTTTTATATCTTAGGAGTTAAATACAATATCATGATACAAGCAACAATATCATTATTGTATTTATGCATCTTGTATGCATTTTTATTTCCTAACTATCATTGTGACTGGAGACATTTGGAATCAAGGTATCAAGAACATAGCCTATATTTATATACTTGAGAACCATTTTCAAACTTTATACTAGTCCAAGATTTTCATATTAAATAGAGTCAAATAAAATGGGTTTTGTGTTCACATTATTACACATTCTACAACTAGAAAATAAAATAGAACTATGACTTTATATTTATGCAATAAACAAAACCAAATAAAATATATATGGACATAAAATTTTTGGTTTTGCTCCCACTATTTTATTCAAATTAATATCCCTCAAAATTGATTCAAGAATTTTCATAAAATTCTTAGTGGGCTAGGATCCCATTTTAATTATTTTTAATCTTGAGTTAGCTCAACAAATCAAAAATAATTTCAATAGGTAGGTAACAATTACCAATTACAACTTTTGTAACTCCTAGATAGTTAGGTATCAACTTTTGATACACATATCACATATGTCTCCTAACTCCTTGCCTCAAAGACACATGACCTTGAGTTAGCTCAACAAGCCATGAACCTTTGTTAAATCAGACCCATTATTCAGAGATCATATCTCATAGTATAAACATATTCTAGGTAGAACTAACCTTGAGTTAGCTCAACAAGTTATTCCGAACAAGAACTGTTTAAACTATAATAATGGAAGGCAACTATTCATGATTTAATATTTTAATTAATCAAAACTATTATTTAGAGATCATATCTCATCATAAACATATTCTAGGTAGAATAACCTTGAGTTAGCTCAACAAGTTATTCCTAACAAGAATTGTTTAAATTATAATAATAGTTATGATATATTTATTTTATTTAAATCAAAACCATTATTCAGAGATCATATCTCATAGTAACAAATATTCACTAGTAGAATAACCTTGAGTTAGCTCAACAAGTTATCCTAACAAGAATTATTTATACTATAATAATGGAAGTGATCTATTTTTATTTTTATTGAGGGATAAATTATGGTCTCATCATGCACATATATCATATATGAAAATAAATATTTGATCAAATAAAGCATACAATATGCAATAAATAAATCACATTATTTTGTCAAATATAAAATTCACATATGAATATGTTATTCAAATAAAATAAATCTCATTATTTTATTAAATATAAATCACATATACAATTTAAATAATCACATTAAAGAATATAATTTCAGTCATGAATCTATATGTATATTAATTCTAATCACATTAGAATTGATTTAATTGAATTGTTTGAGAAGCTTTTGGGTAAAAAATAAAAAAAAATGTTCGGCCATAAAACGAGGAAGAAAGAAAATCAGGGGCATAATCGCAAAATCCCAAATTTCTGGCGAGGTCAAACGCCCACTGCGCCAGTTGACCAGGAGCCTTTCCTCCTTTTTTTTTTTTTTTTTTTTTAATTTCTAGGCCGTCAAAACGACGCCGTTGGTGCCTTAGGGTTTGACACCCAAAATCCCCACGCCGTCAGCCTCATTTTCTTCCCCTTTCCGAAAACTTCTTCTCCTCCGGTGACGTTTCCGGCCGTGCGATGGTCTTCCAGATCTGGCCAACCTTTGGCCAGTCGCGATGCTCGGCCGCCGCGAGCTCGGATCTTGATCCGGTCCCCCAGAAGCCATTGCGACCACATCTCTCCTTTCCCGGCGACTTGAACGGTTCTAGTCGCGTGGATTCTTATCGGGCTAGGCGACCAGATTTTCTCTGGTTGCGACCAGCCGGACAGAGCACTCGCCGCCAGAAACATTCTGGTCGCGCCTCTTCGCCGGGGAAGACGATCGGTTGCAGATCTGCTCAGGCCGCGGGCCATAACTCTTCTGGCTTGCGCGCCTGACGCGATGTTGCCGCAGGCCATGAGCCTCACGGTCGTGTCCTGTGTTTGCACTGCCGGAGCTTTTTCCGGCAACTGTGCCCAAAATTTGGCTGATCGATTTGCCGGAACAGTTTCCGGCTAGTCAAACGGTTTTTTTTTTTTTTGTTTTGAAATTCAGAAAATAATTTTTTTTAATTATGTACAGTAACAGATAAAATTCCAGAAACTGTTTTCAAGAATTTTAGAAAATTACTTCTCATCCACAACGAAATTTTTAGAAAACAAAATTTCCAATTCGCTCAACAATACCCAACAAAAAAATTTCAAGAAAACACTTTTCATTAATTTTCGGTCCAACATAACATGAAAACTTCGTTTAAATATTTTGAAACAAATTTTCAAAATATAACTTCTCAAATTCATCAAATTAAATCATATATACATATAATAATCATTCATGACAACAATTATTTGTACAGATAATCAAAACACGATGCTCTGATACCACTGTTAGGAAATCAACATGCCAATAACAATTGACGCAGCGGAATATAAAATTGATTTCCTAACCAAGATCATTGATTATCTATACAAAAACGAGAACGTACCTTTTGATGACGTAATTAAACGAATTAACCTTGATCAAAGATACGCGATATCAACCACAGCCGCACACTGTGTCCGGCCTCTAAGGTATCAACACGAACACCTTCTTGGGATCCTCATCAGGATTGATCAACACCAAGTGAATATGCTAGATCCACTTGACACGTCCCAACGTGAAGAAAATTGTATAAAGAAAAAACTATTTTTCTACTCTCTAATTTTCTAACGTTATATTATATGTCGTGTCAAATCTTGAGTGTTTAGGACTTATTTATAGAGTAATAATTAAGATATCTTGTCCAACAAGAATTCGGTAATAGGTAATCCTTACCTATTAAGATATCTTACCAAATAAGATATTTAGTAGGTTTTAATTTCCTTAAAAAGGAAATTCTTTCACTACTATAATTACTCTATTTATCAATAAGTCTTTAGGATTAATTATCTCACAAATTAATCCCTTAATTATTACATAATTATTTAAATTAATTTAACCCAAGAATTAGTTCTATTGTGTGTGACCCTTTAGGTTCTAATCACTTGGCAATAAATATAAATTATAATCTTAGAATTAATTGGCTTTAGTACAAAACCAACAACAAATACGTCAAATACAAGTTTTATGTTGCTGATTACTTGCATGTTTGTTAATCAATTTTAAATTAAAACCCCCTAAAAAAAGTATTTATCAATTTATTAATAGAGCACTCACAGAACATATCTCCACATAAATATGGCTCCGCCGATGTCCACATGTCAGATATGAAATGAAGTAATACCACTATGTTTCAAAAATGATGAAGTATGCTGCAATTTCTCATTAGCACGTGATTTGTAAAAATTATATTAGATGATTAAAAATGTGCTCGCCACCTGCCTTTGAACGTAAAATGAAATAATCTTTTCTTTCTTCTAAATTTTTTCACACCAAAAGAAAAAATGAAAACAAAAAATGAAACACTCGTCAAACCATCTCTATCCCAACGCTATCTTTCATTTTGTGGAGTTTGTTGGATATTCTTCTTTTTTAATTAACTTCAAAGAAGTTGGCTGCACTTATTGATTGACCATTCGAAGTACTATTTTTGTTTTCTATGGATTAGATGAACCTCCATTGTTTTTAAGGCATGTACAACTAATAATGCCATCTTGGTCAAATAGAAGAAATTGTCAACAATCTAATTGCACTACAGAGAGCTCGTCCCCCATCTATGTAAACTGCCACATCAATTTATCTATGTGTATTTATACAAATCCATCGTCGAAATTCGGAAATAGTCCTTCTACTTACATTTTGAATCACATAGCAGACCTTAACATTCAAAAGGAGTCCATTCGATTCTTGATATTTTTTACATTTGAGTCAGGTTCGTCTCTGGCTTCATTTGTAATCAATTTCTTTAATATAAATTAGTTATGTGCATCTCACTGGGGTCTGGCCATTTCTCACTAGAGATCCACATTTTTTCCGTGGGAAGAAAAGAGATGTTTCAGTTCTACCCGAGCATCCACATGAAGTAACTTGATTTTAAGTATAGATTAAGGTTTCAAATCTATATTGTTGAGTAAGGTTTCAAATCTATATTGTTGAGTGCCTTGAAGTTTATAATACGATCTGAATTATGATTTGACTTGATATTTAAAAAATTCGATCCGAAAAGAAATTTTTTTGAAGTTATTGGTACCTTCAGTTATATGGACTGGTCCGTTTTTATTATGTATTTCTATATTGAGTGTGGCCCAAACCGGTTTATTATGTTATAAATATATGGTTATAGAGTTTAAAAATGTACTTTGTATCATTTATGTTAAGGAATAATAATTCTCTTTTGGTACTCGTGAATGTAAGCTGTATTTGCTAAATCATGTAAATTCATGTGTGCTTTATTTTTTTTGCAGTTTTTTCTATTGAATTCTGACTTTTTGTGTAACACATATGAATACTTTACAGAAGAAATTTCATGATAACCAAAATTTAGAAGCAAATCAGTAAAATAACTTGAAAAAGCTAACATAAGATTAATTTATTCTTGGAAACAAGGAAGCATATGGATGGATGTAAATGTAACAACCCGTAAAGAAATTCATTACAATTCACCAATGTATGGATACGTGTTTCTATTTTTTATTTTTTCAATCAGGTACATCAATTATTATTCCAAGGGAAGGGACGAAGTACGATAATTTTTTTTTTTCCAGAATTTTCATGGGGATAAACGGGACGAAGTACCATAGTCGTAGCAACAAAATCCAACTTTAACTTGATGCCTTGAAATAGTGCTTGACCATTCGAGTTAATCCTTAGTTTTACATTGACACGTGTGCACTAAACATAATGACAACTTTGTCAATCAAATTTAGTGGGCTAGTTCTTTTAGGAAATGCAATTCTCCTCAACAGCGTTACCTAGAGAGTGGTAGGATACAAGTCAAACAACGATCATAGCCTTGTCACGAACTAGCAGCATAAAGACAAGTGCCAATACCTCCTTGAGCTCCTTTTCATTTGCCTGTGTCCCACCAACAACAAAACGACCAAGACCGAAACGATTTTTTATGTCAACACAACACCTTTCGGCCTTCTGGCTCTTGTTATATTTTTTTCAATAATCAATAGGAAGGGAAAGAGTAGAGAGAGGAGAAATGAGATACACAAAAGGGGTCCTCTTGTCATCACTGGAAATCTCTCCTCTTGAGTCCACCTGTAATGCTAGGGAATAAGTCTTACATGATGATTAATGAAGTTAAAATGCTTTAATTGTGCTGAGACCCATGCGTTTTGTGTTTTTGATTGTGCATGTTGCCACATCAACCAGTAAACTTGTTTTTTTGAGTGTTTTATTAGCACGTTTGAGACAATTAGGAAGATGTGTGCATTGCACATGTTAACATTAACTAAAATGAGACTTTTACAAATGTGTAACATAATGGAATTAAATTAAATAATGAATTAATTACTTTTATTTCTGAAACATAATCTTTAAGTATTGACCTATTATTGACCTAATTTTTATTTTTTTTCTCGTCCACATCTTTATTGTTTGCTGTGGAGTCTGAAATAAGCTCGGCTTCAAACACATCTTGGCTGTATACATCACCTTAGGAAAGATGGATAACTTGGAACTAGCTGATAGCCATTAAGTTTTTGGGACAATTGCCAAACTAAAATTTCGAGGATAATTGGACATGATTGATATGACAGGTGCACTAATTCACAAGTTAACTAGAACGTGATTAATATGACAGACTCCGTTTGACACAAGCATATACCTAACGATATTGAATTATGATTAATTAGGCTGACGACCTATGATTCTTGTCTTATCATTCTCCCTTTCTCTCCAAGGTATATAAACCCCCATTTACCTTCACAGAGGTACACTTCTTTTATAATTTATTAATTCTCCCTAGCTCTCTTGTTTTTTCATTTCTTGATATCCATATTTACTGACTTAAGCATTAGAGGTACAAAGGGGGACCAACCCCCGCATGTTTCTTATATCTTGTTTGATTGCAGTTGATCTCCACATTTCGGTTTAGTCGAAAAATCTGGACTTTCTTCTGAGTTGGTCTCTTTAATTGGCGCCATTTGTGAGAAACGCACGCTATCCTATTTGAGTTAACTACACAAGATATTATACACACATCATGGCCCCTCAACGTTCAAAGAAAAAGTTGATAACTCTCACTATCTAAAATCCAAAGGTAGAACGGCTTCTCGCGAGTCAAGGAAGTTAGCAAAACGAGCTAGAAGAAATTCTCCATCAAACGAAGATGCCATCTCTAAGATGGTTGAGTTCTTTGAGCAGGTGGGGAAATATTTCCAGAGGAAGAGGAAGGAGAAGGCCGAATCTTCCAAGCGTCGATATTAGTCTCTTCCACCAAAATCCTTAGAAAGGGGATTAGCTGGTAAATATTCAAGGAGGGATGAAAACTTCAGATTTAGGGAAAGGTAGTCTTCCAAGGTAGGCATCATCTCGAGGATTTTTTAGGAGGCATTTATAGGAATGCGGATGTTGACCAACACTATACGAGGTAGTTGAACTATGAAGATTACTTTTGGGTGCCTCTTTTTGTCAATGAAATTAATGAAGACCCCTTACTTTTGGGAGCCTCCTTTTGTCGATGAAATTAATGAAGACCCCCTTCTTGCCAATTTCAAGCTTTCAAGCTTCCCAATTTATGATGATCAAAGTGATACGGAGGATCACGTTCATGCATTCATTTTAGACTTCCTCCTCTACTTGGTGCACGAAAGTGGTTTTGGATGTTACAGCCTAAAAACATTATTTCCATGATCGCACTCTCATCCAAGTTTATTAGTCAGTTTGTTTCTGTTAAGTTGATTACGAAGAAATTGGCTTACTTGATGAGTATACGACAACAGTCTCAAGAGTCACCGATATTCTACCTTGCTCAGTTTTTCAAAGAAGGTTTACATATCCATGAATCAAATGATTAGGTGGTAATTGCTTATCCATGAGTTACTGCTTGGGAGATTAACTCAGCAACTTCACTAGGATTATTCGATTTCCTTGGATGGTCTCTTGGAATGAATAGATTAAAATATCCAATTCTCGAATGCTAATAAAATATGAAAAGAGATGTACTGGCTCCCTATTTGGATAAGAAAGACAAGGGAGGTCAAAATCGTAATAGCAATGCCGCTTCAAATAGGTTAGGGTGAAACGGTTGAAGTCTCTTTGACAAAATAAGTAAGGGAAAGCACCAAATCCTTGATCAGGAATTAGCTCCCCTCAATGCTAGCTGATCTCAAGTTTTAGTCATGATGAACCAGTAGAACATCATAAGCCTGCCATCAAGATGACTAGCAAGTGAAAGAGAAGGAATGCAATTTATACTGTGCTTATCACAAAGATGTGTGTCATAAGATGAAGGACTATTGTGTCCTAAAGAAGGAGATTGAGAATTTGATTAGACAAGGCTATTTCAAGTAGTATGTCTGAGATGATTGTCGAAGAGATAGTTGAGAAGATCATTGAGACGATCGAGATGAGATTGGCATGATGATCATTGTGATTGGAGGTCAATTCATAGGCCATCCTGGGATTGCAAGGAGAATTGAACTTCCTAAGACTGATCTCTAGATTAAGGACTTGGTTTGGCTGGAAAAATTAACACTGTATGAGGTATTTGATAAAAACAGATAGCCAAATCTCTCGAAAGAAGACTCTCTAGCAAACTAACTTAGAATCCATCGAGTCGAGCTCTAGACTTGACCAAATTGTTTCATAATCTAAAAACCCTGTTCTAATAACATCCAACAACCACGACGCCCTTGTCATTGAAGTTATCACCAGCAACTATTTGGTGAAGAAAGTTCATATAGATGCTTAAAGCTCAATGGATGTTTTATATTATAAGATTTTTTTAGAGAATAAGGCTAAAAATGAGCAACTGTCCTAGTCTTAATGCCCTTGGTTGTGTTTTTTTTTGGGGGAGGGGGGGAGGGAGAGGCATGTGGTAAACTTAGAAAGCATGATCACTTTAACCAGCACAATTGGCAAGGTGCCAAAATGCCAAACTATTCCCGTGAGTTTTGTTGTAGTTAAAACCAACATGCTATTCAACATGCTGCTCGATTGGATGACACTGAATGTGCTCAGGGTAGTCTTCTCTACATATCACTTGAGCTTCAAATTCCCAACCTTTGCTAGGGTGGTCGAGGTCACTAGTGATCTTAGGTTGGTAAGAAAATGTTATTTGGCTACTATGCAAATTGATTCCTTAGCTGGCCTTTCGAGCCAGACCCTAACTACGAATATGAACTTTTTTAAGTTCTCTTCTTTAGGATTTGACCAGGGAGTGCAGTGTTGACTCTAGACATGATCGAGCTTCAAGAAACCGAGAAGCCATAACAGTTGGAGAATGGGATAAGGTTCATTATGTCATGTTGAATCCAAAATAGCCTGATCTGATTGTTCAAATTGGAAGAGGCCTCTTAGCAGGGATTAAAGAAGGCTTGATTTCACTCTTGTAGGAATTCTGCAAAGTTTTTGCTTGGACGGCTGATAATGTCCCTAGGATCCCTCATGAATTAATAATACATAGGCTTAACATAGATTCCTGAGTTAAGCTCATCCAACAAAAGAAAAGGCACTTCAGATAGGAGTATAGCCAAGCAATTTAAGAAGAAATCAATGAGCTATTAGCCACGAAGATGATCCAAGAAGTGCAATACTCAGCCTGGTTGGCAAATCCAATGATGGTTAAAAAGTCTAAGGGTAGATGGTAGTTGTGTATGGAGTATACTGATTTAAATAAGGTTTGGCCCAAAGGCTACTACTTCTTGTTGAGAATTGACACCCTTATAGACTCAGCCATAGATAATGAGATACGTTGCTTTTTAGATACATTTAAAGGGTACCATTAGATTGACATGAGCAAAGAGGATCAAGAGAAGAAAACCTTCATTATTAATCGAGATGTCTTCTGTTATATGACTATGCCATTTGGATTGAAAAATGTTGATGCACCTTATCAATACTTCATCAATAAGCTTTTTTGCCAATAGATTGTCAAAAACATGGAGACATATGCGGATGATTTATTGGTAAAATGGCAAACTCGTGACTCCTCCATTTCTAAATTGAGGAAGGTCTTAGAGGTGTATCAAGATAACTGGATGATGCTTAATCCAAAGAAGTGTGTGTTCGGCGTAAGATCGGGCAAATTTCTTAGCCTTAGCTTCATGGTATCTCATCAAGGAATTTAAGCTAACCCTGATAAAGTTCAAGTTATCTGAGACATGGCACCTTCAGCGCTAGTACTATCATCTTCTAGTTATCTCGAAATGGATTCTTAGTACCTCCTTGGCTTGTCTCCTTGAAATTGTATTGAAAGCCTCAAGAAGACCACCGAAGTCTATAGTTGCAAGGTCCCTCGGAGTGGGAGGCTTCCTCGCTCGCTTATCACACTCGAATTGCCGGTCATCCCCAGAATCACCATCATACGATCCGACCTCCTCAAAAGATGACGATCCAGTCTCGAACCGGATCACTTGGCCCTATTTGACTCAAACTTGCTATTTTGCTTATCATCTTGATGTTTGACCATGTATTCAGACCGTGTCGTAGTAATTAGTTCAACCGTGACGATGGGACTCTCAGCCTAAGACGTACTAGCTCTAACCATTTCTTCATGAGAACTGTTCTCATCACAATAAATGAAAAGGAAAAAGAAAAAGAAAAAGAAGGAGCTTACTAGTTATTAAGGGTGAAAGTTGTTTGGAAATTGGCCTTTGGAAGAAGGCAGGTGTGGGTTGGAAGCTCTCTTGGAATTTCATCATAGTCTCACCTAGGGCTTTTAGTTGTTTTTGAAACACAATAATATATTAAGCGTTGCACAAGTTGAAAGTTAGTTAGAGCAACTATTAGTGAGGCTGCAACAAACTAATATTGGTCTTTCATGTCATTAACAACATTTTGCTAGGTCATATATACGTTGAAGACGACCCAAATTAAATTGCTATAAATAGTGAGATTGGCCTACCTACAAATTTGTAGCCCAATTGATATTATGAATATAATTAAAGTAAAATCTATAACATTATTCAGATTGTTAAGATGTAGATGTACAGATGTAGCGCTTGCTTCTATTATTTGACAATCATAATGTTATAATTTTTTGTAAAATTTATTCCAATACTTCAATTATGTTCTTGCTATTAAGTAAATTCATATTTATATTTTTTGAACAAAAACATATTTCAATAATTTATAATTAGAGTAAGTTAAATAAATTATTTTCTACAATTTAGCATAAGAATGATAATAGACCTCAAAACCTATTATTTGGCATAAAATATTATGAAACGGAAATTCTATTCTAGCCCTTACAAGCTCGCAATTTGCTATTTCTATAACTTCTTTTTTAAATTGCCTGATCTTTAAAAATTTGTGAGGGAGTGCTTAAATATGTCATTTTTCTTCAAAAAAAATTGAATCTCATTAGGCAACTATAGGAATATTTATTACTACTGCCTATTTTACACATACAATTTGCATATGAAATGAATTATAAGCGATTAACTACTTTTGGAAATAAAACCAATTTTAAAATATATTATATTTAAAATCTATTATATTTAAAATGGTATAATAAGTCTATTTGCAATCTTCTATCTTTCTAAGATTTTCTGTAACTAAGTCCTAATGCTAGTTAATCACTTTTACCATAGAAATTAGTTTGTCCTAATGCTAGTCAATCACTTTCACCATAGAAAGTAGTTCAACTTATTTTGTCTTTTTGGTGGTTCTTCCACAAGAAGGATTTAAACGAATAGAAGTTTTTTTTTATAAGAAAATGACCTTCATTAAGATTGGATAGTAGAAATATTTGCTTGGATCAAAGGTACAATGAAAATTGGAGGCTCAGTTTGCCATCTAGTATCTACGTTACAATTTCTTGCATAATGAGCCAGATGGTGAGCTACCTCATTTTTTCTTTCTACTTATCCATTGCACCTCTACCAAAGGAAGTGATCTAAGAGTTCCCCTAACCTAATCTACTAAACTCCCCACATGTGAGAAATTAGCATCCACATTCTTAACCTTATTAATAATGTTCAATGCATCTCCTTCGATAATAGCTACCTCCATGTTCAGACTTTTATAAAATTCAAGGGCCTCCATTAAGCTAATAATTCTGCATGTTGAGGATCTACAACTTCATGGAAGACCCGTGTACAATACCCACTCTCGCACTCCTGAATTGGACTGAAATTGCAGCATTGAAATTGAGCTTCGTCTGATTTTCAGGAGGAGGAGACCAATGTTCTATTATATTTGTTCTTTCTGTAGATGTCTGTCGTCTCATAGCTCACCAATAATGTTCTAGAAGTTAATAACCATTCGTACCAAAAGGTCTGCCAGGACTTGTTCATGGATTTTTCGATTCCTTGCATTCTAGATTGACCAGCACATAATTGAGAATAATTCACAATCTTCCTTCTCCCAAATATTCAACACACTCCAGAACCATTCTATCAAATTATCATGATATAGTACTTGCAGTTCACTGGTAAAGTAGTTTAAAGCCCAAACTTGAGTGGCTTCTGGACAGTGAAAGAACACATGGGATAGGTCCTCTAGGTGATATCTGCATGAATTACACTAGATGTCGACTGGTATCTTCCTCCAATAAAGATTGATCATTGTAGGTAGGAAATCCTTGAGCACCTGCCACAAAAATTGCTTGACTTTATTTAGGACCGAGAGGCTCCAAATTTTCTTCCATTTGTCTTTTTGATTGCCATTTGAAGCCGATGCACCTTTGTGATAGTGATGAAACTTGCATCCAATATTGCCCAATATGTGCTTCTGACTGTAAACACTCTATGCTTTGTAAAATACCACATCCAAAGATCTTCACTATCATCAATCCATCCAAGCAGTATAGACTTAATTAACGCTGCTTCATCAGGGCAAAATATGTCATCAATTAAATCTAATTTCCATGAAGATGACTCTGCAAAAATTAATTCTGTAACCTCTACTTTGGGATCAAGAATGCAGCTTGTTGATAGAATCTTGAAAGTAAATGGTCTAGGGATCCAGGGACTATTCCATATAGTGATATCCCTGCCTGAACCAACTCTTAGTCGACACCCCAACTGAAGAATCTTTATTGCCTCATGGATACCTCTCCAAGTTAAAGATGGCTGATGTCCCAACTGAGCATTGAACAAGTCACCATTAGGGAAATATTTTGATATGAATACCCTCGCCATAGTAGATTTTGGATTTGTTAAAATTCTCCAAGCTTGCTACCCAAGTAATGCCAGGTTAAAAACTTGCATCTTTCTACATGCCATGCCTCCTTCTGATTTTGATAGACACATATGGTCCCAATTGTCCCAATGCATGGAGCGTCCGTTGCTTTGCTGCTTCACCAATACTTAGCCATTAAAGATTCAATATTGTAGAGAAGATTATCAGGGAGCTTGAAACAAGACATAGCGTATGAGGGCTAATTTGTACAAATATTGCTGAAAACAAAATTTATCTAGAAAATGGGTAGGGTTGGGGTGGGATTTTGATTTTAGGGTCTCGGCAGTGACAAAGAAAAAAATTTCTTTTTTTTTAATGCACATTGGCGGTGACACAAAAAAATTTGCCAATATTGGCACTCCAATCCTCCAAGGACTAGAGTGCAATTTGGCATCAACTTAGATAATAGAAAAAAAAAACTAAAACAATGTTGCTGCCCACTTAGTTGGCGGTGACAAATAAAATCTCAATATTGCACTTCGGTCCCCTAAGGACTAAAGTTTGCAAAAGGAAATAATTCAACAGTGTTGACAACTACACACAAATTTTCCCAATTGCACTCTAGTCTCTATGCAAAAAAGCTTGAAAGGCTATGAAATAGTCTACAAGTCAGTCTAATGAAATGGTAAATGAATAGCCTAGAATTGTAGTCAAAGCCAGTCAAAGGTTGAGCATGGTGATAAGTGAAAAATTTGTCAAGATTAGTACATATGTTAGTTGGTGTTTATAGTGTATTTTTTAGTAAAACAATCATACTTTTTGACTTTAATAACTTGTTTTCATTAATTAGGGTTTATTTTCCTAGAATAGGGTTTTGCCTCTAAAACTATTATTTTGAGTATTTAATGCACAAAATTTTATTTATTTTTTGTAAATTCATCACACTTAATCTCAAAGTGGAGCCAATGAAAGTCAAGTAAGGCCAAAATCAAAGTGATGAAGTGAACTAAACAAAGTGAAGAATTATTGAAAAATTAAATGCGCAAAATGTGAAAAATTAGAAAAAATAGTAAAAATTCGAGGAAATGCATGAAAAATAATCAGAATACTTAAAGTGACAACTCAACAAAAATTGACACAAATGGGCCCAAGATCCATGATCCACGGATGACCATCTACGTATCCTATCTGCGAATCGTCACCGACTCTCCAAATTTCGGCTATTGCAACTTGCTTCATCCTCCAGCTATTTTTGCAGACTTTTTAACTATATACAGGTTCTGCAAGTTGAAGATCGCATTGGGAGTGCAAATGAAGATTTTTATGTCCAAGAAGACCATCAACTAGGATCTTTATCATTCCAATTTATTGAATGTAATTGCAAGTTGAAAAGTGACTTGTAGGACCCTTGTCTATAAATGGAAGTCATATGTAAAGAGTGAGAGAGGTGAAGTAAGGGAAAGTTGTAGAGAATTGTTAGAATTCTCTTAGTTCATATTAGAGATATTGTAAAATTAGAGAAACTCTTGTTCAGAAACCCTTGTAGTCATTCTAGTGAAGAAAATACAAGTTTTTGAAGCTATTCTTCTATTGAGTTAGCTCTCTTCCAAATTTGCATATTTCATTTACCTTGATTGCAATAGCTAGTTATTTTCACTTCACATGTTTTGATTTGGAAACAACCATGTCAAGCTAAATTTCTATTTCTAGGGTTTTGATGAAACTAATGAATCAATATTTGGACTTGTAGTTGGTTAGACTTGCCATTTCTTGCTCTTGTTTATTCAATTATTTAAGTTTTAACCTTTGAATTTGAAAGGCCATTACATGCAAATCATTTTAGTTGTTAATATTCAATTAATTTTGCTCTTAATAATGGAAAATGAATACTTGAGCTTAATTATTAACACATGAAAATAGTGTTAAGCTTATGAGAATTTAATGAAACAATTCATACATATATATGGACAACTTTACCATGGAAATAGGTAGGTTGAATCAATTCGTTGTGAAAACAAGTTTTGTTACTAAGGGAATTACATTCCTAAACAAGATAAGTTCATCTTTGCAAGCTATTAATCTCTACACCTAAATCTTGATCATTTGTGGGTTCATTATCCTAGAACTCATTCATAGTTTCTACAAGCACATCTTGCATTTCTACAACTCTTTCTTTACTAGTTTACTTCTATCCAACCCAGATTTGTTCCAAGTTGTCATTGCTTAGATAATAAATATGGTGATAAAACTCTAATAATTGCACTTAATTGGTTCCTTGTGGGATTTGACCCTAATTTCCTATACTACAACAACCCTACTTGCGGTAAGTTGGGAGATTAGGTTTTATTACTTGACTATTGTGTGTACTTTGACTTGATTTTTTACACCTAATCTACACCACGACAAGTTTTTGGTGCCGTTTCTGGAGAATCACGGCAATATTAGAGTAAAAATCAACTTTATTAATCTAAGCTTACCGTATTCTATTAGTTATTTTGGTTTCTTGTAGGGCATGCATAGATCATTGAGGGTGTTGGTGCCATTTGATCCGAAAATCGAAAGAACCACAAGAAAGGCTAGGAGACAAGCTCAACATCAAGCAAAGGTGGAGGAAACAACAGGAGATACTTCGGAGGTAAGATCACCATGAGACACCATGGCAGAGGTCAATCCTAGAATTTTACGTGATTATGCTTTACCAGATAACACCAGTTTCCAAACAAGTATTGCACGATCGCCGGTAATTACAGATAATTTTGAGCTCAAACCGGCTTTAATTCAAATGTTAAGACAAGAACAATTCGGAGGAAATATAACGGAGGATCCTACCTAACACTTGGCAAGATTTTTGCAAATCTGTGATACAGTTAAATACAATGGAGTAATGGATGATGCAATTAAGTTAAGATTGTTTCCATTTTCACTAAGGGACAAAGCAAAACAATAACTTGATTCATATGCACCTAATACTTTCACAACATGGACTGAATTATCCCTAACATTTTTGAATAAATACTTCCCACCAGGAAAGACTGCACAATTAAGAATGGACATAACTAGTTTTACCCAAAGCGAAGGAGAATCATTATATGAAGGCATGGGAAAGATTCAAAGAACTATTAAGAAGATGCCCTCACCTATGGCCTCCCGAACTAGGTTAATTATACAAACATTTTATAATGGACTAAATTATCCCTACAAAGATAAATATTGATGCAGGCTGCAAGGTGGAGCACTTATGGGAATATTAGCCGAAGAAGTCCAAAATCTGATTGAAGATATGGCAACGAATCATTATCAGTGAGCTAATGAAAGAGGTAACTCTAAAAGAGTTATAGGTATGTATGAACTTGATGCTATTAGTATGTTAAGTGCTAAAGTTGATTCCGTTTTTAATATGCTTAATAAATCAAATGGTTCCTAGTTCTAAAGTAAATATTACATGTTGTACAACTTGTGGTGGAGATCATGATAGTGAATGAATGTTATGAACAAGTTCAATATGTTAATAATTACAATCAGTCCATCTCAAAATAATCCTTATTCTAACACTTATAATCAGGGATGAAGAAATCACCCTAAATTTTGGGTGGAAAGAACAAAGACCATCTAATCCACCAAGTTTTCCTACTCGTAATAATGCTTCCTGAATCTAAATCTTCATTGGAATTAGCTATGGAAAAAATTTGTTAATGATACCATGAAAGGTTTCATAAACATGATGTAGAAAATTCGAGAGGTTTAGAAAGTTAGAAGGAAAAATGGATACAAGATTTAGAGAGCTTGATTTCAAAATAGGGCAATTAGCGAAAAATATGAACACTAGGAATCCTAGGGAAATTACCAAGCATAACAGAAATAAATCCTAGGGAACATGTTAAAGCAATTACCCTAAGAAGCAGAAAAGAAATTAACTAAACCAAGTGTGGAAAAAGAAAGTGAGGAAGATAAGGTAGAAAGTGAAAAAGGAATAGAGCAGTGAAGAAAAAGCACAAAATGAACCAATGAATATGTGCCTATTCCACCTAAGGTTCAATTCCCACAAAGATTGAAAAATGAAAAACTTGATAGGGAATTTGAAAGGTTCGCTAACGGTCTTAAGCAACTACATATTAACATTCCTTTGTAGATTATATTTTGTATGTTCCAAAATATGCAAAATTTCTCAAAGACTTGATGTCAAGGAAGGAAAGATGCATGATTATGAAACCATTACCTTGACAGAGGAATGTAGTGCACGAATTCAAAATAAGTTACCACCCTAAGTTGAAGGATCTAGGTAGCTTTTCAATTCCATGCACAATTGGTAAGATTGATTTCTCGAAGAGCTTTGTGTGATTTGGGAGGCTAGTGTATCACTAATTCCTTTATCAATTGCAAGACAGTTAGGGTTAAATGAGCTTAAATGCACCAATATTACCTTGCAATTAGGGATAGGTCTATTAGACATCCATTAGGAATTTTAGAAAATGTGTTAATCAAAGTGCAAAAATTCTACATTCCTGTGGATTTTGTGGTGTTAGATATGGAGGAAGATATATCTATGCCAATTATTCTTGGTAGGACCATTTTTAGCTACTACAGGTACTATAATTGATGTAAAGAATGGAAAGCTCAAATTTCAAGTGAGAGATGAGAAAGTCGAGTTTAATTTGAATGAAATAGGAAAACTTTCCTTATTTCACTAATCATGTCTATTCAATAATAACGGAGGAGGAATCAATCCAAGAGGAACACACAAGTGTATCTTGGAGATGATCCTCTAGAATTGTGTTTGTCTTTGGAAGATAAATTCATTGAAAAAAACAAAGAAGTTGAAGAGGTTGCAAAGTATTTGAATGTTCAAGTGCCTTACAAAAGGCTAAGAAATTTTTTAGGGCCTTGGATCAAGCCAAGAAGTTCCCATCCAACCTCAATTGAGCAAGCACCAAAATTGGAGCTTAAAACTCTTCCTAGTCATCTCAGGTATGAATTTCTTGGAGAAAATGAAACATTATCCTGTGATTGTTAATGCTAACCTTGACCTTGATCAGCTTGAGAAATTATTAAGAGTGTTAAGGTAAGCATAAAAAGGCCATAGGATGGACTATTGCCGATTTGAATGGAATTAGTCCTTCTGCGTGCATACATCGTATTCTATTGGAAGAGAATTATAAACCGGTAGTAGAAATACAAAGGAGACTCAACCCAAACATGAAGGAAGTGGTAAGAAAGTAAATTCTTAAATGGCTCGATGTAGGTATTATCTTTTCTATCTTCAATAGTGCTTGGATTAGTCCCGTACATGCTGTACCAAAGAAAGGTGGAATGACTATCATAACGAGTAAAAATGATGAACAAATTCCATCTAGAATTGTAATAGATTGGAGAGTGTGTATAGACTATAGAAAATTAAATGCTACAACTAGAAAAGACCAGTTTCCTTTATCATTTCTAGATCAAATGTTAGAAAGAATAGCGGGACATGAGTACTATTGTTTTCTTGATGGTTATTCTGGCTATAATCAAATTGCCATTGCACCCGAAAACCAAGAAAAAATAACTTTTACGTGTCCATATGGTACATTTGTATTGTAAGGTAATAAGGGGAGTAACGTAGTGAAAAATTTAAAAATTTATTACCTTAGCCATGGATCTCTTTGATGTAATCTATACTATTAAAGGGTGTTTAGTACAATACCTCAAGCATAGAAGGTTTCTATGTTTCAAAAAGCAAGATCCTATTCGATGAAGGTGTTGATCTACTATGAAAAGCCCTCCAAGTGTCGAGCCTCCAACGGTATCTACACGAACACGATCTTTAGGAATCTTTGGGCTTACTTGCCTTGCCTTTTGAGTGCTAGCTCCCTTGAATGATTATGAAGAACACAAAAATAAGAAGAGGAAAAAGGCAAAACCCTAACTATTAGGAGAAGAGAGGGTGGAGATTTTCTTGGGTAGAATAATGCCCCTCCCTCTCAATTTTTCTCTCTCTAGATTTTGTGTCTTTGTGTTGCATCAATCTTTCAAGAGTCAAGGCATGGACTTATTTATAAATGTAGTATCCTAGCCTTTAAGGAAGCAAGAGCAATTAGAAACCCAGACGGTTTAGGAATCTTATTTTAAGCTAATCCTATTCCTTTAGGAAATCTATTCCAAAAGCAAACCAAATAGCTTCTTAATTCTTTTTAGGAAACTAATTTCCATCAAGACTTAAAATATTTATAATTAAGTCATTTAAGTTAATTTATCATATAAATTAACTCCATAAGTATCTTATACTTATCTTAATAACAATTTAACCCAAAGACCATGTTCTTATTGTGTGTGACCCAGTAGGCTCCATTCACATTGGCAATAAGTATAAATTATAACTCACTAATTAATTAATTAATTAATTAAGTGCTAGATAAATTAAACACTTTAATTTATCATTAATTCACTAATTAATTAATTTACACTTATAGATCATGAGTGGCATCTACCAATGCATCATGACCACCCAAGTGAATAGGAAAGTCATATGGTAGACTACACCTATCAATGACAATATTACCGTATAATTAATATATTTTCACCACACTATATCGCAATTAGTCCAAGTGTGTAGTGCGCACTCTTTAAGTGACTAATTAATGATTTCTTGTTCCCAAAATATAACTTTCCATAAAAGTATAACCTTGAAACTCTTTCAAGTCATACTTTCACTTTTGTGCAAAAGATTATTTAAGTTATATTTCAACAAGTGGCTAATCCAAGATATACTCTCATATAATAAGGAGTGGTGAATCCTATATTGATTACTCACTATCCTTCCATGCTTCATACTATACCCAATCTCTACTGTATGGGCTACTGTTTTACAGGCACTGAGCAATAAAGTCAAAACATAGCATTCCACACTCAAGATAAGAGTTTAATTCATTTGCAATATGAATAGTAACTCTTGGTGGATCAATCCAATGAACTTGTTCTCTAACAAGCATCTAAATACCAACTTAGGTGTCACACACCATAGTTGACGAGATCAACTACTACTTACCATAAGTAGAGACAAAGTATGTGCTAGTCTTTCCGCATTAATAATGTCCAATCTCATTAATATTACGACTTGGGATATTTAAGAATATAACTTTATGTGTAATAAGAGTCTCATCATTGTAACTCTTACAATCTCTTATACACAGTTAATATTCTATGGACTTTATCAAATAAACAAGTTATATAAATAACAAGTATTAAATGACAAAGAAAATGCCACATATATAAGTATAACACGCAATAAGCGTAATATAAAAATCTCAAAAATTAATTTGGTTTTAAGGCATACACTAACAGTATTTAGAAGAATGCCATTCGGTTTATACAATGCACCTGCTACATTTCAACGTTTGATGATGGCCTTAGTTTTAGATTATATTGAAAAGATTATGAAAATATTTATGGATGATTTTTCTGTATTTGGTTCATCATATGATAAATGTTTGCATAATCTTGAATTAGTTTTGCAAAGGTGTAAAGAAACTAACCTTGTACTTAATTGAAAAAAGTGTCATTTTACGGTTAGAGAAGGTATAATTTTGGGTCACAAAATTTCATCTCAAGAAATTGAAGTAGACAAAACTAAAATCGAAACAATTGAACAAATGACCCCACCAAGTAATGTTAAAGGGATAAGGAGCTTTCTTGGACACGCCAACTTCTATAGGAGATTCATTAAAGATTTCTCTAAAATAACAAAGTCATTGTATAATTTATTGTGCAAAGAAACCCTTTTTTGTTTTGATAATAAGTGCTTGTATACTTTCAACAGGTTGAAAAAAGAGTTAGTGTCAGCTCTTATTGTCACTTCACCCGATTGGTCACTACTATTTGAATTGATGTGTGATGCTAGTGACTATGCAGTCGGAGCATTGTTAGGACAAAAAAAAGATGAAAAGTTGCATGTCATCTCTTATGCAAGCAAAGTTTTGAATGATGCACAAATTAACTATGCAACTGTCGAGAAAGAATTGTTAACAATTATTTTTGCGTTAGATAAATTTAGATTTTATCTAATAGGATCTAAAGTAATTGTATATACTGATCATGCTGCATTAAAATACCTATTAAATAAAAAGGATGCCAAATCAAGATTAATTAGATGAATTTTATTGTTGCAGGAATTTGATTTGGAGATAAGAGACAAAAAAGGATCCAAAAATGTGGTAGCGAATCACTTGTCAAGACTTGAGTACATCCCTACCAACAATCAAGTTCCAATTAAAGAGAATTTTCTAGACAAATAAGCAATGGCTATTACACAATGACCATCGTATGACGACATTGTAAATTATCTTGTGGAAGGTGTAATACCTAAAGATTGGACTCATCATAAAAAGAAAAAGTTAATGCATACTATTAAAAGTTATTTTTTGATTGAACCACTTTTATACGAACATTATGCGGATGGCATGATAAGAAAATGTGTGGCCGAAAATGAAGGAAATGGCATTTTATATCATTGTCACAATTTAGAAACCGGGAGACACTTTAGTACATCTAAACGGTAGCTAAAATATAGCAATCAGGATTTTATTGGCCTTCTATGTATCATGATGCTAGAGATTATGTAAAAAATGTGATACATGTCAAAGAATCAGTAACATCTCTAGGAGACAAGAAATGCCACTTACTACATTCATGGAAGTTCGAATTATTTGATGTTTGGGGTATTGATTTTATGGAACCATTTCCTAGTTCTTTAAGTAATCAGATACATCTTAAGTTGCAAGTTGATTATATTTCCAATGGGTGCAAGCCATTGCTTCACCTACTAATGACTTCTAAAGTTATATTTAGATTCTCAAAAAAGAACATTTTCACAAGGTTCGGAGTCCCAAAGGCAATTATGAGTGATGAAGGTAAGCATTTTTGTAACAAACAAGTCGATTCACTTCTATCTAAGTATGGTTGCAGGCACAAAACGTCATTGCCTTATCAGTCCTCAAGCAAATGGACAAGCCGAATTAGCCAATAAGGAATTGAAGCTCATTTTAGAGAAAACTGGTAACTAAATCAAGAAAAGATTGAGCAAGAAAGCTCGATGATGCTTTATGGGCCTATAGGAACGGCTTACAAAACACCATTGGGAATGTCCCCATATCGGCTAGTTAATGGGAAAGCGTGTCATTTACCGATTGAAATTGAGTATAAGTCATATTGAGTCATAAAATCTATTAATTTTGATTTGAATCTTGCAGGTAGAAAGAGGATGTTGGAATTAAGTGAATTGGAGGAATTCCAACTCAATTCATATGAAAATACAAAGATATACAAAGAAAAAGTCAAATTTTGACATGACAAACACATAACTCCAAAACAGTTTGAGGTAGAGCAAAAAGTGTTATTATTCAATTTAAATTGTTTAGGGTTTAGGGTCAAGATGGTTAGGATCATTTGAAGTAACAAAAGTATTCCCCTGTGAAGCGGTGGAATTGATGAACCAAAATGGAGAATATTTCTAGGTGAACGGCCATAGATTGGAGCCATACCTTCCCAGTCAACTAATTCCTAAATGAATAAATTATCCTTTAGGAGAGGCCACACATGAGTAATAAAAGGTGGGAAGTCAAGCTATAGACTATAAATAAAGTGCTTGTTGGGAGGCAACCCAATAATTTTGGTAATTTAAGTTGCTTTGGTATGTTATTTTTAGGTTTAGTAATGTTTTTAAGTTAGTTGTTAATATGGTAGAGAGTTGAAGTTTAATGTGAGGAATGAATGCCATGATTAAGAATTCATGCTTAAACTTGGATGGTTAATGCCACATTTTCATATCTCTTGTGTTTTGAAGGTACATTTGGTTTAGACACCTTACTTTTATCATTTGATGTGTGTTTGAAATAATTTAGAAGCTTAAAAGAACAAGTGAGTCAATTTGAAGCATGGAAGTGCAAAATACTATTCCATTGGTTACTATTCATAAGCCAACTTTGATTAAGAATATTGATGCTCAATTTGTAATCCATGGACTTTTGATGTATAAATTGGTTTTCAGCAACTTTGTTTTATCATTTGAAACTTGTTCAAAATAATTTTGAAATCCAAAACATGCCAAGAATTAAAATGAGCTTTTTAGTGAAAAAGCAACTATTTATTTGGTTGTTTAACTTCAAAAGTAATTCTTTGTGATATTGGTCATAAATTTAGAATTTTGATATTTTAGATGCTTAAAAAGCATGTTAACAACTTTGTTTCCATCACTGAAACATGCTTGTAGTATTGGATTGATAAAAAAGCTTGAAATAAAAAACTTTGAATGTAAGGATCACAATCAAACCATAATGTTGCAGGTTTTTTAAGGCAGTTATTTTAATCATTTCTTACTTGTTGTATGATAATATTTATGATGATTTTAAAGCATGATTCTAACAATTGGTGACATATTTACATGTTTGTTAAGTTTTGCCCAAAAATAAGAAGCATAATTGGTCCAACTTTGCTCACAAAATGGCTGAAAAATTAGTCTGGAAGTATGAACAGCAGGACAAGATCCGCGGACTCGAATCCACAGAATGTCTGCATATCTGGTTTTGGGGACTCATCAGGATACGCGAGCGCAGAGATACGCGAGTAGCGTCCACATATCCATTCTCGTATCAAGTTCTGGGAGGGTAGGAAGATCCGCGAGTATAGAGATACGCAGATGCTAAACAAGATTCGCAGACTTGAGCCGTGTATCCTCTGCAGATTTTCACAAATAACGGGGCAATCAAACATGTATGTTTTCTCTCTCTTTTCTGCAAAACTCTCTCAAATCCCCCCCAACTCCGTCTACTTCCCTTCTATGTCCAATTCATCACAAAACCTCACTATAAGCACCACAAACAACATAATAGAACCAAGATTTTACACCAAATCCTCAAGAAAAGGAACAAAATTGCAGAAATTTTATATGAACCCTAATTTTTATTTTTCACTGTGGTGCTAATTCGAGGCAGTTAGTGGACAAATATCCACTCCTCACACATCATTGAAGCATTTGCATAGCATTTCAAGTAAGATTTCATCTTTACAACTCAAATTTAAGTCTTCAAATTTTCTTTTACTGTTCATCTGCAAAATTATGAAGAAATGAATTTATGCTATGCAATGTTAATTTTGATGATAAAAATGCCTTATTTGCACTAGTATGAGCATGGGTATCACTTGCATGGAATAATGTGGAACATGAATGCTTGAATTGTGAGTATGGCAGTTGAATTTTGTGGGGAAAAATATGAAATCACTGCTAAGTGCATTTTAATGTAAAATAGGGATTAATTCAATCACCAAATGACATTGTAAACATGCACAAAGGATTAACTTAAGCTACATTGTGCTCGCATACCCAATTTGAACAAAGGCAATCAAAGAAGCATACATGCAACAATCTTGACATGGTGTAAATTAGGTACAACAATTATGAACAAAAACACATCAATCAAATAATAAAAACCTAATCTCCCAACTTAATTCGCAAGTGCACGGGTCGGTTATAGTATTTGGAGTATTAGGTGTCGAATCCCATAGGGAATCAAATATGTGCAATTACTAAAGTTTTTTCACTAACTTTTATTATCTAAACACAATTTAAAGCATGATAGATAAGGGGCCCCTTCAATAGAGTAGGTATATGATTGAGAACTTTTTGTAAAATTCAAGTCAAAGAAGCCTAGAACATAGAATTTACTAATGAAGCATGCATGAATGACTTACTAAGTGTTTGTCTTGCTTTGTTTAAAATTCAATTTCTTAAATGTCATAACTAGATCTCTCTATGAAATGACAAGATTTCAACTATTCTCATGATGAAATCTTATGAAAACATGAATTGTATTGATTCACTTAAGCATTCATTATTTTTGTATGAACTACTTAAACAGTACTTGTTCATTTTCCATTGTTACATATGTCAAGTAGCAACAAAATGACTTTTTTAGGTTAGCCAAGCAAAAACAAGTATTAAAACTTGAACAAGTAAACAACAAATGCAAGCTTAATAAGTGCAAGAAGTTAAATCATGTTTGTTGATTCATTAGCTTCATCTATGGTCTAGGTGAAGTTTTTGGTTCAACATGGTTAGTGAAACAACTAAAAGTTCAACTTCAAAGATAGA
Organism: Mitragyna speciosa; assembly: GCA_024721245.1. Taxonomy (NCBI): domain Eukaryota; kingdom Viridiplantae; phylum Streptophyta; class Magnoliopsida; order Gentianales; family Rubiaceae; genus Mitragyna; species Mitragyna speciosa. The sequence goes on along the minus strand of CM045553.1, from coordinate 26,645,964 downwards.
ATTCAGGGCAACTATTGAAAGTAAAAAAAAGATAGAGTTTGAGAATTGCTCAACCAATATGAGAATTAGTCTTCTTCTTTATTCACCTTTAAAAGATTACACTAAAAAAAGTCTCTTATAATGGTCCTCACAACTCTATTGAAGGATTAAGAGAATACTATTAATTCTCTATCAAACTAAGTATAAAACTATAACTACTTTCTACTTCTAAATTTGTTCTCTTCCTCCCAACTCTCTTTTATGCTTTACAAATGACTTCTATTTATAGACAAATGCTTCTTAGTTCATTTTCCAACTTGCATGAATCATTAATGCGTGAAAATGATAAAGATTTGCTTCGGAATTCCAAATGGGCACAAAAGTTTTCATTTGTGCTTCCAATGTGTTTTCCCACTTGCAAAACCCTATTCTCCATCCACCGATCACACCTTTGTGGCCCCCACTTGATTTCTAATTTTTGCTGAGTTAGAATTCATGTGTGTAAGCATTTTTCACATATTTCCAAGCATTGTGATGAAGAATTTAATTTTTCTATTTATTTTTGCACAACTATTCCTTTATGTTGTTCATCCAACCCTAGCTCCATTTGATCCAAAATGAGTTTAAGTGTGATGAACCTGCAATTATGCCAAAGAATTGTGCGTTAATTTGCTCAAGTAAAAATTCTGCATTAAAACCCTAAATCCAAAAAAAACCCTAATTCTTAATAATCGTTGAACAATGAGTCATTTGTAGCCAAAAGTATTATAATTATGCTAAAATAATATTTAAAATATATAATAATATATATCATAATAAGATGATCGTGGATGTAAGACAAAGAGAAGCTTGTAAGCTGGTAAAATGAAGAATTTTTTTAAGGAAATCATGCAAGCATGTAAACAAATACATTGTGATGATTCATAAACATGCATGTAGAACTTCGGATAGTGATGTGGGTGCTAGAATTCAGACTAAGATTCATGCTTAATTGGGCTATAATGCAATCAATAGAAGGGCATTCATTCTTTCTTAATTCATTGGCTAACTTTACCTTAAAGAATTATAGTGGTTGCCCATTTTTCGTTTCTACATACTTAACATTTATTCTTCTCTTTTTAGGGAAACATGTCACGAAGACGAGGTAGAGCACGAGTTGTATAATCAGAAGAAGAGGAACCAGCTCCCCAATTTGGTACTCGGTACTTCACATCCTTGGAGTGTAACACCCTAGAAATTCATGCCAAAACCATTTATTTTGTATTATGTTCATTAGAAAAAAAAAAAAAAAAGAGAGGGCCGAAATTAGTGAGAAGAAATAAGGAATTGATTTTCTATTTTACTAGCATGTTGTACCATTGCTTTTAGGAATTGTACCTAGCATCTCTTGCAAGATATAATTGTAGGATAAATCACAAAAATCTCTTCTAATGACCCTTAGCCAAGTGTAGTCTTCCATGGTTAAGAAAGTCAGGATCACTTTGGTTTTGTCTTGCTTTGATTGGACCACCATTTTTCCAATTTTTCTTCAATTCTTTTCCATATTACTTAGCCATTTTTTTTCTCTTTTCCTCTTCATCTTGGCCGGCCCCTATTTTCTCTTTTTCCTCTCTTTTGCTTTCATTTTCTTGAAGTATTTCTCTCCAATTTGATCCTATTTCTTCCATAGAAAGTGAGTTAATCTTCATCCTAAGCAAAGATCTTGCCTTATTAAAGGTATTAACCAAGAACTTCTCTTATTATTTCAAGCATAATTTGTAGTTTTTATAGCTTTTACCCATATCTTTGAAGTTAAGTATGATTTATTTTAGCCATGAAATATGAAGTTTTATTCCATGAATATGAGGTTTATGGACTTGTATGACTTGTATATAGTGATTTAAACTTGAAATGACATGATTTAAGTTTGATTTGGTTGAAGAACCTTGGAGTAGTTTAGGTGTTTTTGTGATAAATTTGAGTGAAATTAAAGTGAGTTTGATGTGAAATTGGTAGAACTACTTGAACAGTCATGCTGGACCAGTTTTAGTAAAACTTTCATAACTTGGTGTAGATAACTTGGATTCGAATAATTCTTGTTGTTTTAGAAACTAGATTCATAGGGATTTAAAATGGTATAAGGATTGCATGGTGGTTCATTGTGTATTAACTGAAGAAAGCTTGCAAAGTTGGCTGAAAATTTGATTTTGCGTAAAACAGTTTTTATGATGAGCCAAATTGAGGGCTGATTTTGAACCTGTTCTAGTTGGAATTTGGATTGATGATCTTCACAAAAGTTGTAGCCCTATAAACGTACTTTCAAACCATGTAATCACAATTCCCTAGTTCTTAGTGGATTGACCCCAGTAATGGCACGATGTTGGCTGAAAACCAACCCTGTGCAGATTTGGGTGATGATTCTTGGAGTAGGGATTTTGAATTTGAGTGGAATCTTGATTGAATTTGGGTTTAAATTGAATATAAAAGTTGTAGAACTTGTTGAATTGGGTTGGATTGTTGGATTTTCTTGCAGGGAAAATTTTTGGGTTAGTCCGATTATAGGGGAAATGCTGCCGAAATTTCGGTAAAACCTAGGAAATAAAAGTAATTAGGCTATGATTTAAGACTTTATAAGCCGTAATTTAGTGATTTAAGTGTGCAGAAATTTTTGTAGATTAGCTATTAGTGAGTTAAACCTTTCCGAGCGAAACCCTAAAAGTTAAAAAACCCTAATTTTGAAAACCCTAAACCCTAGGGTAAAACCCTAAGCTCCAAAACCCTAGAAATTAAACCCTAGAAAGACTTGGGGTATTTCTTGAATTTCCTTATGAAAGTTCTTTGATTTTATTCAGGATTTTTATACTATTATTTCTTTTGAATTTCAGGATCCGAAAGTAAGACCCGATCGTATTACGAAATATTTTCTTAGGCTTCAGGTGAGTGTTCTTATGTGTGTATGATGCATGAAATGCCATGTACTACTTGACATCATTATTTTGATGCATAAAATGATACGATATACTTGACATGATTATCTAGTGATATTTGTTACTTGAGGAAAGATGTGTACTTTATCGCATCTATTCCGTAATGTGTTATATGCTTTCACTATTATATGTGTTATTTGTGATTGAGACTTCCGTGACTAACTTCACCGTTACTTCACGGTTGGTCAACCCTATCATGAGTTGGAGGTTATAAGGTGCTGGGTGTTTTAGGGCGTGTTGTTCTTTCCCAAAATGAGTTGAATTCCTCTAAGAGGCCAACTCCGGATTGAACTATCTTGCTTGTTGGCCCTTCCAAGGTTGAAATTTCTTCCTGGAGGTGGTAGCTTGTTTGGAGGTTATAAGGTGAATGGTGGCTAGGGTCTTGCTTGTTTATACTGGAATGTTCCTTGGCAAAGACCTGAGCTATTATCTCGGTCTGAACGTCTTGGTTACATGATCAGTGCTTGCTCCTTCTGCGGTTAAGCTTGCTTCCGTAGTTGAGCCTCGTATCCGCCATTGACTACTTGTTACTTAATTGTTCACAAATTGTTTATTTACTCGTTAAATATTTTATTGAACAAAATCACATTTTACTGGTATGGTTGCATGACTTGAGCACTCACTGGGCTATTATAGCTCATCCTGTTCATTTGTTTTCCTTAACCAGGTTTCCCAAAAATACTAAAGCTGGAAAAGCTGAGTTTGGACAGTGTACATGTTTTGTTTTGTATATTTTAGTAGCCACTTGTTTAGGCTATTCTTGCACATACTGTGTAAATTTTAGTGTGTAAAACATTTTGTAATATTTGTACTTCAAATGAATTTTATGAATATATTTCTTTACGAATGTGTTTTATTTTGCATTAATTATGTGTATGTATTGAGCGAGTGCGTGATTTGAGTCCTGGCGAGAGCCAGGCAGGCAGTCCGCTAAGCCCTTTGGTGCGCCTCTGGATAAGGTGGGGCTGCTACATGGAGAACGAATAATGGCACAACACCTGAGTACATAAGGAACTGATCAAGGAGAATAGTTTGGAGAATAATGTAGACCAATTCTTCTAATTAGGGATCACTTTGCACATATGGGATGGGCACCAATCCTCAATCTACCCGAGCTTATCTATCCAAATGTGGTGCGTGAATTCTATGCCAACATAGATGACAAAGAACGACATAACGCATCCTATTTACAAACTACAGTCCGAGGAAAGAGGATTGTGTTGCTACGATCCCGAATTGCAGAAATGCTACATTGTAGAAATGAGGGGATGGATGTGGACCATAAAAAGGAATTCAAGTGGAACGAACAAACTTGAAATATTCAAGAAGCAAAAAGAAGGTTTGGGGTCCGAGATGAAGTAACCCACCAAGGAGATCACGAAAGGACTGGCCTCTTTACCAAATGGTTTGATAATATCTATCACATTTGCATTTACATTGTTGCACATAACATTATGCCTAAACGAAGTAGCAAATATGAAGTTAGAAATGCCAATCTCTACCTCTTGGATAAAATGGTTAATGGGCAAGGAAATGACTTTCGTCGAATTCCTTTGCCAAGTATTATAATCAGTTATATGCACACTATTGCGCAAGCTCGGGTTTCGAAAATATGTTTTGGTTTTCCTAGATTGTTGACTAGAATATTTGAGCACTATGGAGTCAATACCCAAGAAGAGGCTCCCCTGCTTATTCCCAAGACTGACATTATCACAAGATGACAAGATCCGCGGATGCGGATCCACAGAATGTCCACATATCTGGTTCTAGGGACTCATCATGATACGCGAGCGCAAAGATATGCGCGTAACGTCCGCGTATCTATCTGCGTATCAGGTTCTGGGAGGGTAGGCAGATCTGTGAGTACAGAGATATGCGGATGCTGAACAAGATATAAGGATCCTTGAGCCGCATATCCTTTGCAAATTTTCGCAAATAACAGGGCAATCAAACAAGTATGTTTTCTCTTTCTTTTCTGCAAAACTCTCTCAAATCTCCCCCAACTCCGTCTACTTCCCTTCTACGTCCAATTCATCACAAAACCTCACCATAAGCACCACAAACAACATAATAAAACCAAGATTTTACACCAAATCCTCAAGAAAAGGAACAAAATTGCAGAAATTCCAAAAGAACCCTAATTTCTCTTTTTCATTATGGTGCTAATTCGAGGCAATTAGTGGACAAATATCCACTCCTCGCACATCATTAAAGCATTTGCATAGTATTTCAGGTAAGAATTCATCCTTACAACTCAAATTTAAGTCTTCAAATTTTCCTTTACTGTTCATCTACAAAATTATGAAGAAATGAATTTGTGCTATGCAATGTTAATTTTGATGATAAAAATGCTTTATCTGCACTAGTATGAGCATGGGTATCACTTGCATGGAATAATGTGGAACATGAATGCTTAAATTGTGAGTATGGCAGTTGAATTTTGTGGGGAAAAATATGAATTCATTGCTAAGTGCATTTTAATGTAAAATAGGGCTTAATTCAATCACCAATTGACATTGAAAACATGCACAAAGGATTAACATAAGCGACATTGTACTTGCATACCCAATTTGAACAAAGGCAATTAAAGAGCATACATGCAACAATCTTGGCATGGTGTAGATTAGGTATAACAATTATGAACAAAAACACATCAATCAAGTAATAAAAACCTAATCTCCCAACTTAATCCGCAAGTGCACAGGTTGGTTGTAGTATTTGGAGTATTCGGTGTCGAATCCCACAAAGAATCAAATATGTGCAATTATTAAAGCTTTTTCAATAACTTTTATTATCTTAAACACAATTTAAAGCATGATAGATAAGGGGTCCCTTCAATAGAGAAGGTATATGATTGAGAACTTTTTGTAAAATTTGAGTCAAAGAAGCCTAGAACATAGAATTTACTAACGAAGCATGCATGAATGACTTACTAAGTCTTGTCTTGCTTTGTTTAGAATTCAATTCCTTAAACATCATAACTAGATCTCTCTATGAAATTACAAGATTTCAACTATTCTCATGATGAAATTGTTAGTGCATGCCTTAAAACCAAGTTGGTTTAAGACACTTTATACTTACATTTTTATGTTATATTATTCATGTAGCATTCTTCTTTATCATCTATACTGGTATTTTTTTGTTTGATAAAATTCTTAGAATATTGACTGTGTAATCGAGATTGTAAGAGTTACAATTATGAGACTCTATTACATAAAGTAATATTCTTAAATATCCCTAGTCATAGTATTAATGAGATTGGATATCATTAATGTGGATAGACTAGCACATACTTTGCCTCTACTTATGGTAGGTAGCAGTTGGTCTCATAGACTATGGTGTACGTGACACCTAAGCTAGTATGTGGATGCTTGTTTGGGAACAAGTTCATTGGATTAATCCGCCAAGAGTTTCAACTATGGTGCTAATGGTTAAACTCTTAATGGCAATGGTGTAAGTGATCCTTTGACTTGAGATTACCATAGTATCTTGAGTGTGAATTGCTATATTTTGACTCTATTCCTCGATGCTCATAAAAGGGTGGCCAAAAAGTTAGAGATTGGGTATAGTTTGAAGCATGAAAAGATAGTGAGTAATCAATATAGAATTCACCACTCCTTAATAGAAGAGTATATCCCTTTATGGCTACTTGTTGAAAATATTGACTTATAAATCTTCTGCAGAAGTGATAGTATAACTTGAAAGTATTTACAAGCTTATACATCATGAAGAGTTATATTTCTGGAATAAGAAAATATAAATTAGTCATTTAATAGTATGCACTATACTTTTAGACTAATTGGGATATAGCGCGATAAAAGGATATTAATTATATGGTAACATTGTCATTGATGGGTATGGTCTACCATATGACTTTCCTATTCACTTGGGTGGTCATGATGCATTGCTAGACGCCACTCATGATCTATAAGTGCAAATTAATTAATAAGTGAATTAATGATAAATTAAAGTGTTTAATTTGTCTAGCTCTTAATTAATTAGTTAAAGAGTTATAATTTGTACTTATTGCCAACGTGAATGGAACCTAATGGGTCACACACATAAATAACAAAATCTTCGGGTTCAAATATAATTAAGATAAGTATGAGATACTTATGGGGTTAATTTATGAGATAAATTAACTTATGGACTTATTATAAATATTTTAGTCTTGCAGGAATTTAGTTTCCTAAAAGAAATAAAGTAGCTATTTGGTTTCCTTAAGGAATAGGATTCCTAAAGAAGAAGGATTAGCTTAAGGTAAGCTTCCTAAACCTTCTTGATTTCCACTTAACTTTATTTCCTAAAAGACTAGAATACTACCTCTATAAATAGGTCTATGCTTTGACTCTTGAAGAAATTGAAAAAAAACACAAAAGAAAACTAGTGATAGAAAAATTGAAGAAAGAAAAAGCACGCCACTTTTCTCTCTCTTCTAGGCATCCCTCTCTCTCTCTCTCTCTCTCTCTCTCCTAATTGTTAGGTTTTTCTTCTTCTTGTGTTCTTAAATAACTCAAGGGAACTAGCACTCAAAAGTCAAAGCAAGCAAGCCTTCAAAGGTTCCCAAAGAAGTTGTTCGTGTGGATATCATTAGAGGCTCTACGTTTGAAAAGCTTTACGTGGTAGATTTAACCTCTTCTTTGAAGGATCTTTGCCATAGTAGCATAGAAATCTTCTGTGTTTGAGGTAATCTTCATGCAAACCCCCTTGTAATCATATAGATATATCAAAGAGATCCATGGTTAAGATAATAAAATTTTATTTTTTCGCTGTGTAATTCTTGCGATTACCTTACAGTGGTATTAGAGCCTCCTTTGATTATATCTATATGATTGTTGTTTATTTAATTGTCATAAATATGAATGGATTTTTATTGAAGAATTTTGTCTCAAAATTGTTTTAGAAAAATCAAGAGTTTGATTTTTAAGAAAAGTTCTTGATTGTTTAAAAGGGTTTTAAATAATTAAGATGAGTTCTTAAGGTTGTTTTTATGGTCTCTAAATTATTTTTATTGTTAAAAGGGTTTTTACACCATTTAGATCAATAGAGTTTTGAAAAAATTATCAAAAATCATAACCAGAAAAATTGCAAAAAGCCAGCCGTGGGCTGAGCTGCGGCTCAAAGATTGTAAGTTTCTGTTCGAAGTCCCGGGGATACCCGCACCGTGGCCTCAGACACGAATTGGTTATGCCACGCATCTGAGGGCTTAGACCCGCGGATCGCGTACGTAATAGCAATCCACGGACAGATCTGTGGGTGTTGCGAATTTTGAACAGAAGCTTGCGGGAAATTTTTTAATTTTTTGAAAAACTTGATTTTTGGCAATTCTTTTCTGAAAACACTTTTCAATATTAATTGTTAATATCTAGAAAGTTAAATTTTGGAAACCCTAACCTTCTATAACATTAATTTGAGACAAATAATTTAAGAACATTAATCTAATTTAATTAGACCATGTTATTTATGGCTAGAATTAAATAAAGTAATTTATTTAATTGTTAAATAGTATGATGGCATGGTGGATGATTATGGATTGAACTAATGTGATTGAATGGTTATTATTTCTTTTATGGTTTTCTTGTATTGGTTTTATAAATTGGGCCTACGTGTTCTTCCCTCTCTATTTTGTGATATAATTCTCTTCTCACCTAAATTTTCCTCGGATGTAACTCGAGGTTTCTTGATCAATACTTGTGATGTCCAAAGTATAGGAATAGGTTTATTTTCTAAATTGTTTAGACTAGAATTACATATGTAATGTACAAGAAGATGGAGATGGCACCAAAGAGCAACCAAGGAGACGCACCAAGGAGTTGACACGTCCCTTAAGAATTTTAACCAAATATTTTCTTCAAGGCTCGAAGAAAATGTTATTAGTTAAAGTCCATAATCATCCACGTTTATTATGCTTTTATTTTATATGTTGATATATTTTAATTGCATGATATGATGAGACATTAATATTTAAACCAAAATCCCTCAAACTAAATATTAAGTCAAAAATACAAGTTGCCTTCCATTATTATAACAAAAATGATGAGTTCCTATTAAGGTTGACACGTTGGCCTTCGTCAAGGTCACCTTACTTGGAATATATTTTTGTTATGAGATATGATCTCTAAATAATGGGCTTGACTTAACAAAAATACATAACGAGTTTGGCCTCCGTCAATGTTATGATATTTTTTGAGACAATGTTGGATAATACATAAGATGTAAATTTCAAGAGTTGATACCCAGCTATTTAGGATTCACAAGAGTTGTGATTGATAATAGTTATCTACCTAAGCGAATTTATCTTTGAGGCATTGGCCTCCATCAAACCCAAAGCTAATTAGATGGGATCCTAACCCACTAGAAATCTCCAACGGATTTCCAAATCAATATTGAGGGTTATTGATTTGAAGTAAAATAGTAGGAGCAAACCAAATAAATTTATGAATCCACATTTTTGGTTTGCATATATAACATAAAACAAATGCTTATTTTCTGTCTTTACTTTTTGTAGAATGTCTAACGTAAATTTGCGACCGATTCTTGACAACAAACTCAATGATACCAACTTTGAGGACTGCAATATCAATTTGAGAATTGTTCTCAAATATGAAAAAATTGAGTATGTCCTCGATAAACCAATGCCCCCTCTTCCTCCTGCTACTGCATCACCTGAGGACATAGATGCATATGAGATGCACAAAGTTGACAATGATGTTGTAACATGTATCATGTTAGTTGCTATGTCCCGGGCATTGTATAAGCAACATCTTAAGATGGATGCTCCATCCATCATTGTGCATTTAAAAGAAATGTTCGACGCACAAGCTAGGACTGAGAGGTATGAGACCTCAAGGGAGCTTTATCAATGTAAGATGGCAGAGGGATATTCAGTGACTACTCATGTACTGAAGATGATCGGGCTAATTGAAAAATTAGCTGATCTGGGACACATCTCAGACAATGAGTTAAGTATTAACTTAATTCTTCAGTCCCTCCCTGAGAGCTATTCACAATTCATCCTGCACTTCAACATGCGAAAAGTTGAGTGCACATTGACTGAATTTATGAACATGCTCAAGACTGCTGAACCTAATCTTAAGAGAGAGAAGGGCACCGTTATGCTTGTCTCGGGCTCCAAGAAAGAGAAGCTCAATTCTGGACTTACGAAGTCAAAGAAAAGGAGAACCAAGCCTAAGGGTGGGATTAAGAAGGACAAACCCAAGGGCACATGCTTCCATTGCGGAAAAGATGGGCATTGGAAGAGAAACTGCAAGGCCTACCTTGACTCTCTAAAGTCAAAGAAGTTTGGTGAAGCTTCAACCTCTGGTATGTTTATGATTGAGATTAATTTATATATTAACCAAAACTCATGGGTATTAGATAATGGATTTGGATCTCATATTTGTAATAATATGCTGGGTCTTAAAGATAGTAGATTCCTAGTAAGAGGAGAGGTCGAGCTACATGTGGGAAATAGAGCAAGAGTTGCTGCATTAGTCGTATGAACCTATGTAATCTCTTTGCTCCCGGGCTCATTTTAGAATTAAGAAACTGTTATTTTGTTCCCGTATTTACAAAGAACATCATTTCTATCTCATTGTTAGATTTGGATAGTTTTACCATCATTCAAAGGAATAAAAGTTGTTCTTTTTCACGTGATGGTATTACTTATGGTACTAATACATTAATTAATAGTTTATATATTCTAGATGAAGAGAAGTCCATTCTCAACATAAATATCAAGAAACAAAAATTAGATATTGTGAACCAAACATACTTTTGGCATTATAGACTTGGTCATGTAAATAAGAAACACATATCCAAATTACATAAAAATGGATATTTGGACTCATTCGATTATGAATCGTTTGGAACATGCGAATCTTATTTACTTGGCAAAATAACCAAGATACCTTTTACCAGAAAGGGTGAACGTGCTAGTGATCTTCTTGGGCTTATACATACTGATGTTTGTGGCCCAATGTCAATCCATGCGAGAGGTGGATTCTGTTACTTCATCAATTTCACGGATGATCATTCTAGATATGATTATGTGCTTCTAATGAAACATAAATCTGAAGCTTTTGAAAAGTTCAAAGTCTTTAGAGATGAAGTTGAGAAACAACTTGGCAAAAGTATTAAAACATTTAGATTTGATCGAGATGGGGAATACTTAAGTCAAGAGTTCCAACAACATCTAGAGGAAAATGGGATTATTTCTCAATGGACTCCTCCACACACGCCACAACTAAATGGTGTGTTTGAAAGGAGGAATCGTACTTTATTAGATATGGTACGTTCCATGATAGGCCATGCATCACTTCCTAGTTTGTTTTGGGGTTATGCCTCAGATTTCGCCTCTTATATATTTAACCGTGTTCTATCAAAATCTGTTGATACTACACCTTATGAGATTTGGTATGATAAGAAACCGAATCTTAATCATTTGAAGATTTGGGGTTGTTCTACTTATGTGAAGCGAAACATGTCAGATAAGCTCGAGACTAAGTTTGACAAATGCTTGTTTGTGGGGTATCCTAGAGAGAGTCATGGATACTACTTCTACAATCCCCTTGAGCAAAAGGTGTTTGTTTCAAGACATACTACTTTTCAAGAAAAAGTGTTTATTCTTGAAAGGAGTAGTGAGAGTAAAGTAGAACTTGAAGAAATTCAAGAATCACGAAGTAGTCAACAGTTGGAACAAGAGCTTATGTCACATGTTGATGAGGCGTAGTCAGAAGCTCAAGATACACAAGAACTTCGTAGATCTAGTAGAACATGTTATGCTTCTAATTGCAAAAGGACCAGCATCTTTACCAAACGGTTTGATAATATCTATCACATTTGCATTTACATTTTTTCTCATAACATTATGCCTAAACGAAGTAGCAAATATGAAGGTAGGAATGCCGACCTCTATCTCTTGGATAAAATGGTTAATTGGCAAGGAAATGACCTTCGTCGAATTCGTTTGCCAAGTATGATAATCAGTTATATGCACACTGTTGCGCAAGCTTGGGTTCCAAAAATATGTTTTGGTTTTCCCAGATTGTTGACTAGAATATTTGAGCACTATGGAGTCAATACCCAAGGAGAGGCTCCCCAGCCTATTCCCAAGACTAACATTATCACAATCATCGTCCTCCACCGCATTCACCTAAAAGACCCAAGCGTGCTTGGTCAAATCCCAAGTCAGCAAGAAGGAACACAAACTGAAGAGCGCCAAGAACACATTGAAGAATCTTCCTACCATGTAAGGCTGTCATCATCTACTCACGCAGGCCCATTTATTGCGGCTCCTCCAAGGCGACGCACAATTCCATGGTAGCAATTGATGGAGGAAATGCAAAACATCATAAATGAACAAAGGGAATCCTCCCAATCCATCACTCAAAGACTTGACACCATAGATGGATGGCTGCAAAACTTGGAGCAAAGATGGAGAGACCAATATGATCAGCCTCCACCTTCATAGTTCATTAGGACCTTTTCTTCAACTTTATTTAAAAGACTTGAGTTTTGTTATTTCCTATTTGGATGTTACATCAACTAATATGGTTTTATTTGGTATTATTACTTGTACTAGTGAACCAATCAAGGACCGTGATAGCTTATTCGAACTGCTCAGATATATGTACAAGGGAGTTTTAATTACTTTCATACCTTTATCCTTTTTTCAATCTGACACATTGAGGATAATGTGTGGTCTAAGTGTGGGGAGAGGGAAGGATTAAAAGTTATAGTCACTTATTTGAGATTGGGGAACATAGATTGTGGTGAAAAGTTGATTGGAAAGTATGAATTGTCTTGTGTTTGATAGGGAGTTTAATCTATTTATAGGGGAAACTCTATCAAAAAATTTTCAAAATTTTTCAAATTAATTGTTTTTCACATTTTTTTTCAAAGCACTTCCAAAGCTTGGAAGGCTATCATGATCTAATTTTACTTTGGCAAAAAGTTTAGCTTTTTAAAAAGTTTTCTATGTGTTGAATTAATTACATGTAATTCCTCAAAATAGCTTGATCCAAATAAAGGGTAATAACTATTATGTAATGAAAATTCTTGTTTTAAGGAAAGTATATTAGAAAAGGTAGAAGTAATTATGCCCAAAGTCACATGTTTATATTAAGCTTCTTTTCTTTATTTGGTCTTACAAAAGGAATGATAAGTATAGAGGGTTAAGTGGTACAAATGCTTTATGATTATTAGTTTAAGAGGGAAAATAAGTCTGAGAAAAAAGGAAGTGATGAAGCAAAAAAATGCTACCTCCAAAATTTCTAGTACTTAGTAATTGGGAATCTTCATCTAAAAATATCAATTTTCACATCAAACGGTACTTAGAATTAAGAGTATGCAAAACCAACTTGAGAACAAAAGAATTATTGAGTAACCAGGGGTCTTCATCTAAAAATGTCGATCTTTGCGTCAAAAGATGATTTTCATTCTCAAGTAGCAAATGAACAAAGTGAAAAATAAATGAAGTGTTGAGTAACCGAGGGTCTTCATCCAAAAACGTCGATCTTCGCGTAAAAAGACAACTTCATATTGTACAAACAAAAAAACTCATGTGAACATCCCTCTTTTATGACATAATCTTAAGGTGTAAAGACTACTTGATTAGCTATATGAATTGTTGTTTGTAAAACTTAGTAAGGCAAAGAAATTTAATTCAAACTAGTGAAATTTATGGTATAATTACTTTTCCTTCATTTAATATTATAAGTACTAGAAAAACAAGGCATTACATAATGATTATTTACTTGAGTAACTTTGGACGAAATTACTTGGGAAACGTACGTGAGTTATTTCAATGCTTGAATCATTATTTCAGCCCTTGATTTTCTAATTGCTTGAGGACAAGCAATGATTCAAGTGTGAGGGAGTTTGATAAGTGAAAATTTTGCCAAGATTAGTACACATGTTAGTTGGTGTTTATAGTGTATTTTTTAGTAAAACAATAATACTTTTTGACTTTAAATAACTTGTTTTCATTAATTAGGGTTTATTTTCCCAAAATTAGGGTTTTGCCTCTAAAACTATTATTTTGAGTATTTTATGCACAAACTTTTATTTATTTTTTTTGCAGATTCATCACACTTAATATGACAGCCCCACCTTACTCAGAGGCGCACCAAAAGGCTTAGCGTACTGCCTGCCTGGCTCTCGCCAGGACTCACATCACGCACTCACTCAAAACATTCAAACGTACTTAACCCAAAATAAAATACATTCATTTAATTCATTCGAAAGTACAAGAATCACAAGAAGTTTACATCCCAAAACATACATGGTATTTACAATAAAAGCATACACAATTAGGCTATCAAAATACACAAAACAAAACATGTACACGTCCAAAATTCAGCTTTTCCATCTTTAGTATTTTGGGAAACCTGGTTAAAGAAAACAAATGAACGGAATGAGTTATAATAGCCCAGTGAGTGCCCAAGTCATGCAACCATACCAAGAATTCATTATTATATTGAACAAGATAATTGACAAGGTAAATAGACATGTTATGAACAATTTAATTAACAAGTAGTCAATGGCAGATACAGGGCTTGTGACAGCCCCACCTTACCCAGAGGTGCACCAAAGGGCTTAGCGGACTGCCTGCCTAGCTCTCGCCAGGACTCAAGTCGAGCACTCACTCAGAACATGCACGTGTGCTTAACTCTAAATAAAATGAAATAAAATAGAATAAAATAAAATATATTCATATTACTTAATTTAAAGGTACAAGTAACATTAAGAAGTTTACATGTCACAATATACATGATTTTCACGAAGATAGCCCAAAACAGTTTGGCTATTATAATAATTAAGACATCTATTATATTCAAAACCAGTCGATCCAGCTTTAATTTTTCAGGAACCTGGGTAAAGGAAAACAAATAAAAGGAATGAGCTATAATAGTCCAGTGAGTGTCCAAGTCATGCAGTCATACCCAGAATCTATTATTTTATTGAGCAAAATAATTGACAAGATTAAATAAGTAGGGCACAAACAATTTAGTTAACAAGTAGTCAATGGCGGATACAGGGCTCAACTACGGAAGCAAGCTTAACCGCAGAAGGAGCAAGTACTGATCATGTAACCATGATGTTAGGACTGAGATAATAGCTCAGGTCTTTATCAAAGGTCATGCCAGTATTATCAAGCAAGAACCCTAACCACCATTCACCTTATAACCTCCGTACAGGCTACCACATCCAGGGAGAAAAAATCTCAACCCTGGAGGGCCAACACGCAAGAAAGTTCAATCCGGAGTTGGCCTCTTTGAGGATTCACAACTCATAAGGGAAAGAACATCACGCCCTAAAACACCCAGCACCTTATATCCTCCCAAGCCTGTCCGGGTTGACTCTCCGTGAAGTAACGGTGAAGTTAGTCACGGAAGTCTCATGCACAAGTAACACGTTGGATAATGAAAGCGTGTAACACATTACGGAATAGATGTGATAAAGTACACATCTTTCCTCAAATAACACATGTCATAACATAACATTTACAAGCATAACATAATATTTCTTAATATAACATTCTCAAGTACGACAAAGCATTTCATGCATCATGCACACATAGAGACACTCACCTGGAATGCCTAGAAAATATTTCGTAAAAAGTCGAGATTCACTTTCAAGTCCTGAAATTTAAAAGAAATAATCTGATGAAAACCCGATTAAAACCCTACGTAAATTAGCAAGAAAATTCAAGAAATAACCCAATTATTTCTAGGGTTTCATTTCTATGGTTTTTAGAGCTTAGGGTTTTACCCTAGGGTTTAGGGTTTTAGATTTAGGGTTTTGGCTTTAGGGTTTTCCCGTCCTAGAAAAATTCAATTCATCAATAGATGACTTTCTAAAAATTTTTGCACACCAAATTCTCTAAATTTAACATATTCTAGGTTAGAAATTTCATCTACCATTTTTCCTTCTTATTTCTACAAAAATTTTCGGCAGCATCTCCCCTTAAAACCGGACTAAACCAAATTTTTTCCTACAAGAAATCAACCATCCAATCCATTTCTCAACAAGTTCTACAACTTCTAAATTCTATTCAAACTCAATTCCATTCAAATTCCACTCAAAATTCAAGTTTCAAGCCCAAGTTTCTTCATCCAAGCAATATATAATACATAAAATTTCAAGGTTTAAATGTTATCTACTAGTCTATCTAAGCATAAGAACACTTTATCTAGCAAGTAAATCTTCATTCTAACTAAATTCTTCAAGTAGTAATAACAAGAATCTAGATTTAAACTTGGACAAAAGACTAATTAAAACTTGAAATTAGTAGGAAAAGTTCATAGTAGGTACCTTAAACAAGCTTAGAACCTTGCTTAGGAAGAAGAAAAGCTCACTTTCTATGGTGAAATTGCCCAAGATTTGGAGAGAAAACTCCAAGAAAATGAAAAACAAGAGAGAGTAGAGAGAGAGCTAGGAAGTTCGGCCAAGGGGGAAAAGAAATGGAAGAGAATTAGGTCAAGAAAGTATAAAAGAAATAAAAGAATAATGGAAGAAAGTGCAACCAATCAAAGCTAGACAAAAGTCATGCTAGGGTTTAGATATTTTGACATAATAGTCACTAGTTGGTGAAATATGATTAGTGGAAATTTTAATCACTTATCACTTAATAATTAACAAGTTTTATGGCATAAATTTTTAAAGCAAAAGAGAGGAAAGAGGGGGTAGGGAATTCGGCCAAGAGAGAAAGAAAGGAGAAAGAAATAGGCCAAGAAAATAGAAAAGAAATAAAGAAAATAGTGGAGAAAAGAATGACCAATTAGGGCAAGACAAGAGTCATGTGAAGTTGTATGCTTTTAAGTGAAAAGTTGGCTAACTTGGTTAAGTTTGATTGGTGATAATTTTAATCATTTATCTTAGTAATTAACAACTTTATGGCACAAAATTAAAGCAAAAATGAAAAGAAATAGAGAAGAGAGAGCCGGCCATGAGGAGAGAAAAGAAGAAGAAAATTCGGCCAAGAAGAAAGAAAAGAAAGCAAGAGAATAAGTGAAATTTTTGAGTAAAATTGAGCTAAAATTCAATTGGTCAAAAGACTAGAAAATAGTAGAATAAGTTAGTCAATATTAAACACTAATATAAACTAATGGTCCAATGAAATTAATCCCAATTAGGTACTTAGGTGTCTCACTTAATCATGAAAGAATCTCATTTACTTAACCTAATTAACTCAAGTAATCTTTCAACTAATGAAGCAAAGATTAATACTAAACCCTAAATAAAAGAAATCTCCTTATAAAATACATTTCAATTTTCCTTTTCTTTTCTTTTCTCTCTTTCTTTTTTTTTTCTTTCTACTAATGGACATAACATGAATTAAATGGGTTTTGATGTGAATTTCTAGGGCGTTACAGGGCTCAACTACGGGAGCAAGCTCAACCACAGGAGAAGCAAGTACTGATCATGTAACCATGATGTTTGGACCGAGATAATAGCTCAGGTCTTTATCAAAGGACATGCCAGTATTATTACACAAGCCCTAACCACCGTTCACCTTATAACCTCCGTACAGGCTACCACATCCAGGGAGTAATCTCGACCTTGGAGGGCCAACGCGCAAGAAAGTTTAATCCGAAGTTGGCCTCTTTGAGGATTCACAACTCAAGGGAAAAGAACAACACGCCCTAAAACACCTAGCACCTTGTATCCTCCCACGTGCAGCCGGGTTGACTCTCCGTGAAGTAACGGTGAAGTTAGTCACGGAAGTCTCACGCACAAGTAACACATTGGATAATGAAAACATGTAACACATTGCGGAATAGATGCGATAAAGTACACATCTTTCCTCAAGTAACACATTTCATTAGATAATCATGTCAAGTGTAATATATCATTTCATGCATCGAAATAATAACGTCAAGTATTACATGGCATTTCATGCATCATGCACACATAAGAACACTCACCTTAAGTGCTTAAGAAAATATTTCGTAATACGGTCGGGTTTCACTTCCGAAGCCTGAAATTCAAAAGAAAATAGTCATATAAAACCGGATAAAATCCTAAGTAATTCGATAAGAAAATTTGAGAAATACCTCAAGTCTTTCTAGGGTTTAATTTTTAGGGTTTTGGAGTTTAGGGTTTTACCCTAGGGTTTAGGGTTTTCGAAGTTAGGGTTTTTCTAACTTTTAAGGTTTTGATCGGAAAGGTTCAATTCACTAATAGCTAATCTACGAAAATTTCTGCACGTTCTAATCACTAAATTACAGCTTATAGAGCTTTAAATCATAGCCTAATCACTTTATTTCTTAGGTTTTACCGAAATTTCGGCAGCACTTCCCCTATAATCGGACTAACCCAAAATTTTTTAACCTA
This sequence comes from Mitragyna speciosa, assembly GCA_024721245.1. Lineage (NCBI taxonomy): Eukaryota > Viridiplantae > Streptophyta > Magnoliopsida > Gentianales > Rubiaceae > Mitragyna > Mitragyna speciosa. The sequence goes on along the minus strand of CM045553.1, from coordinate 26,627,680 downwards.
CAAGAAAAACATCCAAACAATCCAATCTCAAGTAGTTCTACCAATTTCACATCAAACTCACTTCAATTTCACCCAAATTCATCACAAAAATACCTAAACTACTCCAAGTTTCTTCAACTAAATCATCCTTAATTCATGCCATTTCAAGTTTAAATCACTATCTACAAGCATACAAGTCCATAAACCTTATATTCATGGAATAAAACTTCATATTTCATGGCTAAAATAAATCATACTTAACAATAAAGACATGGCTTAGAAGCTAGAAAACTATGATCTTTTACTTGAAATAAAAAGAGAAGTTCTTGGGAAATACCTTTAATAAGGCAAGATTGTTGCTTAGGAGGAAGATCAACTTAATTTCTATGGATGAAAAGTGATCAAATGGAAGTAAAAGCTCCAAGAAAATGAAAGAAAATGGAGAGAAAAGAGGGATGAGAAGAACCGGCCAAAGTGAAGAAAAAAGAAGAAAAATAATAAGCTAAGTAAAGTAAAAGAATTGAAGAGAAATTGGAAAAAATGGTGGTCCAATCAAAGCAAGACAAAACCAAAGTAAATCTTGACTTTCTTACCATGGAAGACTACACTTGGCTAATGGTCATTAGAAGGGATTTTTATTATTTATCCTATACTTAAATCTTGCAAGACATTCTAGGTACAAATCTTAAAGGTAATGGTACAACATGCTAGAAAAATAGAAAATCATTCCTTATTATTTTTTTCCACTAATTCGGCCCTTCTTTTTTTTTTCTAATGAACATAATACAAAATAAATGGTTTTGGCATGAATTTCTAGGGTGTTACACTTAATCTCAAAGTGGAGCCAACGAAAGTCAAGTAAGGCCAAAATCAAAGTGATGAAGTGAACTATGCAAAGTGAAGAATTATTGGAAAATTAAATGAGCAAAATGTGGAAAATTAGAAAAATCAGCAAACATTTGAAGAAATGCATGAAAAAGGATCAGAACACTTGAAGTGACAACTCAACAAAAATTGACACAAATGGGCCCAAGATCCACGATCCGCGGATGACCATCCGCATATCCCATCCACGAATCATCACCGACGTGCATAAAGTAAGAGAATGTAATGATTAGAGGAGCCTTGAGAAAAGCCAGGGGTTGTAGATTTGCATAAAAGATTTAGTTGTATACTATTATATTTTTTTTCCCGTAAGAGATGTAATTTTAAGATTATCGATAGAATTTATAGATGGCAAAAAAGTAACAGAGTATATAACCTATATTAAACTTTTGCAAAACTTAAGAAACGTAAAATGTTGTGTGGCCAAAAAAGTGTGGTATGGCCGGGGGTAAGGTATACTTGGTTAAAACCACCTTTTTCTATTTTTTGGTAATAATGCGTAATTAAGTTTTTTACACTGATAATAATAATTTTCCAATATGTAAAGCTTCTGTTTACCTTCCTAGATTGTATAACTGATGTCTTTATTAACTTGTATTAATTTGCAATTCCAATCCTAAACCCTAAACTTAACAAAAAGTTTTCCCAAATTGTACTATAGTCCCTATGCAAAACACCTGGAAAATTTTCTAAACAAATAGTGTCGGTCTTTTAATTTTTAAAACAAAAAAAATTTAGAAAATAGCAAAATAATAATAAAAAAGAAACTGAAACAGTATCACCACCAACTTAGTTGGCAGTGACAAATAAAATCCCAAAACAGTATTGTAGTCCTTAGGGACCATAAAATTTTGCATAATCAAAATTTGACCCTATGCTCTTGAAAATTTACACATCTAAAATTTAGTTTCTATACTTTGCTTAATTATATTTTCACCACTAAAGTTTTGCACAATTAAAATTTGCCTCGTCAAAAAATTTGCAAATTTGAAATTTGTCTCCTATACTTTGCTTAATTACATTTTCACTAATAAAATTTTGTATAATTAAAATTTGACCCATATGCTAGGAAAATTTGAATAAATTTTGATTCCTATAATGTTTACATTTTAACACATAGAATTTTGAATAATTAAAATTTGGTCCTAAACTTTTTTGTGTATTTGAATTTTAGATCTTAAAAGTTTGCATATTTGTAATTAAGCTCCTATACTTTTGATTAATAACATTTTGACATTCAAACTTTTGCATATTCATAATTTTATCCCTAAACTTTGGCTTAATTACATTTTGGCCCCTAAAATTTTGCATGATTAAAAACTTAACCCTGAACTCTTTGTAAATTTGCAAATTTAAAATTTGGTTCCTATACTTTGCTTAATTACATTTTGACCTATCAACTTTTGTATATTTATGATTTGCCCAATAAACTTTGCATATTTACATTTGGAAATTTGACATGTAATGTAGTTCTTGGCACAGTAGGTAAAGGATGTCGATCACGATTCAATTATTTTAGGGTAGGAAAATTGTTATGATTGGAGGGTCAATTTCATATGACCCTCCATGATGTAAAAAAGTTCTATTTTTTAATGAACCAATCGGTTACACCGAACTGCTTGATAGAGTGTACAATGTAATGGGATTGGACTGTGAATTATACAAGGTGAACTTCATACTTAGAAATGAGGTGGGAATTGGTGTTTTTTCGGGGATGCTACCGGAAGGTGACATCAGAATGCAAATATTTTACCACAAGAGTGTAATGTCACCGCATTATGCTAATGATGTGTATGCGGAGCTAGAGATGCAGCCACGACCGGTGCATTATCATAGCCAATTGACATATTCTACTTATACCGCAACATCATATGGGGTTATGGAAACCGGCAGCCTCGATACAACAAATGTTTGTTATAGTATGCAGCAAACCCAAACAGTTGACGGGGATATTCGAATTGGAAGTAACCGGAGTTGTAGACAAAGAAGTAGCCGTCAAAGTTAGGATGTTGCATCGACAAGTGTAGCGGTTGAGCAGAAACCAACACAGGAAGTTCAAACTTCATTACCGTCCCTGCATGCCAATTGGGACGTAAACAATGAAGAGGATGATGATAAAGACTCCGAACCCGAACCAAACAGTGATGACTCTGATGAAGATGACTTGGAGCAACCAAAATCTGGTGGGCAAGAAGGCCTCAACCCGCATGTTCACGTGGGTCCAAGTGCAGCATCGAGATAGGGAGATGTAACACTAAGCATACAATACTCTCATGGAGTTGATCATGCAATAGAGTTTGACATATGCCAGTGGACCATGTTGAAAAACTAAATGTATGGGATGATAGAGATGGGAAGCTTCAATTGGGATAGCTTTTTGTGGATAAGAAAAAGGTGCAACGAGCAGTAAAGTTATGATCCATTCGCCACAACAGGGAGTACAAACTACGTGAGAGTAAACCTAATACTTGGCTTGTTCATTGCAAGTCCTGCAACTCAATCCCTCCCTACAACTGGCAGTTGAGAGCCACTTTAAAAAGCACGCATAGGATGTGAATGATCGTGAGCTTCGAGAATCTACACACGTGTTTGAGTGTCGTATAGCAATGATCATTGACAGCTTATACCCAATGAAAGAAATTCAGATACAGATCAAAAAAGAGTTCCATACTGACGTGTCATATAAAAAAGCATAGTACGCTAGGCAAATGGATATCGATATTGTGTACGGGGATTGGTCAACTTCTATTGCCAGACTCCTGTCTTTCATGTAAGAGTTGGTATCCAATAATCTAGGTATCATTGTTGTTTGGGAGCATCATCCACAAAACACCCCAGGGTGCACAATTTTTTATTATGTCTTTTGGGTATTTAATCCTGCAATTCAGGCATTCTCCCATCTATAACCGGTGGTTTGCGTCAACAAAACATTCATAAAAGGACCATATAAGTGAAAACTACTTGTTGCGATTGGATTTAATGCAAACAATAAGATGTTGCCTCTTGCTTTTGCTCGTTAGATGAGAAAAGTAACCACAGTTGGGGATTGTTTATGTGAAATTTGCGAATTCACATGTGCAAAAATATTTATGATATATGTGTCATCTAAATCGACATTTAGGTATCATCAATGCCATGAGAACTCTAAACAAGTAGATGGAACCGTTTGCTCACCACCAGTTCTACCTTGTTCATGTGCAGAGTAATTTCAAACAGAAGTTCAGAAACGAACGATAAATATTTTTCTGGAAAAACCCTAAATACCTTTTTGCCACTTACCTTAAATGTTATATTTGTTAAAAATGTGCAAGTTGAAACGACGCCACCGGCAAAGCAAACCAAATAAAAAAATACGAAGCATTCATGGATCTAGTTTGGAAGGCAAATGAAGAAGCATACCGTTGATTGAATGGTGAATCCGTTACACCATACCAATGGGGACTACGCGAGGCTGACAAATATTGTTGGGGTCACATATCTACCAATATGGCCAAGTGTTACAATATCTTGTTGCGCAATGCAAGACTTTTACCAATTAAGGTATGCGTGCAGTTCACTTTTAATCAATCCGTAGAATTGTGGCTAAAAAATAGAAATTTGGCTCACAAATAAACAATCCCTTTCTCAAAATTTTTTTGGGACAAGTTTCTCAATAATGAACAGAAAGCATGTGATCACAGAATTCATATTTATAACAATACTAAAGAAAGTTATTGTCTCAAAACTACTTGTGCTCGAATTACTGAGGTAATAATTTTCAGATTGTCAATTTCAAAGAAGGCATGTGTACTTATGGGAAGTACAAAGGGCGACGATTCCCTATTCTCATGTGATGGCTGCTTGTATGCGATTTGGCACAAACACTGGTTGATTATGTTTACACATTTGTAGCGTTTTAGTTTTAGCCCATGCGAGGCTCTGAATATTTGGCACAACCAGATTTAAGAATTAATTACCTGTCACATAGACTAAAAGAAAAAAGGCCAGGACCACTTAGAATTGCCCAGATACACAACGAAATGGACTATCACTGCCCAGATGCTCCCGGACACTGTAGTCATTATTTACAAACTGGCCACAATGCATCCACTTATCCTTGCTCTAGTCATTATAGTTGTTAGCATATTGTAGTCTTATTTTAATATTGTATTAATGTTTGTTGCAATTACCTCAAATTGTTGTACAACTCTTGCATTAATCGAATGAGTCTATTTGCATTTAATTTCTATTAGTTCATTCTTATTGTATAATTGTTATGTTCATTAGATTTTTCTACTGGCTAATGGCATATCATAACTACAGGCATGGATCACCCTTACAATTCTTCAAACACTCACCCAGGACTGCTTGATCCCAGTCTATTGTACCTTCAGTCACAACACAGGTCCCGAGCTATTTAACATGCAATGATACACGACTTCCAATCAAGAGAAATGATAGATTCTTTTGGGGATTGGTTAGTGAGTTGGATGACCGCATAGAGCACTATTTAGATGTAGCTGGATTCTATGGGATTGTGGAGCGAGCTCATTCACACTAGATCATGCACTGAAAATGGCGCTCATTGAGCTTGGAGGTAGGAGACACACACATTTCATCTCCCACAGGGAGAAGCCACTTTGACAGTGTAAGATATAGAGGTGTTATGGGGCCTACCCATAAAAAACGCACTGATTATTCTTCGAGATAGAAAATGGCATTTGGTAGAGAAGATTGATTTGGTGACAGAGCTTTTGGGGTGGCGTCCGGGTACTGTATGCTTTAAGAATGGGTGACTTAAGATTTTCTCCATTTTTTATCAACCAACACACTCACTTCCTGAAGATGCATTGGATCAGTTATGTCTTCAGTATGCTCGCATGTATATTTTGATATTATTTGCGGGAGTTATGTTTGTCAACATATACAATAATGTTGTGAGTTGTCACTGGCTTGATTATATTCAAGATTTAGAGAGTCTACCCCAATATAGTTGAGGCAGTGCCATTCTTACTGTCTTATACCGATATATGTTTGACACCATGAGTGTGAATAACACTGTCACGGCTGCACCTTACATGTTGCTGCAGGTATATTTTCACACAAAGGACCATAAATAAGTATGTATTCATTTGTTCACTGAAAAAGACTAGTTTCTTTTCTAACTTAAAATATGCAACAATTGAATTGCAGTTGTAGGCTTAGGAGCATTTTTCTACAATTCATCCATCGATTGTAACTCTAATCCTAGCAGATGATCATCCAAGAGGACATAGATAGGCCACAGGTCGCACAGGAGTTGATGCCCCACAGCACTTCTTCTCATTCTATAGGCCAAATGATGTACTTTCTCTATTCCACCTTAATCATATATTCCACCTTAATCATATAATCACACCCTATTATTATATGTGGTTGTAATTTAGTTAACTATCACTGCTTAATCTTCCAGTTCATATGGGAGCCATATTTAACAGAGGTGCTATCATCTCTACCTCAATATCGTATAGTCGGTTCTCATATTTGGCAATCTAGATGGCCCCTAATATTTTGGCACATTGTGGAGTTACATCTACTAGATCAAGTATTGTGACAGTTCAGGATGCATCAACCAATTCCAGAGTTTCCCGAAACAAAAATTGAGTTGCATGACCTCGATTGTTCTGGATATCCAGTAGAGATTGGGGACATTTTCATGCATATTGGGTGCATTTTTGGACATTAGGGCGACTTCGATAGTTTCTACCCTGCCTATAGATACATACCACCCTACTCTTGATTACCTGATATGGTACACTTATCATACTGTCCGGTACATAAGTCATCCTATCCAGCAGTCATGGTATCGGAAGGGTTATCGAGGTGATGCTGAACAACATCTTTATATGGTATGTTTTAAAACTTTTAAAAATTTGCTTGTTAATTTTTGATTTAATCTTTGGACAATTTCAATCCTGTACGTTGAGATAATCGAATTTGCTGTTCTTTATCCAATGCACAGACGAACACATTATCTACGATAGGTCATGTTGCGACAGACAACATTACTGGGATTAATGATCATTCGTAGAATTTTCATTCTGCTTTTAGCTCCATACGAGATGAGGCATTTGGTACCATGCAATATTTTCAGCAGGGTCTTCGTATTCTAATTGGCCTATTGGCTGTCACGGTACCAGTTCATCGACGTCTCAAGATATCCTGTATTAGTGATCTATCCCTAAAGTACCTGGTCAGCATGGTCGTAGGCGAGGTCGTCGCATACGTGACCACCACTTTCCCTAGGACGAGGATGACTCTCATTCTTAACAAGAGGACCATCATGTTTCTCATCACAATCAAAGAGATAAAAGCCTTTCCACCTACCTATTCTATCACCCTACCTACTACCACATCCGTTTTTCGATACGAGAGCACATCATCTGCTGCAAGCCTTGATGATCATTTGCACCCTATTTTCAATTTTCTTAGTGGATCTCATGCTTTATTTGGTGATTTTGACTACACTGATTTCTCCACTCCCATTAATCCAGTATCTATTTCGTTTGCTTCGCAGTCATGTCCTTTATGTGGTGAGATTCCTATTTTGGTTGCTTCATCTGATGCCACTAATGCACCACCTATGGATTTCTCGATACTACCAAGGAGATCTGATCGCTTGGTCAATCAAAACTTAGTACATAGGTGGAAACATTGGAGATGCGGTTGTTCGACCATGATGGGGACAACAGACATTAGATAAATTGAAATTTGACAAGGCCCAAGAAGTATTTGTATTTTTTTAATTAATCTTACCTAATTTTTTAATTTTTATCATCTTTTATTATTACATTTTGTTTTTATTGCTTAACTTACTTTTAACTTCAATCAGATCAATTTATTACTAACTTTACTTTTCAGTAGTGCATTTTTTGTAAATTGTATTAATTATAATGCCTGAACCTTCTACTATAATTAAACCCTAAACCCTAAGTTGTAAATTGTAAATTTTACTCTAAACTGTAAACCCTAAACCCTAAATTACAAAATTTTGTTTTAAATGAATTACAAATTTATTAACTTGATAAGCCCTAAACTAAAACCTTAAACTTACATCACCAAAACACCTAATCTAAAAAATCTTAAAATTTGAAAAGCTTAACCCTAAACCCTAAATCCTAAACTCTGAATCACATAATTTTGTTTCAAATGAATTAAAAATTTATTTACACGATAAACCCTAAACTTATTTACCCAAAACACATAATCCAAAAAATTTTAAATTTCAAAAAGCTAAACCCTAAACCCTAGATTGTAAATTGTAAATTTTACACTATAACCTAAGCCCTAAACTACATAATTTTGTTTCAAACAAATTGAAAATTTATTTACATGACCCTAAACTTATATCCCCAAAATACCTAATCCAAAAAATCTTAAAATCAAAAAGGCTTAAACTCTAATCCCAAAAACCCTAGCCTAATCCTAAAAACCCTAAATCCAAAACCCTAATCTCATACACCTTATCCTAAAAAACCCTTAAAACCTTAAATTAAAAAAATTGTCGACGCCAACCCGGTTGGCAGTGACACTATTCAAAATTAAAAAATCATTTTTGAATTTTGGCCTTTCTTTTCTAAAATTATAATTTAAAAAATAAAAAATTTTGTTTGGAAAAATTTTGTCCATTATGTTTTAATTTTACATTTTAACCAAAACAAAAAAAAAACAAAATCATGTTGAGCCAACACTATTTCTAATAATTTTTTATTTAAACTCTAGACTCTAAAGAGTAGAGTGCACATTTGGAAAATTGTTTTTTCTGAAAATTATTTTTTGAAATTTAAAATTGTGTTGATTCAATTTTTTTTTTTGCATTCCAAGTCCTTAGGGACTAGAGTGCAATTTTTGAAAATTTTGTTGCCACTGGCAAAAATATTAAATTTTTTTTGCACTCCTAGGGACTGGAGTGCAACTTTTGAAAATCCTGTTATTGCCAACTATTCAATTTTGCACTCCAATTCCAAGGGCTGGAGTGCAATTTTTAAATTTTTGTTGCCACCAACAGTGTTGCTAGTGACATTGTTAATTTAAAAAAAATAATCCTTTCGTCATAGCCAAGGCTATTGGCGACGACTGGAAGCCCATCTCACCACTCCCCATTTCTGGATATATTTGGATTTCAACATTAGTTCTAGAAATTAGCTAGCGTACGAGGGTATGGCTTAGACAACGGCTTTCAAGAGTGTTTCCTTGCTTGCTTTGGATAGAAGTCTTTTGATGTACTAATTTTGCGAAAGTTTGATGGTCAACTTATGGACATTTAGTCAAACATAGTTCTTAATTTATCAAAAGGTCTTGGAATCTTATAAAAGAAAATGTATAATTTAGAATTACAATCACTTTTGCCATATGGTCTAGGTATAGACTATAAAACCGTAGAAGTTTAAAACCACTTAGTTTCTATGTTATGAATGTTAATTGTAAAATTTTTTTATTAGTTGTTATTGTATAATTTTCTTTTACAATTTGATTTCTTGATTTATTATTAATACATGTTTGATAATAATCAGAGGAAAATTCCGCCAATTAAATGTTACCAACCAAGTTTATATATTTAGAAAAGTAAAGCCACCTATTACTTAGATATTTAGGAGATTAATGCCACCTAATACCATGAATGGCCACCTATTTTACTTTTACCAATTCTTTTCAATTTTTTTGGCTCAAATTTCCTTGCACTTTTTCCCCTCTTGGCCGGCCACCATATGACAAGCAACACTCTTCAATTTCAACCTTTTTAAACACTTAAAAGACTAACTCAAATTCTTTCCAAAAGCTTAACCTAACTGGAAAAGAAACCCCCCCAAATTTCATCAAATTCTCTCCAAGTTTCAAACTCAAGTTCTTGTTTAAAGTTCAAGGTTCTTAAGGGACTAATCATTCACTCTGCTTCAACTAAAACCCTACCTATTTTGAGATATATTCATCAAGAAACTTCAAGTTCTTTCAAGTTTAATAGAAGATTTCTTATGTTTTTCTTATGATTTCATTAACTACTTAAGATTTATGGTTATATTTTGTTCTCTTGTTATATATATGAATATTTATGCTCATGATTATGAGGTTTCTCCCTTGTTTTGATCCTTTCCTTGATAGTAGATTAATTATGTTATGACCTACTTGATTAGTATAGACTTGTATACGCAATAATGTTTTATTTGAGCGGAAAATCTTGGAATTTTTGGCTGAAATTTTAACTAGAGTTAGAAGGCATGTTGGGTAGCCTTGTTAGAGGAAAATTCTGGAAAATTTTCAGCATTTAAGACCTGTTTAGTGGGCTAAAGTTGCTGGAATTTCAGCCTGCAAACCAGCAATTCCTTGTTCCAAAACCTTGAACAAATTTCAGCTTTACTAGTTTACAAAAATTCCAGCTTTGACAACCTAATATTTCCAGCTATATTAACCTTGTTTTGCCCAAGTTTTGATGACATAAACTACTGGAAATTTCAGCTTGTGAATTGGCTGAAGTGACACCAAATATTGAGCACCTTAAACTTAATCTACTTAACTGGTTTTTAGGAAAATATTGTGCAATGATTTTGGAACCTGGCTAATCAATTTTAAGAAGAAACTCTTATAAATTTTTGAAGATTTAAACTGGTCAGAAACTTAACTTTTAAATGTGTAAGTGAAATTTTGACTAGTTTAACTTTATACTCATTTAGTATGTTTCACCAAATAACCCTAATTTGTTATTTAACTAGTCTTAATTTAATTAAATAGCATTAGTTATTGGACTTTAAAAGCTAGATTACCTGTAAATTAACTATTTTGGGCAAAATTTCTTCTTACACAAAAACCTTGAACCCTGATCAATATTTATTTAAATTACCTCTTTAGTCCATAGTATTTAGCAGTATTTTCTTTTGGTCCAAAATTTATAACGAATTATTAAAGTTTTGCTATTATAATAGTAAATAAAGTGGAATTAGTAACAAATTTCTAGTATTAATCGTTCCTTTTGAAATTTAACCTTAATTTTGACACTTAATGAATTATTTGCCCTTAGAACCAAATTACTTTCAAAAGGGAATTTCTTAAATTTCTTTATTGGTTGATTTAGGGTTTTATCCGGATTTCTTCATTACAACTTCTTGGATTTTCCTTATAACCAAATTACATTTACTTTAAAACCCTAGTTAAACTTGGATATATTTTATAAAATTCTTTTAAAAGAAAATCCAGTAGGTTAATTAGGCACTTTTGAATTTTAGGATCCGAGTATGAACCTCCCACGTTTTACGAGGCACTTTCTTGAAAATTTTAGGTGAGTGTTTCCTTGTATGCACCTGATGTGACAGCCCCATCTTACCCAAAGGCACACCAAAGGGCTTAGCGGACTACCTGCCTAGCTCTCGCCAAGACTCAAATCATGCACTCGCTTAAACATCCAAGCGTACGTACCCCAAAAAAATTACATTCATAAATGAATACATTCATGAAGTTTACGAGAAAGAACAAATATCGTAAGAGTTTTACATCCCAAAATATAAATAATATTTACAATAAAAGCCTACACATTTAGGCTATCAAAATACATGAAGCAAAACATTTACTATATCCAAAAGCAGCTTTTCCAGCTTTAGTATTTTGGAAAACCTGGTTAAAGATAACAAATGAACGGGATGAGCTATAATAGCCCAATGAGTGCCCAACTCATGCAATCATACCAGGAATTCATTATTTTATAGAACCAGATAATTGAAAAGGTAAATAGATAGGTTATGAACAATTTAATTAACAAGTAGTCAATGGCGGATACAGGGCCCAACTACGGGAGCAAGCTCAGCCGCAGGAGAAGCAAGTACTATTCATATAACCATGATGTTAGGATCGAGATAATAACTCAGGCCTTTATCAAAGAACATGCCAGTATTATCACACACGCCCTAACCACTGTTCACCTTATAACCTCCATACAGGCTACCACATCCAGGAAGTAATCTCGACCTTGGAGGGTCAACACGCGAAAAAGTTTAATCCGGAGTTGGCCTCTTTGAGGATTTACAACTCAAAAGGGAAAGAACAACACGCCCTAAAACACCCAGCACCTTATATCCTCCCAAGCCTGCCTGGGTTAACTATCCGTGAAGTAACGGTGAAGTTAGTCACGGAAGTCTCATGCGCAAGTAACACATTGGATAATGAAAGTGTGTAACACATTGTGAAATAAATGCGATAAAGTACACATCTTTCCTCAAGTAGCACATGTCATCAAATAACAATTACAAGTATAACATAATTTTGCATAATATAACATTCTCAAGTATGACAAAATATTTCATGCATCATGCACACATAAAGACACTCACCTTAAGTGCTTAAGAAAATATTTCGTAATACGGTCGGGTTTCACTTCCGGAGCCTGAAATTTAAAGAAAATAGTCGTATAAAAATCGGATAAAAATCTAAGTAATTCGATAAGAAAATTCGAGAAATACCTAGAGTATTTCTAGGATTTTGGAGTTTAGGGTTTTACCCTATGGTTTAGGGTTTTCAAAATTAGAGTTTTCTAACTTTTTAGGGTTTCACTCGGAAAGGTTTAATTCACCAATAGCTAGTCTACGAAAATTTCTGCACGTTCTAATCACTAAATTACAGCTTATAAAGCTTTAAATCATAGCCTAATCACTTTATTTCTTAGGTTTTACCAAAATTTCGGCAGCATTTCCCCTTAAAATCAGACTACCCAAAATTTTTACTTGCAAGAAATCAACCAACCAATCCAATTTCCAACAAGTTCTATAGCTTCTATATTTAAATCAAACTTAATTTCACTCAAAATTTCACTCAAATCCAAGATTTCAAGCCCAAGTTTCTTCAACCATTCATCACATAATACATGAAATTTCAAGGTTTAAGTGCTAATTACTAGTCTATCTAACCAAGAAAACACTTTAACTAGCAAGTAAAATTTCATTCCAAGCTTAAATCTTCAAGTACTAGTAACAAGTACCTAGTCTAAAACTTGAACAAAAGCTAAATAAAATTTGAAATCAATAGCAAAAGTTCATAGTAGGTACCTCAAACAAGCTTAGATCTTTGCTTAGGAAGAAGAGGAGCTCACTTTCTATGGTGGAGATTGTCTAAAATTGAAGAGAAAGTTTCAAGAAAATGAAACAAAAGAGAGGAGAAAAAGGCATAGAGAGGGCCGGCCAAGAGGGTAGAGAAATGGGAGAGAAATAAGTCAAGAAAAGAGAAAAGAAATAAAGAAATAAATGGGAAAAGAAGTGACCAATCATAGCATAACAAGAGTCAAGATAGGGTTTAGATATTTTGACATAATAGTTACTAGTTGGTTAAATATGATTGGTGCAAATTATAATCACTTATCACTTAATAATTAACAAGCTTTATGACATAAATTTTTAAAGCAAAAGAGAGGGAAAAGGGAGTAGGGAGGGCCGGCCATGATGAAGCAAAAGAGGAAAGAAATAGGCCAAGAAAATAGAAAAGAAATAAAGAAAATAATGGGGAAAAGAATGACCAATTGTAACAAGACAAGAGTCATGTTAGGTTGTATGCTTTTAATGAAATAATGACCAACTTGGTCAATTTTGATTGGTGATAATTTTAATCATTTATCTCCTAGTAATTAACAAACTTTATGGCACAAAATTAAAGCAAAAAGAGAGAAAAATAGGGAGAATAATTTCGGCCTAGAGGAGAGAAAAGAAGAAGAAAATTTCGGCCAAGAAGAAAGAAAAGAAAGCAAAAGAATAAGAGAAATTTTTGGATAAAATTGAGCTAAAGTTCAATTGGTCAATAGACTAAAAAATAGTAGAATAAATTAGTAAAAATTAAACACTATTATACGCTAATGGTCCAATGAAATTAATCCAAATATGGTACTTAAGTGTCCCACTTAATCATGAAAGAATCTCATTTACTTAACCTAATTTACTTAAGTAATCTTCCAACTAATAAATCAAAGAGTAACACTAAACCTTAAATAAGAGAAATCTCTTTATAAAATGCATTTCAGTTTTCCGTTTCTTTTCTTTTCTCTCTTTCTTTTTTTTCTACTAACGGACATAACATGAATTAAATGGGTTTTGATGTGAATTTCTAGGGCGTTACACCTGATGCATGTTTAAGTGTTAATTCTATTTTATGCCTGATACTTGTTAGCTACTACAATGTGCTATATGAGGGTAAGATGTGTACTTTATCACATATATCCCGCAATTTGTTACATGCATAACTTCTATCAAATGTGAATATACTTGTTTGTGAACTTTCAACTGAACTGAGCCTTCAGGCTAGACTTCCGTGGTCATATTTCACCAGTTACACCACGGTTAGTCATACTAGTTAGGAGAATATAAGGTGCTGGGTGTTAGGGTTTGTGTTCTTTCCTCTGAGTTGAGATTCCTCAAAGAGGCCAACTTTGGACTGAACAAACTATTTTACCCTCCAAGGTTGAGATTTCTCCCTAGAGTGGAGATATTGAGGAGGTAAAGGTGCATGGGTGGTTTCAGGTACTGTTATCTGATACTTACCTGCTCATTGGCAAGGACCTGGTTTCTCTGTTGGTCCAAACTATGACAACCCCACCTTACCCTAAGGCGTACCAAAGGGCTCAGCGGACTGCCTGCCTGGCTCTTGCCAGGACTCAAGTCAAGCACGCACTAGAATCCATGAAACAATGGATGTTATATAGAAAACTCATAAATACATTCATATGATTCAAACTTAAGAGTAAAGGTACCAATTAAGTAGTTTACATCACAAACACCTAAATAATACAATAAAATCTCAAACACCCTTTTACTAACAAGATCCTACCAAGAACTACTCTTGAATCCTCACCGCTAACCTTAATAATAAGAGCCTGTTAATGAGAACAAATAAAAGGGATGAGCTATAATAGCCCAGTGAGGTTTCCACACAAGTAATCACTCAGGCAGACAAGTAGAAAAATAAATAAACAAATAACATGTGTTATAAAATAATATAAGAACCAGTTAAGTAAACAATTGATTAAATAAAGAAGAATACATCTCAACCACAGGAGCAAGTTCAACCACGGGAGTATCAAGTACATAATCATGTGGCAATAGTTTTCGAACCAATAGAGAAAACCAAGTCTTTGCCAATGATCAAGTAAATATCAGATAATAGTACTCGTAACCATCCATGCACCTTTACCTCCTCAATACCTCCACACTAGGGTGAGATCTCAACCTTGGAGGGTAAAACAACTTGTTCAGTCCAGAGTTGGCCTCTTTAAGGATTCTCAACTTAGAGGAAAGAACACAATCCCTAACACCCAACACCTTATATCCTCCTCAATACCAGTATGACTAACCGTGGTGTAACTGGTGAAGTATGACCACGAAAGTCTAGCCCGAAGGTTCAGTTCAATTGAAAGTTCACAAACAAGTATATTCACATTTAACAAGAGTTGTGCATGTAACAATTTGCGGGATAGATGTGATAAAATACACATCTTACCCCCATATAGCACATTGTAGTAGTTAACATGTATCAGGCATAAAATGGAATTAGCACTTAAACATGAATCAGGCGCACACAAGGGAACACTCACCTGTAAATCTCCAGAAAGTGCCTCGTAAAACGTGTGAGGTTCAGACTCGGATCCTGAAATTCATAAGTAGCCTAATTAACCTACTAGATTTTCTTTCAGAAGAATTTTATAAAATGTACCCAAGTTTAACTAGGGTTTTAAAATCAATGTAAATTGGTTATAAGGAAAATCCAAGAAGTTGTAATTAAGGAGTCCAACTAAAACCCTAAATTAACCAATTAAAGAAATTTAAGAAATTTCCTTTTTGAAAGTACTTTGCTTCTAAGGGCAAATAATTCATTGAGTATCAAAAGTAAGGTTAAATTCAAAAGGAATAATTAATACTAGAAATTCGTTACTAATTTTCATTTTATGTATCATATTAGTTGCAAAAACTTTAATGACTCACCATAAATTTTGGATCAAAAGAAAATATTGCTAAATACTATGGACTAAAGAGGTATTTTAAATAAATATCAATTAGGGATCAAAGTTTTTGGTGTAAGAAGAAATTTCATCCAAAATAATTAATTTATAAGTAAACTAGCTTTTAAAGTCCAAGAAATATTTATTGGTAATAGTCAAGTATAATTTAATAACTTAGCAAAACTAGTATAGGTTAAAATGAGAAAACTCCAAAATATCCTATACTTAGGTAAATTAATGGTTTTAAACTAATTAATATCAAACTAATGATATTTAATTAAATTAAGACTAGTTAATTAGCAAATTAGGATTATTTGGTGAAAACATACTAAATCAAGTATAAAGTGAAACTAGTCAAAATTTCACTCACACATTTAAAAGCCAAGTTTCTAACAAGTTTAAATCTTTAAAATTTATAATATTTTCTTCCTAAAATTGCTTAACAAGGTTCCAAATTCATTGCACAACATTTTCCTAAAAACCGGTTAAGTAGATTAAACTTAAGGTGCTCAATATTTGGTGTTACTTCATCCAATTTACAAACTGAAATTTCCAGCAGTTCATGTCATCAAAACTTGGCCAAAACAAGGTTAATATAGCTGGAAATATTAGGTTATCAAAGCTGGAATTTTGTAAACTAGTAAAGTTGAAATTTGTTCAATGTTTGGAACAAGGAAGTGCCGGTTTTCAAGCTGAAATTCCAACAACTTCAGCCCACTAAAACAGGCCTTAAATACTGAAATTTTTCAAGAATTTTCCCCTAACAAGACTAACCAACATGCCTTCTAACTCTAGTCAAAATTTCAGCCATGAATTCCAAGGTTTGCCACTCAAATAAAGCATCAATTCTTATACAAGTCCACCCTAATCAAGTAGATTGTAACATAGTTAATCTACTATTAAAGAAAGGATCAAAACAAGGGGAAACTTCCTAATCATGAGTATAAATATTCATATATATAACAAGAGAACAAAATATAACCATAAATCTTAAGTACTTAATGAAATCATAAGAAAAACATAAGAAATCTTCTATTAAAACTTGAAAGAACTTGAAGTTTCTTGAAGAATTTACCTCAAAATAGGTAGGGTTTTAGTTGAAGAAGAGTGGATGATTAGTCCCTTAAGAACCTTCAACTTTTGAGCAAGATTAAGCTTGAAACTTTGAGAGAATTTGTTAAAATTTTAGGGGATTTCTTTTCTAGTTAGGTTTACCTTTTGGGGAAAGATTAAGTTAGTCTTTTAAGTGTTTAAAATGTATGAAATTGAAGAGTATTTCTTGTCATATGGTGGACGACCAAGAGAAGGAAAAATGCAAGGAAAATTATGCCAAAATTTTGAAAAGAATTGGTAAAAGTAAAAGCAAATGATAGGTGGCCATTCTTGGGTGCTAGGCGGCATTAATCTCATAAATATCTAAGTAATAGGTGGCCTTACTTTTCCTAAATATCTAAGCTTGGTTGGTAACATTTAATTGGTGAAATTTTCCTATGATTATCATCAAACATGTATTAATAATAATTCAAGAAATCAAATTGTAAAAGAAAATTATACAATAACAACTAATAAGGAAATTTTTACAACTAACTTTCATAACATAGAAACTAAATGGTTTTAAGCTTCTAAGGTTTTACACAAACACTATTGCCACATGATTATGTACTTGATACTCCCACGGTTGAGCTTGCTCCTGTGGTTGAGATGTATCCTTCCTTATTTGATCAATTGTTTACTTAACTTGTTCTTATACTGTTTTGTGGCACATGTTATTTATTTATTTATTTTCTAATTGTCTGCCTGTGTGTTTGCATGTGTGGGAACCTTACTAGGCTATTATAGCTCACCCTTTTATTTTTTCTCCTTAAATAGGCTCCTATTATTAAGGCTAGTGGTGGATTCAAGAGTAGTTCTTGGTAGGATTTTGTTAGTAAAAAAAAAATGTTTGAGATTTTACTGTATTAGTTAGATGTTTATGATGTAAACTACTTAACTGGTACCTTTACTCTTAAGTTTGAATCATATGAACATATTTACGAGTTTTCTATAAAATATCGATTGTTTCATGGAATCTAGTGCACGCTTGACTCGAGTCTTGGTGAGAGCTAGGCAAGTAGTCCGCCGAGCCCTTTGGTACGCCTTAGGGTAAGGTAGGGCTGTCACATTGACCAATAATCTTTTTCAAGTTTTCACCAACAACAAATTAGTCATTATTTTTTTGATTTTAGTTAATTTGGTCCATTAGATTTTTTCAAGTTTTCACCAACAAGAAGTTAGGATCTTTCCAACTTTGATCAATTAAGAAGTGGAGACATAATGAATCTTCAAATTGTGAAGTTTTTATAACTCCAATCTATTAAATATAATTAACCTAATTTTTAATTTTAGAAAATTAATTTGATTACAATTTTATCAACATTCTTTCTAATTCATCCTAAAGTATTGGACGAAATAGTATTAAATCTATTATTCTTATAGTAATTGGATAACAAAAGAAAATTTCTTAATGACTTGAGGGATTTCTATAGTTCAACTAACCACCTTAATAAGTATTCTAATTTCTTTTGGAATTCAAAAATATAAGGATTTAACTTCGATTACCATTTGAAAAAAATTTACAAAGATCGTTTAAGAAGAATATTTTCATGATTATGCTCAAATTAACATGTTAAAGCGTTCACAATTACTAAATAGCTAATTTCCCATAAGAAATGGTATTCACACTCCACTTATATCTTCTCACACACATTTTTAAGTATTTATCTACACAAAATTTTCACATTAATTAGTCATTCTATTTTTTCTTTTTCTTTCCTTTCTCTTCCCAAGTTTCTATATTTTTTGTTCACCAGTTTGATGAATTAGAATCTACAAAATTTAACTTACTAACATTTTATATAAAGAAACAAGAAGGAAAAATAATTAGTACAAATTTGAATTTTCTTTAGTTATTGTGGGCTTGTTACTTCATCAATTAAATATTCTATTGAATTAAAATTTTAATTTAACAATATTTTCAAAAATCAATCTTTTATAAATTAGAGTTGCATTTTCTACTTGGTGAATATCTAATTATAATAATATTAGTTAAAGATTGTGATGAACTCTTTGCTTTGCATGAAAATTTTTATAGTTTGGATTCTAGGCTGTAAGTTTCAGTTATTAGCACAATGATTTGATAAGTCAAGACTCATGCTTAAGCTTTGAAGAATCTACTTCTTGTAGGAATAGTAAATGGTTAATCCTAATTGTATCCAAAGCTTTGCTTGATGTAGTTTGAAATGGCCAAAATGAACAGGCTAGAATGGATTCACTAATCCAAGTGGACAAGGTCACCTGTAAGACAAAAAAGGTCAGAAGCATATGGGAACTCACCCCCTCCCCCAATGGCCTCCGATGATTAAGTAGGTACTTATCTTAGGCGGAAAAGTAAAAATAAGAAGGCTTGGATGTTAAAAGAGGGAGCATACCTATTTGAGAACAAGAAAGGGTATTCATACCCGATAGAGAAAGGAAAAAAAATCCTAGGAAATTGATAATACATTATGGCATCTTGGGACTGAGACCCCGACTTGATATCTTGAAAGTTGATACTTTTAGCCTAATATGTGTAAGTATTTGAGTAGTGCCTGTCTTGTTGATTGGCAAGCATTTGTCATATCACATTCAATCGCATCAAATTTGCCTTGGGATGGGACCGAGATAGTTTTTCAACTCAGTGGCCTTAGGCTCGGCTTTATCCACTTGATGTTTCCCAGAGTGCATGATAAAGAATTTGGCAGCCTTTAAGTATTGGCTTTTATCACCTAGTGTTTAGTTGAAATAAGAATAATGCTTCGACTGGGGACGAAGTAACTGCAAACAAATGGAAAAGGCCAAAAAAAAAATGAGATGAGGATGTCTCATGCCTAAATTGATTCAAGGTTTAATGATAGTGGACCTGACATGAATTAAACCAAAAATAATATGAAGTTGGGCTTGAATAGTTACTGGGCCAATATAAAATATCTGCTATAGTATAAGGTTGGACTGCCTAGATCTACTCCTCACACAAGCCCCTTAACTTGGATAGAATGATAATGAATTTTAGTCATCATGTCCCGAGCTTATGTACCTCAATTGAGAGTTAACAAGGCACTAGTCATGTGGCGGTAATCTTGATGATTGATTGATCGTTAGAATCAAAGAAACACTACTTATTATGAAGAGCTTTTAATTGAAACTTATTCAATGTAGGGTAGTTAAGGCGGTAGCCTTGCATCTTTTCAAGAATGAGACTTCATTGTTTGGGAGTACTCTTTTAAATAAAAGAGTTTTGAACTCATTTTCCAAAGTATCGTATTGAATGTTCTTATATTTAGAGAATGAGATTTGATTTGTTCAAAGTCTGCGAACTAGGTTCCTTTAGTGATCAACCGCTTGATTTTAACCAGGCGTACAAGGCTATTGCCACTATTTGGAGACATTTAGCTCAAAAAATAATCCGTCTAAAGATTTTACACCTTCCATGCTGCGAAGCCCCTAGTTCGGGAGTAATCCGTTTGGGGGTTTCAACTCTTTTGGGAGGGAGATCAAGGGCCCTTGTTTTTGCAAAATCAACAACCATAAGGTTCAAGAAACACCATCAGTGTATAGGTACTTCTAAGAGTATATTCATATTTCACATGGCCTTTCAGTGTAGCTTACTGAAGGCATTTTGCATCGAGGGTTTCACCCTGAAACTTTTCAAGTGTCTTGTACCTTGGTGATCTAAGATGCTTGCTATTTGCCAAATACTCCGCCGATGCATTTATAAGGCCAAGCTAATTCTGGCCAAAGTTGTCTCTTGAGATGAAATGAAGCTTCCGAGCTTGCCCAGTTATAGTTGTCGTATGTCGCATCCTAAAATCGATAAAGCACGGTGCTGGTGGGGTCGTTGACTGTCGCGTCCCGAAAAGATAGTCCGAACCGGTGATCCGTTTTGAAAATAAAGATTTTTGAAAAAACCATGTGCATGTGATAAAAATCGAGTTTTTAGTAAAAAGTGTTGTTTTGAAAAAATATATTTTAAAAGAAAATAAGGTCAAGACTAAAAGTGCGACAGTTTTAGCCAACTAATTTTGAAAAAGGATTTTATTTTAAAGAAATGGAGTTGCCACTTGGTATTGAGTTAGGGTATACCAAGTCACCCAAAAAATCATTTATCAAGGAAAATTTTTAGAAATAACATATTTAAAACCCTTTTTCGACTCCAATCTACCAAAAAACGAGAGAAAAAGGTCTGGGAGTCACATTTGAAGAAAGGGACGGCAAAGGCTCACGCTTAAGGCACCCTTTCTACCTAGCTGAAGCTAGTTGCGAGTTTTAATCAAAATTTTCTGAATTAACCCTAAATTCTATCGCGTTTTGAACATGCCTAAATGAATGCAAATTTTAAATCTAAATGTGAGTACCGGGAGGGTCGAAATGTTCCGTCGAGGCTTGGTTTAGATTATCGCATTAATTATGAAACCCGAGTCGAGACTTCGACGAAATCATGAGTGTGAATGCAAAAATAGAATGCAAAAAGAAAAGAAAAATAGTAATATAGCTAATAAGTGTCAAAGACAGTGGGCATGCAACATAACGGGTACGGAGGACTAATAACTCGTGACTGAATGTTCCTACTCACAGAAGGGGGAACGACATATACACCACCGCTTCTCGTGTAAGTAGACGACTATTTCTAGTTGGATCACACAAACGTCCTAAAAGTCTAAGCGAAAATGTAACTTAAATGTCATGCACTGTTAAATACTAACAAGATAGACAATAACAATGATTATATACATATATAAAAATCATGCAAAATGATGAAAAGCTGAAAAAGAAATATTGTGTGAAATGATGTAAAATGCACACGGGTACACCTAACACTAAAATGCCCTAAGGGTCTAGCATTGGACTAGCCCTTTCTAGGGATTCCCACTAGTGTTGGACTAGTGGAGAAATGATAAAGCCACAACTAGCATTGGATTAGTGTGGTGACAGAATAATAAAAACTAATAAAATATAAATCAAAATAATAAAACACAAATTGAAAGCAAATAAACATATAAAGACAAATAATATCACATAGGAGTACATAACACGTAAACATAATATTCTAGATGCAAAATCTTGAGGAAAGCGGTAGAACATATAAGCACACAAAAGCAAATAAACCCTAACTATTATATTGGGGGGGTTTAAGTTACAATTTTGAAGGGGAAAAAATAAAAAAAACAACCTATCTGATACGATCGGGGGCGACCCTCTCGTATATCATAGGAATATCACCCCAAAGATCGTCTTGAAGAATCAGGCAACAATTTAATCCTAATCCTTCCGCTGAATTGGACCAAATTGTCTTCAAAAGAAACAACCTCGATGAACTTTAGACCCACTTTGATTCATAAACCAAAGCAACCTCAACGTGGAGATTGGTCGCCTTGAATTTTACCCTTGTAGAAATCTTGAACCAAAGGATAAACTTTGCTTGACCGATACGAGCGAGTTCATTCGTCTAACCAAATTTATTCTAAGGACTTGATCAAGACAAGAAGAAAATTCTAAGCTAGGAGAATGGTCGCCATGGAATCACTCCAATAAGACCAAGAGTTGGTTCTAATCGAAGAAACCAAGACAAAGCTCTCTAAAAGAGAAAACTCAAATTTTATTAATCACAAAAATCATCATAAAATTCGTAACACATTTTTGGCCTATTTATAGGCTTACAAAAGTAACCTAAAAACATGCTAGAATAGTCTAGAAAATTAACTTAAGTTGTATCCTAACACAATAGGTAATTACTTAAGGATTACAACTTGTAAACTACTTAGGAAACTGAAATAAAAGCTAAACTTCTAAAAAAATAAAAAGAAATTCGCCATAAAATAATAAATGGGCTAGGTCATTCCTCCTTGGACTCCATTGGGCTTCAATCTTGCATTTTTAAGGCCTTCAACTTGGGTCCATCAAGCCTAGCCAACTTGTGTGCATCATCTTTGGACCATATGCTATTTTTTGGGCATTTTTTTGGATGCATGTTTAATCCAAAACCAAAACTCAATCTTCAAGTCCAATTTTCTCGATTGGTCCACGGATTCTCCAAACTCAAGAATGGTTGAAAGCACAAGACTCCTTGTAGAATCAATCAAATCACACAGATTGACAAATATCATTGATGAAGCTTCCAATTTTAAAACGGGTGCTACCACGCACGTATCACTATCTATTACATTTATCTATCTAAATACACAATTTTGTTAAAATACAAGAAATGAAGCCTAACTATTACATTGACCAGCTAAATACAAAAATATTATATTTTTTGTCAAACTAATAAAATTCAAAATTAAATAACATAAAGTAAATAAATATGCAAAAAGTGCATAAAATAAGAAATATGTGAAGAAAATGAATAATAAATCACATAAGGGCAAATTGGAGCATATAAGATGAAATTAAAAAGAAACAAGGATACGTCTTTGGAGACCCGGTACTAAAATACTATAAAATGAACAAACAAGTCACGGTACCACTATTTTAAAGTAATAAAGCATAAAACATAGAATTCTAACAAATTGAGATAAAAATGCAAATTTCATTAAACTAAGGGGCTAGAACAAATTTCTATAAAACTACGAGGGTGAAATTGAAAATTCTCATTAGTCTGAGGGGGCAAAATACAAATTAAAGTGAATTGGGGGGGGGGGGGAATATAATTCCAACAAATGTGGATCTAAAACAAATTCCAGCAACATTAAAGGATAAAAATACAAATTTCAGCAATTAATGGAGCCTAAAATCAAAATTCCAGCAACATAATGGGGATCTAAAACAAATTTCAGCAACATGTAAAGGACTAAAATACAATTTCTAGCAATTAATAGGGCCTAAAATCAAAATTCCAGCAAGTCAAAAAGACTTAGAATAAAAATTCCAGCAAGCTTAGGGATTAGAATAAAATTTCCAACAATCTAGGACTTAAAACTAAAATTCTAGCGTGTCAAAGGGACTTAGAAGAAATTCCAGCAAGTGGGAGGGGTGAAACATATGAATCTAGCAAATATGAGGGGAAAACATGCAAATTCCAGCAAGTTGGGGCACAAGAATATAAATTCCAACAACGTTAGTGGATAAAAACAAAGATCCAGCCACTTAAAGGGACTAAAGATAAAATTACAACTATATACAAGTACTAAAACACAACTTCTAGCAACAATAGGGATTAGAAAACTAAATTCCAATAACAATAAGGGCTAAAAATGAATTTTCAGTAACTTTAAAAAACCAAAAAATGAATTCTCAGCAATTTAAAAGGGCCAAAACTGAATTTCCAGCAATGTTTGTGGGGATAAAATATAAATCACAGCAAGCTTATGGGGCTAAACATAACTTACAGCAAGCTTAAAAAATCAAAGTACTAATTCCAGCAAAGTCTATTGATTTAGAATGAAATTTCAGTGACATAGGCTTCAAAAAATGAAATTCCAGCAACTAGGACTTAGGACTAAAATTCCAAGAAGTTTAGGAACTTAGAACTCAAATTCTAACAAGTTTAGGCACTCAAGAATAGAAATTCCAGCAACATAATACTTAAAAATAAAGTTTCAGCAAGTTAAAAGGGGGCAAAATAACAAAAATAAAATGAGCTTGGGTAAAATTATGAACCAATTGGAATCTAATTGAGAAAATGAATCCAGAGGGGATCAATCTATGAAGAATTAAGGACCTAAAATGTAGAAAACAAAAAGTTCATAAGGCATGATGATAATAGCTAGATCCTATCGGGCCTAAAACACAAATATACATTTCATATAAACCAATTTAATAACGATACTAAAAATACACAACAAAAGCCTGAAATAAACCCACGCCCCTAGCTCATTCTTCCTAATCCAATAGAAAACCAAATTCCCATTCAATCGTCAAATTCCAAATCAACAAACAAGAATCTCAAACTTCTTGAATCATAAACAAATACACATCACAAATTAAACACAACTCATACCAAATCTCATGGAGTAAATGAAAGGAAATCAAAGAGGACCCTAGAATCTCACCTCTTCAGCCAAGAGAATAGCAGTAAGGTGGTGTCACTGGTAATTGTTGATTCGGGTCTCATGGTGGGGCTATTTGGCTCAATTTTGGATGGAGATTGGTGACTATTTTGATGGTTTTTAGGGGGAGTTTTGTTGCTGCTATAGGATTATTTTGGGGCTGTGATTTGAGGCTATTTTGGGTGGATTTGGGGCTACTTATGACTGCTGTATTTGGGACTGTTTTTTGTGAATTTTCTGGTGGCGTTGGTGGGCTGAAGTGTAATGTTTCGGGGCTAATTTTCAGGCTGTTATTTGGGATTGTTTTGGTGGATTTTCTTGCAGCAGTTGAGGCTGATTATGGTGGCTTTATGGGGGCGACTTGGAGGATGTTTTTGCAGTGGTGATTTGGGTGACTTTCGGTGGCGATAAGGCTGATTTTGCAGTGGTTGTAGAGGCTATTTTGGTGGTTCTATGGCGGAGATAGAGAGAAGGTGATGATGGAATGGAGGAGGGATTGAGGTGGTGGAGGTTAGGGGCTAAGACTTGGGTGATTGAGTGGTGGTCCGATGAGTGGTTTATGGTGGGTTAAGAAGCTGACGGTGGAGAACAGGGGAGAAGAGGAAAGTTGGAGAAGAAATTTGAACCCAAAACCCAACCCAAAAAACTCAACAAAAAATTTTTTTGGTTTTTCCTTTCACATATTAACAAAATTTTCAAAGTAAAATAGAAGAGAGTAATTAAGAAGTTACTTTTTGAATCTTGAAAACTTTAAGATAAGCAGTAGATAGCTGAGGAAGACAACTGCTGGTGTGTGTGGCGTGTGTTTGAGTGAGTGTGTGTGTGTGTTTTTTTTTGTGGTGAATGGTATGTGTTTTAATCTCAATAGATAAAAAAGAGTATGTGTTTTAGGATTTTTATTTTTATTTATTTTTTATTTTAATGGAGGGTGTTTATAGAGTTAGCAATCTTGGCCTTCAAGAATACTACAAAATAACCAAAAAGTCACCGGTAATAAAAATTTTAATTTTATTTTTAAAATATATATATTTTTAATCTAAAAATAAAAAATTAATGCAAAGAAATGATAGTAAACTCTAAAATTTGTCAAAAAATTTAAAACAGATTTCAAAATAAAGATTAAAGCTTAAAACTGATCAAAAACGCGTTCGAGATGTGAAAAGACGATTTTGCCCCTATAATGACAAAATGCATAGAAAGATGACTATTGGCCATGAAAAATTGTCAAAAATTAAAATAAGCCTAAAACCCTAGAAAGTGCATTTATGATTCAAAATTGGTGAAAAATGGGTTAAAAATGTAAAATGATAATTTTATCTCTGGTCCAACAAAAATACACAAAAAATGGCTATTGGTATGAAAAAATTGTTAAAAATTAAAAAATAAGTTTAAAACCCTAGAAAATGTATTTATGATTCAAAATTGGTGAAAAATGGGTTAAAAATGTAAAATAATAATTTTGCCCCTAAACGCGGTATTTACAGAAAATATAGCAATCATCCCCAGAAAAATAAAAAAAATTTAGAAACGTACTTAAAGACTCAGAAAAATACATTTGGGACCTGCAATGAGTGAAAATGGTGTTCACGATGCGAAATTACCATTTTGCCTTGTGCTGGTAAAATATAGAAGAAAATACCAATTAAACCCGAAAAAATCATAAAAAATTAAGAAATACGTATCAAAGTAAAAATATGAATTTAAAACTCCAAAGCTAATGGAAAATATTTACAGGTAGAAATTACTATTTTGCCCCCCCGAGATTATTGATTTTGTTCCCCCTTTTTATTAAAAAAAATTAAAAATTGACCCCAAAAATATAAACACCTCCCCAATGTTTGAAAAATAAATGGTGTGTCAAAATTTAATGTCTACACCGTAAATTAATAGGGCAACACATAGCGAATACCAAATGGATGATATGATCGTGGCATGTGCTAGTAACTAAAGAGATGCAGCTTTTAAGAGACACCTCTCCAGCTGCCATGTACATTATTGTCAAATGTCAATAAATAATGGGAAGCCTTTTTAATTCCACACTGTGGCGCTTACCTTTTTGGTTTTCTCTTATAAATATTGGGAGGATCGATAATCTCTTTCACTTTTTCAATTCCTAGCTATTTTGCTGCTCAGCTTTCATAGAAAAACCTCAGTTGTTTTATCTCCTCTTCTTCTAATACCTCTTTGTATTTTTCTCTTACTTATTTCATCATGAAAATCATAGACATGAACCACTCTACTAAGGCTATAGCAAAAGAACCTTCAAAGAGATAAACTTGTTCTGAAGCGATGGTTTCACAAGGAGAACCCACTCTTTCTCCATCTGCCTCTAGTTAAATTGCTTTCCACCTAGGCTGCTCCTACTCGAGCGACTCTAGCCTGAAAAGCCCTTGCCCAAGCTGCTAGGACCTCTTCCTCAAATGCAAGCTGAAGCCCAGCACTTGTAACAAATCCATTCAGGGGCTTTGTTATGGGATCGCTATCTGGTAGTTGCCCTTGATATCTCGACCAAGGACCAAACCTTCCTCGACTTCCAATTTTGTCCAAAATGGAGTCGAGTATTAATGATCATGCGGCCAATGCCAAGTGACTAAAGAGTAGTTAACAAGCTCAATTCTGCCTTGAGATGCAAACTACGCCAAAGGGATTGTCACCCTTTTTCTTGCCCAACACTTGGCTATTTCTATAGTTGCGGTAGAATACCCCTTTACTACGCAGCTTTTCAAAACTAAGCCACTATTCTTAATGTATTCCTTATTTTATAGGCCCATGCTTCTTCTGCCAAGATGATGACACAGATGGAGGAAATGCATGAATCCTAGCAAATCAAATATAAGATTCATGAATCACAGAAAGAATTGGTTGAAGCCAAAGGAAAACTAGCACAGGCTGATGAGGCCAAAAAAGATTTAGTTAAACAATTATTTGAGGCAAAGGCCGAACTTAGGGCCGTGCTTGAGAACAAAAAAGAAAACAACTTGATGCCAAAAGCCATGTTTGGTTGAGGCCCATACTTCAGACTCTTATATATGTCTCATCTCTTTTACATAATTTTTAAATGAAAATAATGTTTGCCGAGTTTTTTTGTTTTCTCAATTTATTATTTCATCAAGCTATCTTGCTCCCTATTATTTTTTACAAGTTCAATTATGACTTGTAAAAAATAAACAAGTTAATAGAACCAAATCAATTGAAAATGATTTGTCACATTTGTCACACTAACAAAATATACATAATTCAATGCCAAGATTTTTGGCTAGAACATTTTGTTTCAAATTTCAATCACCATTTACCAGTCTCGGTCACTGTGTTCGGTCCTTCCCAAACCAAAAGGTAGCTAGGCTTTTCTTCTAGGATACGTCCCACCTTTGGAGTTCAGCAAAGATTTCTTCTCCTAGGGTATCTCCCATATTTAGAGTTTAGTAGAGATTTATTCTCTTTGACAAACATCCCATCTTTGGAGTTTAGTAGAGACTTCTTCTCTTACGGTACCATCCTATATTTGGAGTCTATACATTTTGTTCAAGTTACATATGAAGGCCTAGATAGCTAAAATATATGTATTGAGACTGGCATAGCCAAAGTCATACGAAGGCCTGGACAACTGAAGTCATGTCAAGGCCTAGACAATTGAAGTTATGTGGAGCCTAAACGACTAAATTATGTCAGAGCTTGGACGGTTGAAATTATGTAGGGTCCTAAACAACCGAAGTCATGTGGAGGCATAGGACCTGGATGGCCAAAATCTATGATAAGGCTTGGATGGCCGATATAATAATTGGGCTCAAATAATCGAATTCCGTCATGAGACTGGGATGACCAACTTATCAGATGAGGCCTAGGTGGCCAAAATGTATGATAAGGCCTAGACAGTCGAGATAATAATGAAGCCCAGATAGTCAAAATTCGTGATAAGACATTGAGAGGCTGAATTTCATGATAAGGCTGAGATAATAATAAGACCTAAACAGTCGAGGTTGACGGTAAGACCTAGTGGACCAAGAACCGTGACATGATCCAAATGACTAAGCTCTGTAATGTGGTTAAGATAGTCAAGATTAGAGCTTTTAACGAGCCGAATCGAGCTGAATACTTCTTGTTCAAATTCTGTTCATTTAATAAACAAATCGGCTCGACTAAGCCCGATTATCAAACGAGCTAATATTTGTGTTTGAGCTCACCTCGTCAAATAAACAGTATGCTTGAGATCGAATTCGAATTCGGCTCGTTTAACACAAATGAACCGAGCTGGAATAAGCTCAAACGAGCTCAGTTCGTTTAACACAGACAAACAGAACTCAATTGAGCTCAGTTCATTTACACAACCAAACCGAGCTCGATCGAACTCGATTTTTACACAATCAAACCGAGTTTGATTGAGCTCAAATATTTTTATTTTAGAAATAATATGAAAAGAAATTATTACTCATGTTCACGAACATAAACGAGCGTTCGCAAACAGTATTCGAGTTCGTTCGTTTAATAAACGAGCTCAAATCCTTATTCGAGTTCGACTCGTTTAACTATTCGAACAAGTTGAATTCGAGCTTTCACAAGCCAAATCAACTTGTGTTTGTGAACAACTCAGTTCATTAAAAGCTCTGGTCGGGATCAAGGATAAGGCCTTAAAAGACTGAAATCCGAATAGAGGCCTCAAGGGGCCGAAATCCATAATGAGGCCATAGTGGCTGATACCAATATTGAGATTTTGAGAGGCTAAAATCCATGATGAGGTAGGTGTGGCTGAAATCCATGATGAGGCCCTAAGGGGGCCAAGTACAGTGTGAGGCCATGAAGAGCTAAACTCCATCATGAGGTCTCGAGGGGCCAAAGTCAATAATGAGGTGACAAGGGGCCAAAATCCAATGAAATAGAAATATACAAATGGTTCAAAAGGCAAGAGTCCAATGAAATCTATACTACTTACAAAGAATAGAGTACTTGAAGTTGATTCTCAAAAGAGCTGAGGTCTAGAAATCCATAATGTTTTAAAGGGCGGACACTTCGCTACTTTGCCAGTCAAATACACTTTTGGGATTATGAGCAGATCTTGAGGAAGTGCTCAATGAGTTAATGCTCCTCGGCTTCAACCCCAAAACCACCCAAGAGTGCTTTCCCACGAGAAAGTGGGCAAGGCATGGCATAGAATTAAGCTGGCAACTTGGTGAGGAAGAAGGCCAATACAAATACACGAATGTGGTCCCGTGGGTTCCCTTGACCATAGTAACAGGAGACGGCAGGCAATTCAAAGCCTAACAGTAGGGGTTCATTTTTTATTTGCGCTGTAAAGGGCAATACCTGGAAAAAATCCTAAATATATCTGAGCTGACGTTTGAGCAGAAAGTTGCCATCACTTTCCTCATGGTTTCCTTGGGAAGAAACTCTCGCACGGCTCCTATACTGGTCGACTGATATAGGTCCTAAGCAACCTAAGAGGGGGTGAATTAAGTTCCTTTTAAAAGCTTAACTCGATTTATGCAAATTTTCAAAAGTAAATTTACCAAGTTGTGTATGTGAGTATTTATGTAATTAGTGCAACAAATGATAAGACAATAAACAATAAAGAGGAAAAAAAATAGAGAATAAGATAGATTGATCAAACCCTAGCTTCCAAATTTCACCAAACTTGAAGCTTCAATACACTTGAATTCCTTCACTTATAGGTGACACAAATATACCTTGTACAAAGATTAACTCACCTCTTGCTCACCCTAAACACTCACTAGTTGAACTAAGAAATTTTTATAGCTCACTCAAGCTAACCTTTTAAGATACAATTGAATCTTTCACACTCGTAATAAAGAATTCACCTTTTTTGGTTACAACACAAAAACAAATAGAAATTGCTTTTTCTTGCTCAAGAATGCTATTCAAATGCTCACTAATTGTCAATATAATTGTAAGCAATAACTTTGGATTTTAATGCTTTTATAGTTCATCAAAAATTGCCTTCAACAACCCTCCAACGATCAAGCATTTAATACAGGAAAAACTAGTCATTAGGGTGTTCAGTTGGCCTAATGCCAAGGATGCTAGTCGAACCATCATCCGAAACCTTATATATTGAGCTGAATTTGATCTCTTCAGACAGCCGAAGAAGATGTCCATTGTCCGAATTACTGGCCAAATGCTTCTAACTTTTTTCAGGTGTCTTCAGGCGATCGAATCTATATTCAGAACACTGTCTGAATGATTCTAATCATTTTGGAGACTTTTCGGACGATCGAACATATGTTCAAATAGGTGTCTGAAGGTTTTTGACCATTTTGATAAGTTTTGGAAGGTCGAAGAGATGGCTGAACAGGTGTCCGAAAGAAAGATTATTTTCTATCTATTCCGGAAAGCTTTTGGACGACCGAAGCATTGGCCGAAGTGTTGTCTAAAGGCTCTTTGGATGGCCAAAGCTCTGAAATAAACCTCCAAATAGGTGGCCAATCATTTTGTTTCTTGAACCAATCTTCCAACTTGAATAATTTAAATTTGATGATGCTTGAATACTGTTTAATGCTACATAACATTTCAAAACAAGATATAGTAATATTTTCTATCAAAATTAGGATTTTATTCTCCCCTTTTTTATGATGGCAAACCAATGGTGCAAAAAACAAGCCAAAATGCAATATCACTCAAATTTACCATGCAAAGTTAATTCATCATGCAATATACCATTTTACTCCCCTTTTTGGCATCATCAAAATTAAGAGACTCCCCCTTAGAAAAAATCCCCCTTAGATGACGGACTATATCAACAATGCCAAGAAGTAAACACATTGATAGTAATAAAGATGGCACAATATATGTATAACAACAATATTAATAACAATATACAAAAGCAAGAAAACACAAATGAAAGCAAGAAAATACAAGTAAACACAAATGAACACAAGATGTCCTTACAACACAAAGTAAAGCAGCTAAATTAACATCACTAAATCCAGCTAAATTAACATCACTAACATCCTAACATTACTAAACGAACTAGCTAACTACTAGACACTAGACCCAATTTTGTAGCTTCCAAAGCTTGTAGGGTACAATAGCCAACTCCCAAGAAGTCACTTCTGGCTGAGTAGTAGGAGTATGAGGATGCTCTACTGAAATGGTATCCTCTAAATCATCCAAAGTAGTATGAACCACCACTCGTGTAACACTCTTCACTATAGTCATAGTCATCGCTGTCTTATGTGACTGCTCATGAAGCTCATGTGACTCATCATGTGGCACATGTAGTAAATCATCATGTTGCTCTCTATCCTCTGGAGCCTCTATCTCTACATCCTGATGCTAATCTTCTGACTTACTATCACTTTCTGATACCAAATGATGTTGCATAAAAACATGACACTGTTATTGAATGCTAAAAGACATACCCAAGAGCTGTCCATGCTCTATACAATCAACTGTCTTGCTCATACTCTTCATCTCCTTCATCATCTTAAACTGATTCTCCTCAATTTTAATCAATCATTCCTTCATTTTATCCAACTTCTAAAGATGAGATAGAATCTAAGTCAATGTATCTTAAGATACAGTAGGAGGAGAAGTAGGAATAGATTGAGCATGGATCAAAGATGATGGCTCAAAAATAGAAGAAGGTGAGAGAGGATGAGATGTATGAGGAGAAAGAGTGTAAGTGGGTTGAGTAGGCTTTTGAAGTTCCAACCACTTATTCTTGTACAACCACTCATCATTATAAAACTTAAGATGGAATGACTCAAAATACGAACATGTAAATTAAGGATTTTCAACTTCATTACCCGTGATAGGAATCTTATAATATTTGAATACACAAGAAAGAAATTTACCAAAAGGCATGTTACTACAAGTGTCAAACATACATGTAAGAATATACTCATTCATGATAATGCCAAAGTCAAGAGGTTTTTCTTTTAAGACACAATAGAAAAGATATAACTCCATTCTATATGGTTCACCTCTATGACCAAAAGTAGGAGTCAACAAAATACATACAACTACAACTAATATTCTAAAAACTAGATCTAAAGAAGAGGGCTTGGCTTTTGCAGTAGGGTTAAAAGAAACTTTAAAGTAAGATTGAAGCTTATCAAAACTAAATTGATGCTCATAAGTGGCTCATTATTAGAATGAAAAGAATCTAGATACGGGATGACCATTTTTGGACTTGTATTAGAAAATGTGATTTACAATTTTATAATAAAAGAAATTGTCCAAGCCATTGACTCTGGAAACAATGGAATTATTAGACTCTCTTTTTCTAAGATTAGCAAAGAATTAAATGAGCATCTCAGGATATGATTTCTCATTAAAATAAAGCAATTTTTCCTAAATTTGTTACTCAAATTTTTCAACAATCAAGTCCAATTTCATTCTTCTCAATTCAGATTTTAAACAAATACGCTGAAGAAAAACATTTTTTTAACAAAATTCAGTTACCTTTCATCAACATTTTTTCCAATGAACTCTGCCTGAACTAGCCTCAATTCTATGTTCATTAGATTTGGTGCAGGTTGTGAAGATTCTCTAGATTTCTTCTTCCTTTTGTCTTTACTCCCACTTGCACCACTACTACTTCCTCTTCTAGTTCTCATTACTATCAAGGAGCACGGATTACACTTAAAAGAATTCAAGAAAAGTGACACATACCAACTGACAGAGTGAAAGAGAAAAAATTGAGCCCCCTTTTTAAAACTAATCCAGGAAAAATGGCTTTTACGAATAAAATGATCCAACAACCACCAATTAGTGGTGATGGAGATTATGTTTGTAAAGAAAATTAAGGTCAGAGAACAACCAATTAACACGAATATGACATAGAAATTTTGGCAAAATAACTTTTAGATTTTGCGATTTTATGATGAATTTTTGCAAAAATAAAAATGAAAAACAAGTTAACGGTAATTAGGAATGATGTTTCTAAGAAGGATTTTGAAATTACCTGGTTCAAATAGATGATTGATAGAGAGAATTTTATGATAAAGTGGAAGAGGGAAAATGAGTTTTGAAAAAAAAATGAAGTTCGAATACCTTTTGCGCTTGGAATAGGGGCATTTGGCTGCCCAAACATCACTTTTGGCATTTGACCATGCGTCCGAACTAGCCTAGGGTTTGGGAATATGAAACATTCGGCTACCCGAATAAAAGAAAGGTGGCCAAATGGTCATCCGTTCATAAAATTTGAAAAAGCCCTTCAATCGTCCGAAACAGAATTTTGAGCGTTTGAAGAATTAAATTTTGAAAAATAAAAAAATGTTCAGACGTCCAAAAACTTCCTTCAATCGTCTGAAAGAGAAAAATTCCAAAATTTGAAAAAGCTTTAATCGGGCATTCGAACCTGTGCTTAGGCCGGCTAATTGAGACACAGAATGCCCAATTTTGATCTTAGAAAATCAAATCTTTCAAGGGTAATGCTTTGGTGAAAATGTTAGCCAACTGATCACTAGTACATACATATTCAACATTAATTTCACCCTTTTGAACCAAATCTCTAATGAAATGATACTTGATATTTATATACTTGGTTCTGGATTGTTGAATGGGATTTTCAGTCAAATTAATGGCACTAGTATTATCACACTTGATCGGTACACTATTGAAGAATAAACCAAAATCTGAAATAGTGTGCTTCATCCATAGTAATTGTACGCAACACGCACCCACAGATGTATATTCAGCTTTCGCTGTAGATAAAGATATAGATCCTTCTTTCTTGCTAAACCAAGATAGTAAGCATTTTCCTAAAAGATAACAAGTCCCACTAGTACTCTTCCTATTTAATCAATATCTGGCAAAGTCACCATCAGAATATCCTACTAGGTTAAAATCATAAGATCTAAGATATCATAATCTATAGTCTAATGTGCCTTTTAAATACCTAAAAATATACTTAACGGCCATCAAATGAGACTTCTTGGGACAAGATTGAAACCTAGCACATAGACATGCGACAAACATAATATCAGGTTTACTGGCGGTTATATAAAGCAAACTACCAATCATGTCTCTATACACTACTTCATCCACCTTAGTGCCTTCTTCATCCTTATCTAATATGTGGAAGTGCAAATTAGAGTACATACTGGCCTTGATTCTTCCATACCAAATCTTTTGAGTAACTCTCTTGCATATTTGGTTTGATTTATAAAAATTCTATTTTTCATTTGATGAATTTGAAGACCAAGGAAAAAATTTAGTTCTCCCATCATACCCATTTCAAATTCATTTTGCATCATGCACGAAAAATCTTTACATAGGCATTTATTTATAGTACCAAAAATAATATCATCAACATATAGTTGAATAATAACAAGTTCATTTGAGTAAGATTTTGTACAAAGTGTGGTGTCTACAATGTCTCTCATGAAGACATTTTCAATCAAGAAGTATCTTAATCTTTCATACCAAACTCGAGGAACTTGTTTTAATCCATACAAAGCTTTGAAAAGTTTGAAAACATGATCTGGAAATTTTTTATGTTCAAAACCGGGAGGTTGTTCTACATAGATTCTTGATCAACAAAAACTTTTAGAAAAGCACTTTTTACATCTATTTGAAGCAATTTAAAACCTTTAAAACAAACATATGTAAGAAGCATTCTTATAAATTCAAGCCAAGAAACTGGTGCAAAGATTTCATCAAAATCTATTCTTTTTTCTTGTACATAACATTTTGCCACTAATCTTGTCTTATTTCTAACACCCTTGGTGCATCTTCAACTTCTTGAATGGTAAGCTTCTCCAATTTCTCTTGAACACCTATATTATCATTTTCACACACATCTTTTGCGATAACATCATTGAGATTCATCAAAAGTGACATTAATTGCCTCTTCTACAACTAAAATTCTTCTATTATATATTCTATATGCTCTCTTATCACTAGCATATCCTAAGAAAATGTCCTCATGCATTTTTGTCTATCAAACAAACCAAGGTGTTCCTTAATGTTCAAAATAAAGTATTTGCAACCAAAAACTTTAAAATAGCCACTAATTGGCTTTTTACCAAATAAAAGTTCATAAGATATTTGGTTTAAAACACATCTCAATAGAACTCTATTCACAACATAGCAAGCCGTATTAACAGCTTCAGCTCAAAAATATTTTGATAAATCATATTCGCTTATGATGGTTCTAGAGGCTTCTTAAAGAGTTCTATTCTTTCTTTCAACAACACTATTTTGTTGTGGAATCTTAGCGGTTGAAAATTCATGAGTAATACTATAGTGATCACAAAATTTCAAAAAATCACAATGTCGCACCCCGAAAGGACACACAGTAGGGTCGTTGACTGTCGTGTCCCAAAAAAAACGATCCGATCCGGTGATCCCTTTCGAAAAGGTAGAGTTTTGGAAAAACCATGCATGTGTGATAAAAATCGAGTTTTTTAAGTAAAAAATGTGTTTTTTAGAAAAATGGTATTTTAAAAGAAAATAAGGCCGGGACTAAAAGTGCGACAATTTAGGCCAACTAATTTTGAAAAAGGGTTTTATTTTAAAGAAATGGAGTCGCCACTTGGTATTGAGTTGGGGTGTACCAAATCACCTGAAAAATGATTTTACAAAACAGAAATAAAATTTTTAGAAAAATCCTTTAAAACCCTTTTCTGACTCCGGTCTACGAAAGAAACGAGAGAAAAAAGTCAGAGAGTCACATTTGAAGAAAGTGAAGGCAAAGGCTCACATTTAAGGCACCCTTTCTACCTAGCCGAGGCTAGTTGCGAGGCTTAATCAAAATTTTCTAAATTAACCTTAAGTTCTATCGTGTTCGGATATATCTAAATAAATGCAAATCCTAAATCTAAATGTGGGTATCGAGAGGGTCAAAATGTCCCATCGAGATTTGGTCGGAATTATCGCATTAATTGCGAAACCCGAATTGAGACCTCAAGGGAGTCACGAGTGTGAATGCAAAATGAAATGCAAAAAAAAAAAGAAAATAATGATGGTAAGTGAAGAAAGAAAGTGGGTATGCAACATGACGGGTACGGAGGACTAATATCTCGTAATTGAATCTCTCTACTTACGGAGGGGAGAACGGCATGTGCACCACCCTTCCCACGTGTCACGGGTCGTTCGTTTACCTCTTGACGTAACGAGCCGTGTGGCAAGTAATGCTCCGCACGCTACTTCCGCCTACTAACCGACTGTGTCTCACAATTCTAAATATAGCAAATTAATGCATATATAAACTTTAGAGACACAGTGGTAAAATAGGAAATGAAATTTCATTCAATAATCGCAAAGAATACAAGTTCGCTTTACAACCGTTCTCGTGTCCAACTCCTTATCACCCCCTATAATAGTCCTGACAAAAAAACTCTAAGTGACAGGAGTAGACACTGTTTTTCTCTACAAAAGGAAAAATACAACAACAAAGCTATTTACATGTACAAGAAGAACTAGCATCTAAAATTACATCACTAAGCTTCTGGTACTTGGTTCTTCATCCCTGGCAAGTATCGCACCGATCTGTGACCGGTGGTCCCATGAGTCCCGGGCGCTGGTGGTGCCGGGTGCGCGACTTCGTCCTCCCGGAAGTCCTGATCAGCAACGGCAAGCACT
Organism: Mitragyna speciosa; assembly: GCA_024721245.1. NCBI lineage: Eukaryota > Viridiplantae > Streptophyta > Magnoliopsida > Gentianales > Rubiaceae > Mitragyna > Mitragyna speciosa. Next base: position 26,590,240 of record CM045553.1, on the reverse strand, counting down.
GTGCGGGCCATGCGGCTACGACACGAGTTCGACAAGTCGTACCGACTACAACACGAGTGCGATAAGCATGAAACGCACCGGTGCGATAGGGCATGAGGCCTGCTACACGGCCACGCCAAGCAACGGCCGCACGACTCTGGGTGCGGGTTGGGCGAGCGCGCAGGCGCGATCAATAACGGTGTGCTGTCTTGGGCAACATACTCCTTGGTCTTCAACAGGTGGCAGGGCATAGCGTTGAGGTGGCCTATGACATCCTCCCCCACCTGATTTGGCGACGTCCTCGAAGCCTTTGAAGCATTGTAAGCATCAATCATATTTTGAAAGGCCTTGAGGTTTGTTGCTCGTTCCCAAGAATTTTCATCATCCCCACATCCTTGCCATTTTATGAGGTACTCTTGATGATTTTTGCGACTATGTCTTATCATTCGTTCATCAAGAATAGCTTCAAGCGACTCGTTTTCCTTGAGCTTGGATGTTGAGACCTTTTCGCGCATTCTGTCCCCTCGAAGGGTCTTCCATGTCTTCATGGTAGGGCTTTAAAAGACTAACATGAAAGACTGGATGGACTTTCACCAAGTTGGGACTTCCACTTTATAGGCTACCTGACCAATCCGCTTTAGCACGGTCACAGGGCCAATGTACTTTTGTAGTAAGCGAGCATCCCTGTTTCGCATGAACCTGCTCTGGTGTTGGCTAGGCAACTTCACCATAACTTTGTCTCCCACTTGGAATTCAATGAAGCGTTGATCTTGATCTGCATATTTCTTCATGCGCTCCTTAGCTTTCTCAAGAAAACTGCGAGTGATTTCAACATTTTGTTTCCATTCTTGAGAGAAGCTCTGTGCTTTCGGAGACTTTAACTTTTCCGCAGCATCCACCGTGTAAGGTAACAAGGGCTGTTATCCGGTAGCAATTTCAAAAGGGCTCTTATTAGTTGAAGAACTCTTTTGAGCATTGAAGCATAGCCGGGCAACATCCAGTAATTGCACCCAATTCTTTTGGTTGGCCATCACAAAGTGTCGGAGATATTCCTCCAACATTCCATTGAACCGTTCAGTCTGGCCATCAGACTTGGGATGTGCCGAGGAACTCATGTTCAATTTGGACCCAAGTATTTTGAAGAGTTCGGTCCAAAAATTGCCTAAGTAAACCGCGGATCACGATCACTGACAATCTCTCTCGGAATTCCTCAGTATTTGACAATATGCTTGAAGAAGAGTTGAGCAGTCTCTTCAGTTGAGATAAACCGGGATGCCGGGATAAACGTTGCATACTTGGAAAAGCGATCGACCACCACCAGAATTATTGCAAGGTCTCCCACTTTCGGTAAACCGGGGATGAAGTCTAGAGATACGCTTTCCCAATGTCTAGAGGAAACCGGAAGTGGCTCAAGTAGCCCACCCTTCTTTTGACGGTCGACTTTGTCCTGTTGGCAAGTGAGGCAAGTAAGCACGTAGTTATCTACATCGTCCTGCATTTGCGGCCAGTAGTATCCTCGCTGCACCAAAGTCAATGTTCATTCCATTCTTGGGTGTCCGGCCTACAAAGTATCATGGCACTCCTTGATCAAGGTTTTCCGTAATTCCCCGCCTTTTGGGACATAAAGACGGTTCTTCTTAGTTAACAGGAGACCATCATCAAGCCAAAACTGTCTAGCTTTCCCCTATTTCACGAGTTCGACCAAATATTGTGCACTAGGATCTGTCGGTATCAGGTTCTTTATTTGGTCGTCGATATTGGTAGAAATTTGATTCCCATGCAGGGCAGCGGCGTAACAGATCGTTGTTAGGTCAGATCGTCTACTTAGTGCATCCGCTACTTGATTTGATTTTCCGTTCGGTATTCCAGTATGAAGTTAAATTCTGCCAATAACTCTTGCCAGCGTACTTGTCGGCTACTTAACTTGGGTTGTGTCAAAAAAGTGGCTCACAGCAGTGTTGTCTGTTTTTACCACAAATGGTGCTCCCAGCAAGTAATGCCTCCAAAGGCGTAGGCAATGAACTACCGCGAGTAGCTCTTTCTCGTGTGCAGTGTATCTTAGTTCTGCTCCATTCAGTTTTCGACTCTCAAAGGCCACAGGGTGACCTTCTTGCATTAACACTCCACCCAAGGCGAAGTCAGAAGCATCCGTGTGCACTTTAAAAGGTTTTGTCACATCGGGCAGTGCAAGCACGAGATCAGTGGATATGCTCGTTTTTAGTTGTTCAAAAGCTCCTTGGTAATGGACGTCCTAATTCTATGCTTTCTCTTTCTTGAGCAAGTCCGTCAGTGGCAAGGCTATCTTAGAGTAATTCTTCACAAAACGACGGTAGTAGTTGGCTAGGTCAAAGAACAACCGAAGTTCTGTGACACTGCTTGGTGGTTTCCACTCCTTGATAGCTTGTACTTTCTTGGGGTCTATGCGGATTCTGCCTGACTCAATGATGTGCCCCAAGAACTCTATTCGTTGTTGTGCAAATGAACACTTTGAGGGTTTTGCATATAGTTCATGCTCTCGCAACCGGTTCAGCACCTTCCTCAAGTGTTCCAAGTGATCATCCAGCGTGCGACTGTAGATCACAATGTCGTCCAAGTACACTACTACAAATTGATCAAGAAAATCCCGGAGTACTTGGTTCATAAGAGTGCAAAAAGTGGCCGGGGCATTGGTTAGCCCAAACGGCATCACCAAGAACTCGTATGCCCCGTACCTAGTCACGCAAGTTGTTTTGTGCTCATCTCCCTCCTTGATTGGAACCTGCCAGTATCCCGATCGCAGGTCGATCTTTGTGTAGAACTTTGCGTGACAAAACTGATCAAAGCAATCAGCAATAAGTGAAATCGGGTATTTATTTTTCACCGTAATTTTGTTCAGAGCCCGATAATCCACGCACATACGAAGCGTTCCATCACGTTTCTTCTGGAACAGCACCGGCGCTCCGTAAGGTAATTTCGCAGGGACAATTATGCCGGAATCTAGCATTTCTGTCAAATTGTTTGCGAAGTTCAGCCAACTCCGGCTGTGACATTCTATATGGGGCTCTAGCTGGAGGCTTGGTTTCAGGAACCAACTCAATTTCGTGGTCAATTTCTCTCCTTGGTGGAAGACTTTTTGGTAGCTCGTCTGGCATCACGTCTTCAAATTCCTCCAGCAGCAGTTTAACCTGGTTGTGGCACCGGTTCAGAGTTTTCCTCCACTTCTTCCCAACGCAGATGCGCCAGGTAAGTTGTTTCCCTCTGTTTTAGGCCTTTCTTCAACTGCATTGCAGAGAGATTCGTTCCCCCAACATTCCCTACTGAGGTGCGAATCATGCATGGATTGTCGCCCAAAATGATGAGAGAGTTGCCATAAGAATGTATTGCAATCCAGGTGTCCCTTAAAAACTCCAACCCAATGATGAGCTTGAAGTCGTCCATTACTGTTAAAAAACTAGTTCGCGCTGTGAACGAACCAGCTTTCACGGACACTCCTTTGGCTATCCCCACGATCGGTTACGCAGCAGAGTTAATTGCCTTCACTCTGCCCGTGGACTTCTCCAATACTAAACCCAACCGCTCTACTTCAGTAATGGAGAGATAATTATGGGTCGCTCATGTGTCTATCATGGCTCGAATCGGCTTCCCATTTACCTTCAGGTCTACGTACATTAGGCCGTTGTTCTTGCCTCTCATAGGCCTGACCTGTTCTATCTCTTCCTCTTCGAAAGTAGTCGTAGCCGTCTCCTCCAAAATCGGGCTACCTGACTTTGCAACAACACGGTTTTTCTGCTTGGTAGGTGCCCTTGCCTAAAGCTTGGCAATCACCATGTCAATTTTCTCCTCTAATGTGGGTTTGGCCTCTGTCTTCTGAGTAGAGCTCTTGAATGCATTGCACCAGTAGGAGAATGCCCCCATAGCATCCTTTTCCTCCTGGTCACCCAACTCCTCGCCACCGTCTTCCTCTGAAGGCAGTTCTTCTTGGCAAGGAAGGTTTTTGTCTCTAATCAGTGCATTCCCAACTCCTCGCCACCGTCTTCCTCTGAAGGCAGTTCTTCTTGGCAAGGAAGGTTTTTGTCTCTAATCAGTGCATTCACGAGTTTTCTCGTCGGATATTCAGCCATTCGGTGAGGACCATTACAAACATAGCACCCTGTCTTCTGTTAGTCCCCACTGTTACTAGTGCTCGGGCCTCGGCCCTTCTGTTGTCTTGTCTGTGCATTATTTTTGAATGTGGAGGGTCGATCTCCCCCACCTTTTCCCCCATTCGGCCTGTTGAATTTATTACCCGACCCTTTAGACTGGTTGGTCACTGGTTTCGTTTCTCTCCTCAGTTCCAGCTGGTAGTCGACCAATCCTTCGGCCTGGGCAATGACTGAGTCCAGGTCCTCAACCCTGGCTCGTTGCAATTCTGCTCCATATCAAAGAGAAAGTTTTCAATCTCCCTCGCGTCTCTTGCCCCGCCAAACGTATTTGGCTCGGGAACTTTTGGTCTATTGAAAGCCCTCGCCATGTCCGGAGTATGGGCCATGGTGTTGTTGTTGGCCACCGCCAACTGGAGGATCCGCACCTCTGCACGGAGCTCCGTCATCATTTCACGCAATTTGGCAATTGCATTTCTATTCCCCACGACTCCTCCCTCAAGAGCCTGGGTGTCCTCAGCAATTCTTTGAGTGATCCCTTGTTCCCTCTCAAGGTCTGCACTCAAATGGGTAAGGTCGGACTCCGCCTGCCCCACTCGCAGGTCCAGGAGAGCGGCACCTCCGTAACCCAAACAGATAGAAGAAAGTCGATTGACAGCCCCCTCTAAGGCCTCAATCCGTGCTTTATGTGTAGCCATCTTTGCGTTGTTGTAAGCCTGGTTCCTCCCCCAGCGCTCTGATACCAACTGTCACAGGTCGTTCGTTTACCTCTTGACGTAACGAGCCATGTGGCAAGTAACGCTCCGTACGCTACTTCCGCCTACTAACCGACTGTGTGTCGCAATCCTAAATATAGCAAATTAATGCATATATAAGTTTTAGAGACACAGTGGTAAAATAGGAAATGAAATTTCATTCAATAATCGCAAAGAATACAAGTTCGCTTTACAACCGTTCTCGTGTCCAACTCCTTATCACCCCCTATAGTAGTCCTGGCAAAAAAACTCTAAGTGACAGGAGTAGACACTGTTTTTCTCTACAAAAGGGAAAATACAACAGCAAAGCTATTTACATGTACAAGAAAAACTAGCACCTAAAATTACATCACTAAGCTTCTGGTACTTGGTTCTTCATCCCTGGCAAGTATCGCACCGATCTGTGACCGGTGGTCCCATGAGTCCCGGGCACTGGTGGTGTCGGGTGCGCGATTTCGTCCTCCTGGGAGTCCTAATCAGCAACGGCAAGCACTGTGCGAGCCATGCGGCTGCAACACGAGTGCGACAGGTCGTACCGACTACAACACGAGTGCGATAAGCATGGAACGCACGGATGCGATAGGGCATGAGGCCTGCTACACGGACGCGCCAAGCAACGGCCGCACGACTCTGGGTGTGGGTTGGGCGAGCGCGCAGGTGCGATCAACAACGGTGTGCTGTCTTGGGCAACATACTCCTTGGTCTTCGACAGGTGGCAGGGCATAGCGTTGAGGTGGCCTGTGACACCACGTGAGTAGGCGACTATTTCTAGTCGGATCACACAAATGTCCTAAAGTCTAAGTGAAATGCAACCGAGATGTCATGCATTTTAAAAATGTGTCAAAATAATAATAATGAGAATAATAACAATAATAATAATAATAAAATCATGCCTAATGGAAAAAAAATTAAAAGTGTGTGAAATGAGATGTGAAATGCATGCAAGTGCACCTATCATTAAAATGTCCTAGGGGTCTAGCGTTGGACTAGCCCTTTCTAAGATTCCCCACTAGCGTTCAACTAGTAAGAAAATGAGAAAAAGCCACAACTAGCATTGGACTAGTGTGGTGACAGAATAACATAAAACATGAATTAAATAGTAAAGCATAAATTAAAAAAGCAAATTAAACATATAAAGACATATAAGATCACATAGGAGCACATAACACGTGATCATGCTATTTTAGATGCAAAAATTCTAATTAAAAGCGGTAAAACAAGTAAGTACATAAGCACACTATGCAAATAAGCCCTAACTATTACATCGGGGGAATTAGCTACAATTTTAGGCAGAAAAATTAAAATGCCTTATCTATTACACTTGCTATCTAAATACAAAGTTTTTGCTAAAATAAGTATGGTAACCTAACTATTACATCGACTAGCTAAATACAAAAATATTATATTTTTGTCAAAATAATAAAATGTGAAATTAAGTAACACAAAGTGCATAAATACGCAAAAAAAAAATTATATGAAACGTATAAAACTGTATAATAAATCACATAGGGGTACATTGGAGCACATAAAGAGAAAAATAACGAGAAGTCGGGATACCTCTTTGGAGATCCGATACTAGTACTTAAGAAAATGACCACACATGTCAATGTATCGGGATATATACAAATAAACATGAAGCATTAACAAAACTGGGATAAAATATAAACTCTTAACAAATAAGGAGACTAAAATAAAATTCTATAAAGCTTAAAGGGTAAAATAAAAAAATTCACGTAAATGGGGGGGCAAAAATATAAATTTCAGCAAGGGAAAAATTGCAAGTATAGAGAACTTAATTGAAAAGAACTAAACATTTAGGGACTAATTGACAAATATCACAAGCTTAAAGTGCATAAATTAAAGGTATTCCATGACATAGTGACAATAATCAAATGACTAGGGGCCAAGACATATATAAACATTCTATAATCCAATAACTAGAAAATGTACAGAAAAGAAAAGAGATTACGGTTTAGACAAAAACAAAACACCAAAAATCTAAAATAGAAAATCAGAAAAGAAAAAAAAAACACTAAAATTCAAGTTATAAATTTTTTCTTTCTTTCTTCCCCAGGGTCGTCTTCTTCCGTGTTTTCTTCTCTCTTTTCATTCTTCCCACTCTTTCGCCTACTATGACTGTTCTTCCGGCTGTCTCATCTCTCTCTCTCGCTTTCTCTATTCTATTTTCCTTCGTTCTTCTCTTTGTCCGGCTTCTCCCTTCTCTCCCTCTCTGGTCTTCCTTTTTGTTCTCTTTCAGTCCGAACTCTCTCCGATCTCTCTTTACTCTCCAAAATTTCCCCCCTTTGATTTCTCTCTTTTCCCTCTTCACTCTCTTTTCTTTTCTCTGGTTTCCCCTTACTGCTCTCTGTTTCCCATCCGATTCTCTCTTTTCTATTTCCCTCTCCATCTTCTATCACTCTCTATCTCTCTCTCAATTCTCTCTACTCTTTCTTGCTCTCTGTTCTCCATTTCAACTTCAAGCTCTCGCCCCCCTCCATTTTTGGTTTTCTCTCTTCTGGCTCTCCCTGTGTTTCTCATTCTCTCACCCAACAGAAACCGTCCCTTCCCCCCAAATTGGTTTTCTTTCCTAAACATGAATAACCAAGTTTCATCTCAAAATTAATTTTCCCAATTCTTCCAATTTCAAAATCCCTAAGAACAAAAAGTAGCAATCTCTACTCAATACCATTGTAATCCAGACAACATATATGCTAATTCATGAATTATGTACTACGAGACACAAATTGGAGGACGAATTGAACATTGGGGCCCAGAGCACAGTGAGAGATTACAGTAGCATTGCTAGTGGTGGCGCGTGGTCCTAGCTGTGGTGGTTAGGCTAGATGAAAATCTAATGGGTGTGTGATGGTGAAGCTGGCAGAGTTCTGGTGATGTTGATGTGTGAGACGGAGCTGACGGTTATGTTTATTAAGGTGGTGATAGTTGGAACTGATTATAGGGCTGAGGTTACCATGGCTGTGTGTGTTTGTATGGTTGTGGTGTTGTGTAAATGGTGGTGATTCGGTCGACAATTGGGGCCGTTTCTTGTTTGTTTATTGTCTTTTCTCTTCGCAAGTAATTGAGGTATTCTTGCGGTGGCAGGGGTTGATGAATTGGTGGTGGCTTGTAATTTGGGGTTTTGTTGCTATAGGCTCTGGGGCAAGGGTTATTGGCTTGACGATGGAGCTGTGAATTTACTGTGTCGATTTGGTTGTTTTTGTCGGTAGTGAAGGGGGAATTTGGAATGACCGGGAGGTTGGTGATTCGAGTGGCTTTAGCTGTGGGTTTGGATGGTTTTATGATTGTGATGTGGTGATTTAGACAGAGCTTTGGTGGCTGATTGCTATGTTTTGGTTGTTGTTGGCTGTGAATGGTGGGAGGATGGTGGTCCAATTAAGGTGGTTCAGGTGATAGAGAAGATAGAGGGAGAAGATTACGATGGAAATGGAAGGAAAAATAGAAAACTCAAACCAAAAAAAAAAAAAAAAACCAAAAAAATAGCAAGCCAAACATAGATAAACGGCTAAAATTCAACCAAAATTCTATCAGATTTTTATAGCAAAAATGAAAAAGAATGAAATGAATCCAGAATGAAAGAAAAGAAAAAAAAGTAAGGTATTACCTTTGGAGCTTGTAGTGAATCTGATGATGAACAATTATGAACCTTGATGATGAACAGTGATCAGAAAATGAGAAACGGCGACCCTCTTTTTTAGTGTGTGTTTTTTGTGTGAATATGTGTGTTTTGATCTAAAAATGGAGGAACATGTATGTGTTTTTAGGGTTTGCTTTTTTTTTTAGTTTTTTCTGATTAAAGGGGTATTTATAGGCAAGTTGTCTTAGTCACCAAGAATACTACAAAATAACAAAAATACCACCAGTAATAAAAATTCTAATTTTATTTTAACAAAAATATTTTTAACCCCAAAAAATTAAAAATTAATACAAAGAAACGACAGAAATCTCTAAAATTTTCAAAAAAATTCAAAGTAGATTTCAAAAATAAAAGTTAGAGTTTAAAGCTGACAAAAAACGCGCTCGGGGTGTGAAATGATGATTTCACCCCTGGCTAACAAAAATACACAAAAAACAACTATTGGCCTCAAAAAAATTACCAAAAATTAAAAATAAGCTTAAAACCCTAGGAAATGCATTTATGACTCAAAAATTGATTAAAAAAATGGATTTAAACTGCAAAATGATGATTTTTCCCTTCGACAATGAAATTTCACAGAAAAATAGCTATTGACCTTGAAAAATTACCAAAAATTAAAAATAAGCTTAAAACCCTAGGAAATGCACCCATGACTTAAAAATTGACAAAAAATGTATTTAAACTGTAAAATAATGATTTTGCCCTTGGAAAATGAAAATTCACAGAAAAATAGCTATTAACCTTGAAAAAATTACCAAAAATTAAAAATAAGCTTAAAACCCTAGGAAATGCATTTATGACTCAAAATTGGCAAAAAAATGAATTTAAATTGTAAAATGATGATTTTGCCCTTGAATGCAGTATTTACAGAACAAATAGCAATCGTTTCTGAAAAAATCAAAAAAATTTAAAAACATACTTAAAGAATTAGAAAAATAAATTTGGAACCTAAAATGAGCTAAAATGGTGTTCCCGAGGCGAAATTATCATTTTGCCCTTATGCTGGTAAAAATATAAAAGTATACTAATTAAATCCAGAACAATCATAAAAAAATAAAAAATTCACATGAAAGTAAAATATGAATTTAAAACCCCCAATAGCTTATATAAAAATATTTACAGATAAAATTACTATTTTACCCCCTAGATTATTGAAAAATTAAATTTTGGCTCAAAATATAAACATGCCCCCAATGTTTGAAAAGTAAATGGTGTGTCAAAATATGGTGTCCACACACAATATTTAAATTTGGATCAATTATCACTTCTAATTTTTACAATGGTCAAAATTCAATAAATTTTGAACTTTTGCAAATAAGGAAACAAAATTTTTGAAAGCTACATCTTTGTGTGCAAGAAATAGCATCCAAGTATATCTTGAGTAATCATCCACAATAACAAAAGCATACCTTTTCCTCCCAAGACTTATAACTTGGGTAGGTCCAAATAAATCTAGATGTAAAAGCTTTTAAGGCCTTGAAGTAGAAACACGATTTTTTGGTTTAAAAAAAATCTTTGTTTGTTTTCCAAATTGATAAGCATCACAAATTTTGTCTTTTTCAAATTTGATTTTAAGAAATCCTCGAACAAGTTCTTTCCTAGATAACTCATTCAACAAATCCATATTAAAGTGGCAAATTCTCCTATGCCATAGCCAAGGATCATCGTTAGTAGCCTTAAGACACTTTATCCTATCACCATCTATTCTATCAAGATAAATAATATATATCATTATATCTCTTACCTCTAAAAACAATCTGATAATTATATCTCTTACCTCTAAAAACAATATGATAACTAGAATCAAGTACCAAACATTCATGCTTTTTTAATAACACATAAAAACCTCTGTCACACAATTGACTAACACTTAACAAATTATAACTAACACTAACAACTAATAGAACATTTCAAATAAAGGCTTTGTCATTGTTGCCTATGTCACCTACTCCAATGATTTTGGCTTTCATGTCATCTCCAAAGGTGGATTTTTCACTATTCTTTTGCTTGAGCTTTATGAACAATGACGGATCTCCGATCATGTGCTTTGAACATGCACTATCAATGAAGCACTTTGACTTCTTGAAAATGTTCTTGAGGCATAAACATTTGGTACCTTTTTATCTTTGGGTCCATAAGAGTTAGCATAAGGTTTTACAATCGAGATAGCTTTCATGTCTATTCTCGTGTTTCTTTTAACATAGCAACTATTTTTCATATGTCTTACATGACAACAAAAAGTACACATAACATGAGGATTATTCACATACATAGATCTAATAAATCTAACTCTATTCTTTATATATTAGGTAAATTTATTAGTACTAAGCATGCTTCTGGCTATGTCCTTGTCTAGAACCTCTTGTTTTTCCTTACTTAGAAATTCACGTAAGTCACTTATTCTTTTTTCAAGGTCTTTTGCTCATTCTTAATCTTGTAGTAAAAAAATAGATCTCTCATCTAACTTCTTTTTCAAATCTTCTAAATTCAAACCCATGTCCACTTTACTTTTCTTTAACTCATCATTCTCCTTGCTCAATCCCTTATTTTCTTGTACTATTCTAGCATTATCACATAAGAAAGCATTTATTTTCAATTTCAATTCTTTGTTCTTGGCATATGATTCTTTCGAACTACTGTGCAATTTAAACACAAAACCTTCAAGAACATCATCATCATCACAATCGTTTTTATCAATAGATGAATGATTTGAAGTTACATCATTACCTTCAAAGGCCATGAGGGCCATTTGAGCCATCTCTTCCCCATCCATTATTTCTCCTTTGGAATTGCACTCATTTCTAGTAATTTGAAAGTTTTGAATCTTTGCCTTGTTTTGGCTCTTCCTTCTTTCTTCTTCTTTGAAGGATATTTATTCATGTAATGCCCTAATGGCCCACACTTGAAACATTTATTATTTTGTTTCTTGGTGGCTTCTTGCTTGCCTCTATTTCTTGTAGAGTTTGATTGATTCATGTTGCTTTGACCTCCTCTTCTAAATTTCCTCTTATTTGAGAATAATGTTTTGAAGCTTTTAGTGAGCAAGGCCAAGTCGTTGTCCTCTATCTCCATATTCTCACCATCAATTGAAAATGAATCATCTTCATCTTATGAAGATTTGAGTGCCATGCTCTTCTTTATCTTGATCTCATCCTCTTCTTGTACCTTAGATTTCAACTTCAACTCAAAAGAAGTTAGAGGATTAATGAGGGATTCAATATAAAATGAATTTAATTTTTTGACTTCATCAATAGCTGTAACCTTACTTTTCCATTCTTTTTGTAAGGTGTTCAATATTTTCCTATTTTTCTTCCCCAAAGAACATTCCTTTTGTAAGGCCTCTAGATCTTTGATAATATCATTAAATGACAATACGTCTTTGTCTATATTCTCATAAGGCTCCAATTTGAAAGATTCATATTTGGCTATGAGCAAGGCTTTCTTTTCTTCCTTAACATTGTCACTACCCTCATGTATATCTCTTAGTTTATCCCAAATTTCCTTTGCAAATTTACTTCCCTTGACCCTGGTAGACTCATTTGATATAAAGCATTATAAAGCACATTCATAGCTTTTGCATTCAAGGTAAGATTGGTTCTGTCTTGTGCAGAGAGTTCTTATTTAGTTTTAAGCATATGGGTACTCGTTTCTCTATCCTCAATAATAGAACCATATGGACCCTTGATCACTATATACCATAACTCAATATTAATTGATTGAAGAAATATTTTCATTCTCCTTCCAACTTACATAATTTACTCCATTAAACATTGGTAGTCTAGTAATAGATTGACCTTCTAAGAACAATGCATTGTTTGAGGTTGTCATGATATCTCCTAACTTGTTAAGCTAATAAAAATAATGCAAATGGAGACCAATGCTTTGATCCCGATTGTAGGCTCCTAGGCAACCTAAAAGGGGGGTTGAATTAGATTCCTTTTAAAAACTTAACTTGATTTATGGACATTTTCAAAAGTAAATTTACCAAGTTTTCTATGTGAGTACTTAAGTAATTAATGCAATAAATGATAAGACAATAAACAATGAAGAGGGAAATAAGTAGAGAATGAGATAGATTGATCAAACCAAAGGCTTCCAAGTTTCAACAAACTTGAAGGTTCAATACACTTGAATTCTTTCACTTGTAGGTGACACAAAAACACCTTGTACAAATATTGGCTCACTTTTTGCTCACTCCAGACACTCACTAGTTAAGCCAAGAGATTTTACAGCTCAATCAAACTAACTTTTCTAAGATACAATTGAAATGTTCACACTGACAATGAAGAATTCACTCTGTTTTGCTTACAACACAAAAACAAAGAGAATTTCAATTTTCTTGCTCAAGAATGCTATTCAAATGCTCACTAATTGTCAATACAATTGTTAGCAATAAATTTGGATTGTATTGCTTTTATAGTTCATCAAAAATTGCCTCCAACAACCCTCCAACGGTCAAGCATTTAATGTAGGAAAAACTAGCTATTGGCGTGTTCAGTTGGCCTAACACCAAGGATGCCGGCCAAACCATCTTTCGAAACCTTATATGTTGAGCTAAATTTGATATCTTCGAATGGCCAAAGAAGATGACGATCATCCGAACGATTGGCCGAGCTTCTAACTTCTTTGGGGTGCCTTTGGATGGTCAAATCTAAGTCCGAAACATTTCCCAAATGATTCTAATCATTTTGGAGACATTCCGGATGGCTGAACAGATGTCCAAATAGGTGTCTGAAGGTTTCTAACCATTCTGGATAACTTTTGGATGGCCCAAAAGGTGTTTGAAAGAAAGATTACTTTCTGTCTATATCAAAAAGCTTTTGGATAACCAAAGCACTGGCCAAAGATTATCCGAAGACTCTTCGAACGGCCAAAGCTTTGAAATGAGCATCCAAAGAGGTGGCCTATCCATTCTGCTTCTTGAATTAATCTACCAACTTGAATAATTTAACTTTGATGATGCTTGAATCCTGTTGAATGCTACACAACATTTCTAAACTAAGATAATTAGTAGTATTTTAGTTTGTTATAATTAAAATTAGGATTACAACTAACATCCCATCAACCTAGGGAGATCATCTTTCTCGCAAGACCTACCGTCTGACGCCTATCTGAATGACTTGGGTGAGAGGTCTTCAGATTGTCGTGTGGACAATTCAACCTTTGCTTTCCTCTTTGATTTGAAATACCTTCCTAGCTACTTGAAAAAACCATAGTTAGCTATCATAGACTCAGACATTTTTAAAAGAGCCTCTTCAGTTGCAGGTTGCTCATATCCGTGTTCAGTACTATTCTCGTGACTCTGAGGGCAATTCTCCAGAGAATCCCAAATAGTCATTTTAATGAGTTTGTGGAAGGCTATTTTGAAACACTCTAATGGAACGGCTTGTCGTAGATGGCACCAATTGAAGAGGCCAAAAACAAACCAACCGAAATATGTGCACTAATCTTTGCGAACAAGGTCACCTGCAATACAAAAGAGGTCAAAAGCACATAAGGGCTTAGTCCCTAATTGGCCTCTGATGTTTAAGTTGGCACTTTTCTCGAGTGGATAGGTAGAAAATAAAGAGGCTTGAATGTAATAAAGGGAGTACACTTCTTTGAGAACATGTGGAATATTTATACCTGTTAAAGAAAGAAAAAAGAAAATCCTTGAAAATGAATAATCTATTATGGTGTCGTGGGGTTGAGACCCTAACTTTATATCTTAAAAGTTGATACTTTTAGCCTAACATATGTAAATATTTGAGTGGTGCTTGTCTTTTCACTTGGTAAGCAACTTGTCATATCACATTCAATCATTATCAAATTTGCCTTGGGATAGGATCGTGATAGTTTTTAACTTGACAACCTTATATCCACTTGAGGTTTCTTGAAGTGTATAATAAAGAATTCGAGCGACCTTTAAGTATTGGCTCTTTCCACCCAGTGTTTAGTTGAATTAAGAATGATGCTTCGACTGGGGCCGAAGTAACTACAAATAAATAGAAGAGGCTAAAGATAGACGAAACTAGGACGTCTCATGCCTAAAGTGATTCAGGGCTTAAATGATAGTGGGGGCTTAAATAATAGTGGGTCTGACATGCATTAGACCAAAAATAATATGAAGTTGGATTTGAATAGTTACTGGTCCAATATGAAATATATCCACTATAGTATAAGACTGAGCAGCCTAGATGTGCTCTCCACACAGTTTTGTAATAAAATGTATAATTTCGATAGGAGGAAAACCCAATTCTAGTGAATGCCTAATCTTTACTTTGTTCCGTTCAAGAAGCACTAAGCGAAGTGTTTTATGATAATGGGTAGTAATTTAGTCTTTTTAGGAGTATATAGATTGTGTTATAAGAAGATCATAGTAGAATTCCATTGAACATCGATTGCTAAATTAAAGAAGACTCTTTAGTCACTGGAACTTGCTTTAGTGATCAGGGAAGACCCTTAAGGCCTTTCTTGTGTCAAGGTTGGGGTTTCAAACCCTGACCTTGGCATTTAGAAGGGGGAGGAGGATAATTGGATAGATGTAAGATCAGGGAACCATACTTAGCACACCATTGGAAATCTCACCCCACTTGTGTGAGGTGTAACACCCTAGAAATTCATGCCAAAACCATTTATTTTGCATTATGTTCATTAGAAAAAAAAAAAAAAAGAAGGGCCGAATTAGTGGAAAAATAATAAGGAATGATTTTCTATTTTACTAGTATGTTGTACTATTACCTTTAAGATTTGTACCTAGCATGTCTTGCAATATTTAATTATAGGATAAATGACAAAATCTCTTCTAATGACCCTTAGCCAAGTGTAGTATTCCATGGGAAGAAAGTCAAGATTTACTTTGCCTTTGTCTTGCTTTGATTGGTCCAAGTATTACCCAAACTTTCTCTAATTCTTTTCTTCTTTACTTAGTTAATTTTTCTCTCTTTCTTTCTTCTTTGGCCGGTTTCTCTCTTCTCTCTTTACTCTCCATTTTCTTTCATTTTCTTGGAGCTTTTACTTCCATTTGATCACTTTTCATCCATAGAAATTAAGTTGATCTTCCTCCTAAGCAACAATCTTGTCTTACTAAAGGTATTTCCCATGAACTTCTCTTCTAATTTCAAGTAGAAAGATCATAGTTTTCTAGCTTTTAAGTCATGTCTTTATGGTTAAGTATGATTTATTTTAGCCATGAAATATGAAGTTTTATTCCATGAATATGAGGTTTATGGACTTGTATGACTTGTAGATAGTGATTTAAACTTGAGATGGCATGATTTAGGTTTGATTTAGTTGAAGAAACTTGGAGTAGTTTAGGTGTTTTTGTGATGAATTTGGGTGAAATTGAAGTGAGTTTGATGTGAAATTGGTAGAACTACTTGAGATTGGGTTGTTTGGATGTTTTTCTTGCAGGTTAAAAATTTTGGGTTAGTCCGATTATAGGGGAAGTGCTGCCGAAATTTCTGTAAAATCTAGGAAATAAAAGTAATTAGGCTATGATTTAAAGCTTTATAAGCTGTAATTTAGTGATTTGAACGTGCAGAAATTTTCGTAGATTAGCTATTAGTGAATTAAACCTTTCCGAGCAAAACCCTAAAAGTTAGAAAAACCCTAACTTCGAAAACCCTAAACCCTAGGGTAAAATCCTAAACTCCAAAACCCTAGAAATTAAAGCCTAGAAATACTTGAGGTATTTCTCGAATTTTCTTATCGAATTACTTAGATTTTTATCCGGTTTTTATACAACTATTTTCTTTTAAATTTCAGGCTCCGGAAGTGAAACTCGACCGTATTACGAAATATTTTCTTAAGCACTTAAGGTGAGTGTCTTTATGTGTGCATGATGCATGAAATATTTTGTCATACTTGAGAATGTTATATTATGAAAAATTATGTTATACTTGTAATTGTTATTTGATGACATGTGCTACTTGAGGAAGGATGTGTACTTTATCGCATCTATTCCGCAATGTGTTACACGCTTTCATTATCTAATGTGTTACTTGTGCATGAGACTTCCGTGACTAACTTCACCGTTACTTCACGGATAGTCAACCCAGACAGGCTTGGGAGGATATAAGGTGTTAGGTGTTTTAGGGCAGTGTTGTTCTTTCCCTTTTGAGTTGTGAATCCTCACAGAGGCCAACTCCAGATTGAACTTTCTCGCGTGTTGGCCCTCTAAGGTCGAGATTACTCCCTGGATGTGGTAGCCTGTACAGGAGGTTATAAGGTGAACGGTGGTTAGGGCGTGTGTGATAATACTGGCATGTCCTTTGATAAAGACCTGAGTTATTATCTCGGTCCTAACATCATGGTTACATGAACAGTACTTGCTTCTCCTGCGGTTGAGCTTGCTCCCGTAGTTGGGCCCTGTATCCGCCATTAACTACTTGTCAATTAAATTATTCATAACCTGTCTATTTACCTTGTCAATTATCTTGTTCCATAAAATAATAAATTCCTGGTATGATTGCATGAGTTGGGCACTCACTGGGCTATTATAGCTCATCCCGTTCATTTGTTTTCTTTGACCAGGTTTTCCAAAACACTAAAGCTGGAAAAGCTGCTTTTGGATATAGTAAATGTTTTGCTTCATGTATTTTGATAGCCTAAATGTGTAGGCATTTATTGTAAATATTATTTATATTTTGGGATGTAAAACTCTTGTGATATTTATACTTTCAAGTAAATTTCATGTATGTATTTCTTTATGAATATATTTTATTTTGGATACGTACGCTTGGATGTTTAAGCGAGTGCGTGATTTGAGTCCTTGCGAGAGCTAGGCAAGCAGTCCGCTAAGCCCTTTGGTGCGCCTCTGGGTAAGGTGGGGCTATCACATGCGGCAATATACATTATAATACGAATTATTGATAAAAAAAAAAAAAAGACTCTTTTGTCCAGTGCTTCAGGAATGTCACCCTTTACTTTAGTCAATACATTAAACATATCAAAAAAAAAGGGAGGTGAAAGATCTCAAGCCACTTTTACAACAGTATAGATATAGATTATGAAACTATAAAAATCCAACTTTTAGGCCTACCTCTTTTTCTTTTGGTCACCAGATTAACTTGTGACTTAGTAAAAGATTAAATTGCTAATAATTATTATTTTTTAAATCTTTCATTATCTACAAGTTACCACCTTCACAAGTTACATATCTCTCACTTATAACATACTAGCAGAACTACGGCATTCAAAAGGGACTCATGTTAGCTAGGTGTATGAATTTTACACACTAGCATGTGGGAACGGATTCTCTTTTCATTACCCATTTGCTGCACAGGAGACAAGCATCCCCTTTGAAGCTTCAACTTCTCCCCTCTGACTGCGAGAACTTGTGTCCAAGTTTTTGGGATTTGGGGTCTCACAATTTGGAGTATGACCATTTCTCACAAGTTAGACTGGGTGTAAATCATTAGCATTTTGGTGTAAATCATCAGCATTTGTACGTAAATCTTTAGCATTTTTGCATAACTGATTTTTTTCCCAATACTATCTCGTTTTTTATATTTTTACGTTTCAAAATTGATCCAAATAGTAAGATCTCAACCATCTATTTTACTACAATAAATTATGACCATAAAATTATGAGAAATGAAAATTATGAGTCCCTCGTCCAAGTTTTTGTTAAGTCACAGGTGTCTTTTGAACATAGACAAATCAATATTGCAGCTGACAGCCTAACACCTAGCTGCTGAGATTTTGGACAACCAAGTATATTGTCAGTCCCAGGCACCTATTCGATAGTAAATGGCCATGCCTTTTGTACCGTAGAATTTGATGTAAACTACATCTTTCTGTTGTGTCAAAAGGGGGAAAAAATCACTTTTGCAATAAGAAGATTACCATAAACTAAAAAAAAATTGTGATGGAATTATTCTATAATCCTGTATTTTACTTTCTTTATCTTAAAGATTTGTAAAATTTATATTAAAAATTTGTACCATGTGTGTATTCATAATGAATTGGTCTTGGATCCAGTAAAAGAATTCTTAGGTTCCCCCAATCTAGACTTGAGCGTTCTCGCATAAAATGTCAGTCCCTTAAAACAATAATGGTTTAATGTTGGTAGTTTGAGTTCTAATAGAGTAGACAAAACTCTGTCCTTTATTGCCCTTGAAAGTAGTACATTGATTTCGATAGTCACGAATCTCCAGAATCATTAAAAGCAGTGGTACATTGTTCTCGTTAAAAGCTTAGGAATCTGAATCATTTGTATAAATCTTTAAAGATGTCAAAAGATTTATTAATAATAATCTATTTATTTTTTACCTACGTCTTACTCCTTTAAGATGATGCCACAAATTATTGATTGGAATACATGACTTGTACCGCAAGCAACATGGCCAACATCACCACGTTGCGGTTTCATGTACATAGAGGGGATGATTTTTTTTTTTTCAAAAGTCAGAAGAGTAATTTCATTGACATATGTATCAAAGCATTACAGTTGGGCAACTGCCCATCAGGTGAATGTCAGGTTTCATGAACCCAACAAGGGAAACTTGTCTCCCATAATATTGGTTTTGAAAGGTTACAAGCAAATCTTGCTAATTTACCAGCTAATATGTTAGCCTTTACTTCTACAAAGTTAAACGAACAAAAAGGAAACAGAACACTAATGTCCAAGATATTTTCAATAATTGCTCCACATTGTGCGTCCCTTGGGTCCTTCTTCTTAAGCTTCTTCATAAGCTTCTTGTTGCTTCCCTAAAAGTGAAGTCTTTGCCAGCCTCTTTGTCGAGCCAAAATTAAGGCTAGCTTTACTGTGTTAGCCTCTTCCATTTCTACTTCCCCTTCTCTATTCTCCCTAGCTGCCCATATTAATTTCATTTGTCCTCCTTGATCTTTTGCAACAATGCTATAAGCAACCTGTTTGTGCACCTTATCTACCTTTATGCAGGTATGGAAACTAATCCCAACCCCTTCCTTAGTAGATTGTTGGACTACCTCCTGAGCTGTTTCCTGATTGTTCCTCTCTTCGGCCTTAGTGTTCTGACTACCAAATTCCAACCATTCCTGTACAGCTTTGCGAGACACCTCATGAGACTCTTTAACTACCTCCTTGAAATTATTTAATAATTCAAATTGCCAAACGATTAGTTTCTGTAATTTTTTAAGTTACTTCTTAAACTAGAAACCCATGTCAGACCGGAGTTAGAGGAACATCCTGAAACAGGACTTGTCTATGAGCAAACACAAAAAAAATAAAAAATAAAAATCTTGGGATGAAAAAGACATAAAACATAGTTGACAAAGTAAAATTACATAAAAATGTTCTTTCTTAGCACCAGCAGTCGTCATAATTAATCCATATCAATTGACTTCTATTTCAAACGAAACGAAAGTAGTAAACTAGTGTGCAAAATGTCAACAATAATCGGCAAAAGAAAAGGAAAAATTCTTACAAGAACCCAATCCGTAGCTCCACCTATAAACTTTTTGATTAAAATAGAGAAACATTAGTATTCTTATATCACTGTCTTATATCAGCACACATTATTATGCTTATATGACAAATTTTCACATCACAAGGTTCGCAAGTGAAGCCATAGACCAGGTCCTCTCAAGAATTTTCTTAAGAATAAAAGATATGGCCGATATTGAATTCTTACATGGACCCAATCCACGGCCCTACTTATAAATCTTATGATTAAAATAGAGCCACATAAATATTCTTACATCACGGTCTTATATCAGTATGTATCATTATACTTACATGACAAATTCTCACACCACGAGGTCCATAGGTAAAGCTATAAACCCAATTTACCTAAGAATTTTTCTAAGAATAGAAGATATGGCCGGTATTGAATTTTTGATATAGGAAGAGACCGTGATACTAGGTGGCAAAATTGGCAGTAGGGGTGGGCAAAAATAACCAAAAAACTAAAAAATCGCAATAACCAATCCATTTCGAATTGAAAAATAAGAGTAACCGAACCGAATTCTAAAAGCGGTTAGGTTAACCGAACCAAATTTGCGAAAGTGATTTCAGTTCTGGGTATCAATTTTTAAAAATCACTGTTAATCAAACCGATCCACGTATATGTTTTAGAGGTTAATATTTATGAATATTATAGAGAAATTAAGAAGTATTAAATCATTTTATTTTCAAGTTTAAGATAATTCAAAATTTTAAATATCATATTATATTTTTCCTTCCATTTAATATTTTGGTTTGTATATTATTTTTTGTTTTTATGCTCTAATTAGCATATACTTTCTTGATACTAACTTAGATTCGAAATATGAAAAATAACATAAATACCTTTTACTCGTGTTGTGAAAATTTTTTATCTTTGACTTTTTTTTTAATTTTAAAAAGAATCGATGCAAAAAATTTAATTTGTAATTTTATTGCTTGTTTTTTAAAGTAATTGAAATTGTGTAAATAGCTTTTTTTTTATTATTATTTGAACAAGTATTATGTTGTAATTTTTTTCATCTATTTTATCGAATTAACTTAATACAATATGATTCCGCTTACTCGCGGTACCCGACTCTCTTTAACCGAATAATTACTAAGCAATTAATTGACTAATGAGGATCGGATACGATCAGCTAATTAAATGAACCGATACAAGCAATTCCAGTTAAGATATTAAGTGAACAGACCGGTTAACCGATCCATGCCCATTGCCCACTCCTAATTGGTAGTTTCTAAACTCAACCAGGCAGCTTCTGTCCATGTTAATTTTTTGCTATGGTCCCAGTCTCCGGTATAAGACTCGTTGCATTAAGGCAAAGGCCTTTAGCACGTATGCTACAAGCCATTAACACATGGGTTACTTTGGACTGAATATCAGCAATTGTCTTAGTCGTTTGTACTTGATATCTTCATGGTATTTGGATACCTCAACGTAAAGAATAACCTCGATTGCATAAATTCTTGCACAATGGGCTCCCAAGAGCTCCATCAACAAAGCATATTTATCGCAATCCGTGGTTGTAGACAGAGATGTGCAGCAGTTAATCACGTGAAATTTACTGACATCAGGCAAAACAATCAGCAGTCTGTTTGTACAGGGAGCTAACACTTTTTATCATGCAGAATATAGAAATTGGTCATCCTTAATATGTTTCAAAGCACACTAAATCTGGTAAAGCTTTTTGTTAAAAAAAGCATAACCAAGATATTTCTGTACTTGAGGTGTTCAGTATACTAGAAAGCAGGGTCAAGACGAATGTTCTATACTATAAGTTCATCTTCAAGATAATTGTACTCAAATGTGAACTCTGTCTTGATTCTCTGGCACCTGAACAACAAGTATTTCACTGCGATCAGAAAAATCAAAGATAATTCCAGAAAATGCAAATGCCATCTAAAATTAGTTTTGAAGATTGGAAGGCACAGAGCTGCAAGATCCAGTAACATTCATTTTCAGATTAAAATTTTGGTACCCCAAAATCACCTACTCTTACCCCTCCATTTTTTATTTTTTATTTTTTTTTGGAGGCAATAATATTTGGTCTTTTTTTTTTTCGGAAGGCAATAATATTTAGTCCTGTATGTCTGTGCCTTGGAACAAATTCTAACTGATAATTTAAGGTATATTGAGCAATAGATAATTTACAAAATTTCTTTACATGGATTAAAATTATTTAGTCACCTAGTCTTAAAAAGCAGAACACGGATATTTCAGAATATTCAAAAGTGCAACAGCTGGCTCAAAAGGAAAAAAACGAGAAACAGGGAAAAAAGGTTAAGAAAAAGGAAAAAAATGAGGGCAATATTTCTTGTTCCACGATGAATGAACTAATTTATTAAATGCTTAACAACGCGGGCAGAGTAAGCAAACTTCATGATATAGTGAAACAAAGACAATCAAAATACAATCTAAATGCTCTCTCTAACAGACCCAAAACATTTAGATCTTAAACAGTGTCATCACAGACAATAACAAATTAAACACTCGACTTAAAAGAGTAGGTGCAAATTAGTACAGTGAATTTCAAAGGAGAATGAAGAGTTGAATATACATACCATCCATGCTGCTCATCATTGGCAATATGGAAATCAAAGTAGACATATGTCCCTTGTTCATAATCATCGGTGGCAACTTCTGGCTCCTTGTGTCGCTGAAACCATGTATTATACTTCCTATGGTATCTCCATGATTGCTTCTTCAATTCCTTAGCAGCCAGATACTGCTGATAAGTATTCTGCCAGTGAAGATTACAACTTCATCATGTTAGAAGCCATGGAAAAGCCAAAAGCACAGACAACATGACAACCATTACAATTAAGAGTACCTGTTGATAGTAAAATGCAAAGAAAAGGGTATCAGTGCCATAGTTATCAGCTCCAAGACGTTCCCAGAAGGCAGGATTGTTGACAATTGGTGCCTGTACTTGAGGATAGCTTGGAGGAGTCACAACGGGGTGTCTCTGTGAAAAGGAAACTATTAGACACAAATAGTCGATGTATGGAGAACTAAGAAGTCAAACGAAATTGTTTTATACTGGAGTATAGCTCTTTGCACGCTCAGAATCTTTGGGCTGTGGAAGTTTATAAAAAGCAGCATCAAGCATCTGTATATTGTACAACTGGTCATGCATTCCTCCAGAAGTTGCAGGAGAAGCACAGAGATTATCACCAATTGCACCCAGGTCTGCGACACTTCTTCGACCAATGACACCTAGACTTCCAGAAGGTTGACTGGATTGCAAAGGTTGACCAGGAGATAAATCAATATCCCTTGGCATTTGAGATGATTCTGTAAGAGATCCAGCCACTCCAGCCTGCAACAGAGAAAGTTTACAACCATCAGACAATCGAAAGGATGATTACGACAATAATTTCGTAGCAAGAACTCTATTTTACAAATGGTAACATTAAGAGTTGAAGTGAAAGAAATACTCAACAGCTCACGATTTTCCACCTTCCAATAGCACTCAAAAAGAGCACGAGGTGGAATACCCACATGTAATGAGATGAGATAATATTTAACAATACTTGTAAAAGCCCACAACCATCAATAAACATATAACTTGCAGCAATGAAGCTACATACATATTCTGCTTTTATTGTCAGCTAACTGAACATGCTTTGTCTAACTTACCTTTCAAGAGCAAACCAAAAGACACAGGATTCACAATTTGAAACATCCTAGCTGGGTAAATGCCTTACGCCCATGATCATGCTGTGTTTTAGTGCACAAATCCTCATTACCAACAAAGAACCACAATAATCAAACTACACAAACAGCTAGCCAACTAGAATTTTTGCCTTCCCCTTAAGGTACAAGCACTTTCTTATCTAGGGCAAGCCCTTTAATGGTCATTACAACATTTCCTTGATGTTGCCTCACTCTGTGTTTGCACCCAAATACCAAGCAACCGTAGCGTAATCACCCATGAAACCAAGATTTCCTACAAGTGTCCATATCTTTTATTAAACCCCCTCATGTTAAAGGGGAAGAATGCCCATCAAATCTGAACTTTGTTTGAAATGAACAAAAGTCACCAAGAAACAAGTTCATTTTCATAACAAGCCCATTTTTTACTGATGAAAATGAGTTTATGATTGTCTAATCACCAAGAAAGGTTGCAGGACAAAAATATGCTAACAAAAAATAAATAAATAGACATACTGGAGGATCCAATGCATATGAAGCCTTCATATCATCCTCATTCATAAGATTCTTCACAAGTCCAGAGTTTGCAACAGATTCAGAAGTATCCTCAGAAACTGCAGGTTGTTGATGCAACTCCTCCACTTTTGCATGACCAGCATCTGTAGTAGAAAACAAATAAAGTACCTTTATTCAATATTTGCATATCCTAGTAATTTAATAGCCACAATGTGATACTTTATCCATTAGCAACCCCAATGTTCATTATGTGTGACAAACATAGCAAGCAAGTTTTTCATATAAAGCAACTAGATTTCACCAAATTGTTTTGCAAAAGAATACCTTCATAAATTTCTGCATATTATGACAAGTATGCAAGCTCTATATCATAGCCAGTTTAAATTGCAACATTTTTCCCATTAACATGGTGTCTGGGAAAGTTTGGGAATAAAACTTCTAATGCCCTACTTCCTGATTAAAATTCCCACATCTATGGTACATACAATACCAGGCACTTCTAGCCAAATCATTGCAACATAAAATAAAGCTTCAGTCAGTGCTGTACGTACACCAAATATGTTCTTCATGACAAGCACAACTGAAAATCAAAAGCTTTAAAGGTTTCCTTTTTACAATTAAAAAAAAAAAGCCAAAGTAATCCTTGCCCGAAACTGACTAATCTTATGAAAGCTAACAACGCATACGTAGAAAACAGGTACAATCAACGTAATAATCATAATACCAGCATCTCTAGATCCCGCCAACACATTTGTCTGATGATTTGTTGACTGATGAATAGCAATAGGCTGCTGCTGCAATGAGGCAGATGATGTAACATTGTTAAGACCAGCTGGTTGAACCCCAACTCCCAGTCCAAGTTGAGGCAAGACAGAGGAGCTTTGAGAATTGAACTGAAAATATCATTCACAATTACATGACGCTACAATACATCTGTTAAATATAAGCTGTTATCAATAACGAAAATTACAAACAAAATTCAGGGTGAGAACAAAACTCTCTGTTCTCTTCCCATATACTTCTTTTCCTCCCCTTCTCTTTTCAATTAAATCAGCTACGATCAAAATTGTACAGCATAGCTATGTTAAACGAAGACCTACCATATCCATGTCAACATGCCCTAGCTATGTTTAAGACATGGTGGGAAGGCTAGATTGCCTTGGGTTAAAAGGATAGCAACAAGGTCTGAAAACAAAAAGTCTAGAGAAAGAAAATTTTTCTTAAAAAAATCATCCTGATTGATGTCACAGGATGGACAATGTCCAGTCGAAAACAGCTGGCAGAGCAAAGAATACTTTGCCAAAGCATCATGACAGCTTCTGCTTTCACAACATAAAGCATACAGCTGGAAAAAAAATTCAGACTTTTGCCAAGATTTTACTCTTTTCTCTGCTGACATCAAAAGTTCCTTTTGCAACAAAATCCTCCAAATTTTCTTGTCACGTGAAAAGTGTCCACGACAACTTATTTTCAATTCTACCCAGAGACAAAAGTTCACACTATCACTATGTTACTCAGACTCCTCACTTTGCTCTAGCATATCCACGAGGGTCTTCATTTTGCACTAGCGTACCCATGTCCACAGGACAGGACTCCTGTACCTGAGTCCGAGTAACATGTGAGCAATACAACCAAACAGGATCAGGTCTGAAAACTCAAAAGAAACTGCTGAAAACTTGAGACTGGAAGAAGAGCAAATTAAAAAACACTAAGAATCACTCCTAGGAACTTTAGGCATCACACTATAGGCAATTTGTGTCACAAAACCATTAAGAAGCCAAAAGGGTCAGCAGGAACTTTTTTTTTTAAGCTGAAATCTGTCTTCTCTTTGAAAGAGGCTACATTATTTACAGACTCCTTAACCAAAACCTATAGCGATTAGGATCCATTCCTTCTTCAGAATAGGAGCAAGACCCCTTTCCTAATACTAATTCCAAATTAAAAACAAAATCCTTATTCGACACCAAGACAAAATACTAAATCCAGAAAATTCCTACACAAAAGCTAAGTTACTAAAACATCAGTAAATACTAAAACTCCAGAAAATACTAAAAACCCACAAAACTAAACCCAAAAGACTCTTAGAGCAGCTTAATTCAGCCCAAGTATGCTGCTCATCCATGAATGTGTGCCTAATTGAAGATTGAACGAATGGAAATCCTTGAGTTTGTATTTAGATTTTCCCTCGTCTGCATCATCCCACCCCCTTCAACTACACCCTCTTCAAAAAAATCTCAGCTTAATCCTCCATTTCCACCAGTAGTCCATGCTTACAACCCCATTTTCTTCCTCTCCCATCCCTTCCCTGTTGTTCTCACCCCATTGATCCATCATACATCAACAACCACCATCACAAACCCAACATCCTTCCCAAAGCTTAATTCCTCCAGTTTCACCCACCACAACCTGCCAACCTTCAACCCATACCACTTCCCATCTATGTTACTTGGACTCGGGTACAGATGTCAGGTACTAGTACATGTCTAGGTGTAATAAATTTCTAAAAGTAGGATATGCAACGCTACCAAAGTTGCAGACACGTGTATGGGGATACGAATTCTATGTATGTGTCTGAAACCTATTTGTTAGTTTTGCACAGTGAAAAAAGAGAATATAAATGAAGGAAAGAAAAGTCATCGCTATTGAAATCAAATCCTACTTGTGCACATAGTAGTTTCAACCAGGATATGAACTTTGCATCCTTTTCTCCCTCCTCTGTTTTTTCTTTTTGTTTTATTAATTTTGAGGGGTCAGGACATCAAATGAAGCGTCGGACACAGATCCCATACAAATATAAGTGTCATATCGTGTCAGACATTGGTATGGCTAAGGAGGAGAAGAGTCCGAGTAACTTAGTTTCCCATTTAGGGTCCGCTTGGTTGAATGTAAAATATTTTCCAAAGAAAATTGTTCTCCTAAGAAAACATTTTACAAGGAAAATGTCATTTTCTAATAATTTTCTGGTGTTTGGATGACAGCGTGAGAATCTTTTCAAAAATAAATTTTTTGATATTTTTTATTTTTTAATTGTTAATATGAGTTAAATGGAATAATAACAATTGTAATAAATATTTGACAAGTAAATAGATTTAACTAGAGATTGTTTTGTTTATAATTAATCTTCAAAATAATATAATGGTAACATATATATACTAGAATCATATTATTGTTGAGCCCAAGATTATGAAAAAAATAATTGATAAGATTTAATAACAAAAATTAGTTTGTTAATTGAAGTTATAAAAATAGGTACTTAGGGTTTAATATCACTCTTAAACTCTAAGGAAAATAACTTTCATTCAATGAGTATATAAGTTATTTTCAGCCAAAGGAAGGAAAATTAAAAATATTTTACACAAGAAAATATTTGATGGTGTTTGATACCAAGGAAAATTCTGAAAATATTTTCAGTCCAAACAGACAGACCCTTTAACCCCAGAATTTTGCAACAGCCTTCTTTCTAGAAAAGGCTCCCTCTCCTACTCACACAGTGAATTACATACTATTGTGTTCAATTTTATTCCTAAACCATGATCAATTGTATAATTAGTAATACTGAATTTGTAATTTTGATGCCAAATACTTATCAAGGCACATTAGGTATTGAATTCATTCTCTCATTGAACATTTCACTAAGTCCTTAGTTGTTGCTAGATAGGAAGAAGATTGTTGGGCCCCCAAGAAAGGAGAGAGAAGAGTCAGGAGAAGGGCGATTCAAGGACACGTAGTAGGGGTGCTGTTGAGCCTTGGATGGTAGAACGAGACAGAGACAAAAAAAAAAAAAAAAACAAGTGGTTATATAAAAAGGCCAAGGAGGGAAAAGGACCGGCCGGGGGCGGCCGGGGGGTGGGGGGAAGGGGGAGGCTGTGCTGTTAGAGAGAGTGAAAATGGGCAGTATATGCCATATAAGTAAGACCGTGATACAAGGAGATTGAAAATTCAGGCAAGATAGTAGCTGGGAGGATAGAGGAGGTTGGTTAGGAAAAAAATATTTCACTTATCAAAAAAGAAAAAGCAAAATAATTTTTATTTAAAAAATTTAGATGAGAACATTATAGGGTACGCATACAATCAAAATTGACCATGCCAGCTTTCTTTTTAGGCTTTGTAATCCAAACAATAAAAATAAAGCACATAAATGTAATTTTTCAGATCCAGGGGCAAATTGTCTGCGATTATCATAGACCTCAGGGAAGATTTGTAAAATTATCCCTTCAAAAAAGTATTCTAGCTATATTAGAGTCTTAACTTTCACAAAGTAAGCGAATCTAACTACTTTTAACACAAATTTCAACCCCAAACCCACACAAGGTGTTTTGTAAGAACTATAGTACAACAGCGAACTATATTATACAATAAATAACCATATTACCTCTCTCAGAATTTATCTACTAGTTCAGGTTCTTAATCATTTTGGTGGATATCGATTGATGCGAAATAGAACAAACATAGAAGCAGGATAAGCTTCATACCAGATCCTCTCTCCACATGGAAGATGTATTATCATGCTCAAACAAGCAACAAAATTTGCCAAAAGGCAAATATAAGATATGCCCACTTATAGGATAACATATACAAAAATAACAGGATGATTAACAGATATACTTTCTCATCAAGAAATCAAAAAAAAAAAAAAATCACCTGCTGCAAGAGGGAATTCTGTTGTTGGGCAGAGAATTGCTTGTGATTCCCTCCAGCAAGAGGCAAGCCAAGAAGGTTACTTTGTCCTTGCTGTACCTGCTGAAACCGCTGTAGAAACTTCTCCCTCTGATCAGGAGCAATTTCAGTTCTTCCACGGAATTGCCCCTAACAAACACAAGATATTTGTAGACTCAAATATCTTATAGGGAAATGCCCTTGTACACATTTTCTCTGTCAAATGTTAAACATAACCGCCACCACCTAGTTACTTAAGGTAATTTTAGTAGTTACTCAGCATTACACTGTTCATCCCATTGTAGTTGATGACATCTCATAATTTATTTTATTACTAACAAAAACCCCATTAATCATGAGTTCCATAAATATACTTCTTTTTATGTATTTATTTTCAAGGTCTTTAAATAAAGGGTAATTTTGCATATGTGAACGAAACTAAATGTGCAGCTGAACCATATTTATTTTAAGCTGTGTGCCTAGACAGCAAATTAAATTAAAGAATGGAATGGATGGAATTGAAGTAACGTAAACATTAAGTTGGTCAACAGCCTACCACTTGCTATATCCTCATTACTTCCAAAGTGAAAAAAAAAAAGGGAAAAAAAACTTTATCGAAGTCACAGTAGAACACAAACATAGGAAATATCAATGCAAAATCGAAAGTTACATGATGACAAGGTGAAAATTCAAAACATGCATGTACGAGGCCATAATTCAATCAATTTATATCTTATGGAAGTCAAACCAAAATGCACAGGAAAAAATTATCCAGTTTTGTTTTCACTTGCACAAAATACTATAATGCCATGAAAGAAGAATGTTAATTGTGAAGATCAACCAAAACATGCGATCATAACAACATAACTACATACCGCTTCATTCTGGTTCTGAAAGGAACTTCCAGGCCTCCATTGTATACCTGGAACCACAGAAGAAGAGAACACCCTCCCGGCCATAGATGTAGACTCACCAACACCCCCGGCATCAGCTGATCCAATTCCATCACCAGTCTTGGCTGCTTGTGGCAAAACGATTCTACTACCCAGTGGGGAAACCAGCGGCTGCACCATGCCACTACTTCCAAGTCTTTCCTCACCTCCAAGCATGTTTCTTTTTGCCATTTCAGAACCTGAAGTTATGGCACCAAGGGCACCATTGCTCGAGATTGTGCTTCCTGAACTAAGAGGGATACTAGTTGATGGTTGGTTGGATAATCCACCTCTACCAACACCTCTTAATCCAACTTCAGCAAGAGCTGGAGAAGCTTTACGGCCAGGGAAAGTCGTAATATCTTCTTCCTTTACTGAATTTGTAATACTTACGGGAGATGATGGAACAGAAACACTTGCATTATCCAAGAGACCACTCGAAGAACTTGTAGCCAAATGAGTAGAGGAAGCTGTTGATGCAACAAGGGATTCGATTGTAGCTTTCACAATACCAGGAGTGGAATGGCTTCCTACCGGTGTTGTTGGAGCAGAAGAACCAACTGGACTGCTTTTAGGAGGTGGAGTCTTAGCAACACTGTCAGTGTCCTGGGATGCTGTTTCCTCTACTTGCTCTTGGGCAGAAGCACCTTGCTGAGTGGAAGTTGTAACCGTCGCCTATTTATAATTAAAAACATGCAATATATGCTGTAAACACCACTTCAAAGGATGAAAAACACACAAAAAAAGGAGAATACACACACACATACATACATACATACATGTGTGTGTGTGTAGAGAGAGAAAGAGAAGTTGCATATGATAAACAGCTAACACAAGGCAGTGCACGTGATAGCTCAGTGAAAGATCCCCTGCCCCCAGCACACTAAGAACCAAGGAATGAGCTTAAAGAAAGCTTAACCAGTCAGTCCTTTCCTTCAATTTCATGCAGGAAACTGATGCTTTATCATATACATCAAACATTTTTCCACTGAAAGATGACAAATTCCAAACCACCAATAATCAACCAAAAAAATCATGTCATTTAACGTCTAATGTGATTGGCCAATAACAATGAAGCTCAAGTTTACTTACTTTTTGGATGATGATTGAACTGTTGCTCAAAGAATTCTGAGGATGCTTACTTTCATACAACTCGGTAGTAAAAGAAAAATTTTAAAAACTTGTGAACCAAATCCAAGCAGTCAAACTACTTCAGAAAATCATCCAATATTTGCTTGAATTAGTAAACATCAAGAAAATATGACCAAATTAAGAAACGAACATGTTTCCACATTGATAAACAAGCAGCATAGTTTGAAAAATGAACAGCTCTGCCACATTTGCAAATGCATTAGTTCATGAAACAAACTAAATGACAATGGGTGACAGAAGGTGTACTCGTTAGAAACTCCGCAAATGGTTTGGTAAAGATCACTCCCACCAAAAAACACTACAAAATAGACATGACACATTGCTTCACACTTTTTTTTTTAATGTCTATCTCACCATCCTAAGCCATAATGCAAATCACTGCTCTGTCTATCCTTTGCTCTGCCTTTACATAAGTAAGGGATTTCTAGACAAATAAACCAGAATGTCCTCGTCAAAGAACGAAAACAACATATTTTGCACACCCATAAGATGGCATTTATCAAAATCAAGCAGCCATATATCATTCTTTCTTTTAACTTTCAATTCAAGAATCTTATTTTAAAGAAGGAAAGACAAAATGCACCATTCACATACTGCCTGGATCATCAGATCCAAATTGACCAATAAGAACAAACAGCAAATCTCACCATCAACCAATATATAACACTACAACCCTCAATCACAAGCATATCCTCCCTTTGAAGTCAAAGTTGTAGTTTCATTAATGTTTCCAAAAATGGTTATTGTCTAGCAAAGGAATCAGTAAGTCCACATTGGCTCCCTAGGAAGAAGCACCTCTTCTAATTTTGGTCCCAGCCTCTTGAAAAAACCACCATGCCCCCGGTCTCCCGACTAAATTAACCTCCTCCTTCCCCACCAGGGGGGCAAAAAAAAAAAAATTTTTGCGGAGGGAGCCTAAGCAAGAAAACAAAGGGCAACAAATTAAGAAAATGCAAGACATTTTGAAGGAGATCTCAGAACTCCTTTGGACAGACTAAAGGGAAATCCAACAATTAGGGAAGGAAAAAAACATACAGATGCTTGAGCAGCAGGCGCAGCCAAATGATTCTTCATGCTTAAAACTGTATTGGAGGCACTGACACCCTGTCAAAAAACACATTACAGATTAGAGGGAATGGAGTCAATGAAAGGGCGGTCAAGAAACAAAACTTCCACTAAATTAGAAGGAATATATGGGAATATACACAATTCCTGCATTTCAAACAAACAAAGGTGTTCACACAAAAAAGAACTCATTTGGATAAGTAAAATGAATATTTATCGAGTAGAAATCTTCAAGAGAAGACAAGTCACCAAAAAAAGCAGCTGACAGAGAATTAGCAAAATAGAGCAGTAAGGAGAAATATCTTACCTTCACAAGACCAGGAGGGCCCATTGTTACTAGATCTTCAAGAGACTCCACCTTGTCTAAAGGTAAAGAGCTGTAAAGCTCATCCACATCACTGAATTCGTCAAAATCCTCCTATAAAAGAAGCATAAACCTATTTCTTGAATCACCAAAGATTGATGATTAAACTGTTATCCTAGCAGCGAAACAAGCTAAAGACGATACAGAAACACATAACCATTGGTAACATTCTACAGATGACTACTGCTCTAGCAGATTATTATTTAATAAGTACCACAATAGGGATAATCAAGTAAATAGAGTAAACAATGTCAGAAAGCAACCAATTATTTGACTATATAACCTGATTACGCTCTACATAATCGTCCAAGAAGTCTTTGACATCGTTGACTTGTTCAGGACTCAATTCATCATTGTCCAGTAGCCTCAAAATCAATTCTAGCTTCATTATATGAGCCTTGTGGCGAGCAATGGACGTCTCCAAATGTGTCTGCAAGAGGAAAAATAATTAAAAGAACTCTTCCATCAGTAATCATTAAAGCAAATGAGAAATCACGTGCACATAATTAGGCTAACTCCCTATCACTTACCAGTCTAGGTGGCCTTGATTTCCCTTTCTTCACAGAGAGACCCTCAATTTCAGCTTCAAAACTATCAATTTGATTTTCTAGTTCGCCAACCTAATTGCAAACCAAAGGCATCTTAACAACTATTAAAAACTTTTAAAAGAAAAAAACCAAAAAAAAAAATTATAATGCTGAAACATGAAAGCAGAACCTAAAAATTTTGTCAATCAAAAACATCACATGGGAACTGGAAAGACAATGCAAAACACACTTCTGATAGGATCAAGAACTAAACCAAATAAACATAAGCAATTTCCAAAATGAGGAGACAAGCAACACCAGCAGTTAAAATGCAACTTAATGCCTATAACGTTATCACAGGATGAGTGAAACAATAGAAATGTTGCAAGAAAACACACATTGTAGCCCTTCCAAAAGAACACAATCAAAACAGAAACTGCACAAAATAAAACCATTTCCAGCTAAACAAAAATCAGATGGAAAAGAATAAAGCAAACTCTCAGATCCATACCACATTGTTCAACCAATCTCTTGTTTCGGATTTAGCTTTCTCCTTCGGATCCTGCAACAAGATGGAAAGACATTAAGTTGAACAAGCAATGGAAAAATAGGCAGTAAATCTAAATCAAATGATCTCCGGTTCGAAATTCCCAAAATTATATCACTACAGCAATCAAGGCACACAAAACCCAAGATGAAGTTAAAACAGAGTGATCAAGTTAAGTTCAGCAAGCTCATATATGCAATGTTTCAAAAGATAAAAACATGATTCGTCCATTTAATTATAGTATACTGCCCAAGATACAAATTGCACACGAACTTTCCACTAAAATAGCCTAAATGACGACAAATAATATAACACCAACATAAAATTTAATGACTGGGCAAGAATCACAACAAAATGCAGAAGGTGGACTGATTACCGTTTTAGGCTGTTGGCCCAGGCCTTCTTT
This sequence comes from Mitragyna speciosa, assembly GCA_024721245.1. NCBI lineage: Eukaryota > Viridiplantae > Streptophyta > Magnoliopsida > Gentianales > Rubiaceae > Mitragyna > Mitragyna speciosa. Next base: position 26,556,506 of record CM045553.1, on the reverse strand, counting down.
TGAAAACGCTTTTGTTTTGGTTTCCTTTTCACAAACTTTAAATCGTTCCATTTCACGCTCAATAACCTTGCGAGCATCCATGAGAGCCTGCTCATAAGAGGCACTAACCTATGTCAACATGTATCACAAGAAGATTTGCGGTCAACTTCTGTATGACACATGAAATTGAAAATAAAGGACTGAACATGACGGACAACAGACGAAAGAAGGGAAGTAGTCCAGCAAATAAAAAAATTTAAAAAAAAAACTCAATACAATCGAAACAAGCACCTAACTGCCAAGATCCCAATGTCAAATTGAGAAAGAAAGTAATCTAAATGAGTCAACACTGAGGAAAAAAAATATAACCTCAATATCACAATACTAAATGGTAAAAGATCACCCCTCATGTATTTCAGGGTTTAATTTCTTCTTTAACACAAAACTAATGCTATGCAAAGCTCAAAATTGCTAGGCCCCGTTACTGTTTACCATTCAAGTTGTTTTGTCCCATAGGTCACATAAGTTACATTTGAGATAAGGAACCAACTTGATGCATTTATCTAAGAATCAGGAAAGTGAAATGCAAGTAAAACTGCATTGCCCACAATAATAATCCAAAACTAACTATAAAAAGGGTAGTGATTTATACTCTCTACTTTTGATGCATATACTCCTCCCTTCATATTTTAATAGATGAAAACACCAAATTACTTCCGAACTATAAGACCTTAACATTTCATCTACATACCCCTAAATTATAGACCTAAAACTAATAGGTACAAAAATAAAAATAAAAATAAAAAGATTTTTAAGTTTTCATCTAAACTATCGCTAAATTATAAGACCTTCAGTTAACATTCCATCTAAAGTATCCCTCGGTTATAGACCTTAAATTTACATGTACAAAAAAGTGAAGTGTATACATCATTTCTTGAAATAAAAAACCAAATATTTTTTCAATTTTCCAAATCTTTAAATGGTAACTGCAAGAATTAAAAAAAAATAAAAAAAAAGAACAGATTTTCCACAGCTCAATACACATGCATAAAAAATAGTTATATCCACGCATTTACTAATTTCAAATTTACTCAAATAATTAAAAGAAAGAGGCAGGAAAGTAGTGGCAGTAACAGTAGGGGATAAAAAAATTCACCTTTTTATCCTTAATTTCACTGGATTGAATCCATGTCTTAATTTGGTCTCTGTACCTTTGAAGTTTTTTTATTTCCTTTTTCAAATCGGCCTCAAATTTCTCCTTCTGATTCGCATTGTCCGTATCGTAAACCTACACTCAATTTGTGGTTATTATGATTATTTTTTTTGCAAATGAGTAATAATTCAACATGGACGCAAACCAATTAATCAAAAAAAATACTACAATCGTTCTATTCAAATCAAATCAAAACCTTGTTCCAAATGCTGTCGAATACATCGACGCCTTCTTGAACCTTCTTAAGAACCCGATCGATTTCGCCCTGTAGCTTTCGACTCGCGCCCATTTGCGATTTCGGTTAATAAATGAACGATCCCCAATTCCAACTTGTCAAATCAAACATTCAGAACTAGGGTTTTTCTCGGAGATGGATAAAAGGGGGGAATTTTCGCTGATTCAGGGTTTTTGACTTTTTTTTTTTTTCTTTTTCCTTATTGGGTGATAACGTACTGTGGGGCTGGGCTTTACTCTTCTGTACGATTAAATAACTAACTAACAAATGAAAAAATTACAGTATACCCCTTGTATTTCAGGTCAAACTTTTATACTGCCCCCTAAAATCATTTTATTAGCATTTGCCCCCTTTAACTAAAACCAACATTTGACTTTTTGACCTTAAGTCCAGAACTTTCTGGAGAGTCTTCCCTTTATTGTTTTTTATGTACTTTTTTCTTTTCCTTTTTGTTTTTTCACTTTTTTTTCCCTTCTTTTCCTTCTATAGATCAAATTTGTTCCTACCAAACTTACCATCATTAATCCCAGTTGCCATCACTTTCAACTAGGGGTGTTCATGGACCAGATACCCGGTCCATGGACAAAAATGTGAACCGAACCGGTCTTTGCGATTTGGCAAAAATTCGAACCGCAAACCGGTCCACATGTAGCGGGTACCCGGCCTTCCGGTTACTCCCAAAACCGGTTCGGATAGGGCGGGTACCCGACCCGGTCCATAATAATTTACCTATATTTTTAAAAAAATAAACAAGAAAAATTACAAAATATTATAAATCACTAATAATACAAACATTAATATCTTAAAGTTAAATTACATCCAAAACCTTAATCTTCAAAAAAACAAAAATTAAATAAATAAGAAAACAATTCACTTAGTCCTTTCAAATTTCATCTTTTCATTTCAATCAACATAAAAACATAAATATTCAACAAATAACCAAAAACTATATAAACAAGAAAATAATCACTTAGTCTTTCAAACTTCATCTTCTCATTTCAATCAATGTAAAAACATAAATATTCAACAAATAGCCAAATGAACACCCAAACTAATATATGAAATTACATAAGTGACATGTGAAATTACATAACTACCCCCATTTCGGTTCGGTTCGGTTACCCGCCGGTTCGCAAAAATGGGAACCGCGAACTACCCCGATTAAAATATAACCCGCCCCGCAAACCGCCCCGCCACCAAAAACCGGTTCGATTACCCTTTTTTTCAGTTCAGGGCTGATCGGTTTTCTCGATTTTTCGAGTTTTTTTGAACAGCCCTACTTTCAACCATGATCATTGACACTTCAACCATCAGTATTACTTATAATTCCATCCAATAAAAGTACATCAATCAACCTTTTCTTTTTTTTTTCATAAAATTCAAAATACGGCAAAAGATCAACAAAAAAAATACCAATTATTAGTCAATAAATTCAACTATTACTTGAACAATGTCAAAAAATAATATTTAAATAGAAAAATGAAATAAAAAACAAAAAATATTAAAATGAATGAGAGCAAATTCATTCAAAAATTACTTAAATTAGGGTCAAATTTTTAAAACTACTAATGGTATTGGCCAAAGGGGGTAAAGAGCTGATAAATGATTGAAGAGAACAATATCAAACTTTAACATAATTCCAGGGGAGTGAAATTTACCCTTGAGATAATCATAAAATTTTTTGGGAAAAATAATAAACATTCCCGAGGTTTTGTCATTATTAAAAAATTTTCCCCTATTGCTTATGGAAAGTACAAAACCATCACTTATTTCATCTATTTTTACTAATGATAAGGTGATTTTTTCTCAAAAATAGTAAAATATTTTTTTAATTGCAAGAATTTTCATATTTTTCTTTAGTGCTAAGGATTATATGGATGTTAATTTTATTTAATTTTTTTTTGTGTGTGTATCTCTTAGCAATCTTAAAAGTTTATATAATTTGAGAGCAGGTTAATTAGGATTGTGATAAATGATAGTTAAGATAACTTTAGTTTGTTCAATTTCTAAAAAAATTTATCAAAATTTAGATAAACAAATGCTATTGATGAATATTAGTAAATTGTACTAGGCACCTTCCATGTTTGAATAACAAGAAATATTTTTAAATTTTTTATTTATGGAGTTTTGTATCATGTTATAGGCATTCTTTTAATCTATTAGCATAATTAACACTCGATAAGACTATTCAATAAAACACTTATCTTTTGTACTTTCAAAATTGCTGTGACAACTACAGTAGAATAAAACAACATTTTAGTAAAAATTAAATTATTGCATAGAGAAAATTAACTTTGTGAAATAGCTTTGTCAAATAGGATGTCAATGTATTTTTGTCAAAGTGTAGTTAATATTTCACTCTATATGGTTGAACATTCATACACATTATCACTTTATTGCTTTAAAATATACTATTTGAGTATAAGTCTAGACAATAATATAATACAAAATATTAATTTTTACATTATCTTCTTATTAAAATATATTATTTGACATAAATTCTAGAGAATAATATAATTCAAAAATATTAATTTTTACATTATCTTCCCACTAATATGTCCAAATTACTTAAAGAAACTAAAGGTTTGACTAAATTATAATTATACTTTTTTAACAATTTCTATTAATTTTGTCTAACAAAGAAAATTTGACATTGACAATAATAGAGAAACTAAAGGTTTGACTAAATTATAATTATACTTTTTTAATAATTTCTATTAATTTTATCTAACAAAGAAAATTTGGCATTGACAATAATAGAGAATAATCTAAAATTAGGTATAACAATAATATATATTAGCAAATTATCAAATCACTTTTTAGGCACCAAAAAAAATAAAATATTATAAAGTTATATTCCATTATCTCCCCCACCCTAATGTGACAAAACATTTAACTACTCTTTTCATCATCTATCTATTACTCTTTGAATCGATAATTCTTATTTTTATTAGAATATTACCAAACTGAGTAGATGATAGTAATTACTCTTTTTAAGATTGTCAAAACTTTGTAAAATTTTGTATCAAAGCTTTTATGGTCATGTTGAATGAGGTATTAAAAAAGAAAATAGTAATCTCTTTAATTAATAGTGATTTGCATGGTATCTCTTGGGGCTTAACTTTAAACTATACTTTTTCTACATCTTGATTCCAAATTGACATTTCATTGAGGGTGACTTAGAATACATTGTGTATAAGCTTTTATACATTAATATTAAGGATTTATTACTCTTATTCATGATTAGTGCCGTAGTTGCATAGAGATACGATTTTTTTATGTGTACTGCATTGGTGGGTTATAATATAAAATTTATTTGCATTAGACTATAAATTTGTGTATAAATAGGAATGTTTGTGATTTATGAGTTCTTGAATTTTTGAATTTTTATTATTAGGATTTTGGAATTGTTGTCCCCAAAAACAATGCAACGAATAAAGAGATTAATAAACTTGCAGTAAAAATGATAAAGTTATAACAAAGCAAGTTCAGCTGTTGATTTCTAGTAAAATATATATATAATAAATAAATAAATATATATATATATATATATATAACCAAGCAAGTTCACAAATAAACAATAAGTAAAATAAAAGGAATAAAGAGAAAACACCAAGATTTTTATAGTTGTTTGGCACAAACTCGGTACTTGCATCCACTCCCAAGTTATCAACTTGAAATTTCAATTCACTAGTAGTGTCTTCAATTATTGGTGAAGTAAATCAACTTGTAGATATGGGAGGATCACTCTTGCTCTCTGTTCCAAACTCTAGTTGAGCCAAAGTCACCACTTTGCTCACACTAAACTCTACCGAGACTAGTCAAGAGTTTTACACCACTCACGACCTCCACACTATGCTACAATTGAATGCTTCCACTCACCCAATTAAGAACTACTCTATTCCAAACAACTACCTCACCTAGAACTACAAGCACACACTCACACAAGAGTATTTTCTCTCAAAATCACTCATAAAACACTTGTAAACTAAGTAGAAAAAGGTTTATTATTAATTATATACAAAATGATATTTATAGGGGTGAGAAAATAGCTAGAAATGGCTTCTAACGATCAAATTCAACTTTCTGCAGAAACTAGTCTTTAGACAATAAATTTGATGTCCGGACGTTGCTACTATTCATTCGAACATCCACATGCTCGTCTAATTGCTCGTCCCATAATACCATTCATCCGGACATCCAAATATTATTTATTCGAACGCTAATGTTTACGGGTATTGTTCACTCGAGTTACTATTCACGGCACTGTTCACCCCGACTTCCACATCCCAAGTCCACATCACAACTTTCTTGTAATTTTTTCCTCTTTTTGATTCCTTTTGATGCCCAAATACTTTTACTGTAAGATTAATTTGATAAAACATTAGTAAACATTATCATTAGTTTATTAATCATCAAAACTAAGATGATGTGATACCATAAGGTCTTCAATCTCTCCTTTTTGACGATGACAAACTAATGAGGAAAATGAGCAAAAGGATATAAAATAGACTCCCCTTAGTATATGCATATTCAAAAATACTCATTTTCAAACTAGATCATCATATTAACATTTCTCTCTCTTTTGACATTATCAAAACTAGAATTGAGAGGTGATTTAAAAATTTATCAACAATGCTCCCCCTTAACAAATGCATATATTATTTTGGATATAAAAATACTTTTTTATATTGAAAATCATTTGCTCCCCCTAAGTGTGAGCATATCATAAAAACTACATTTTGATTTAAAACAAAATACAAGATTCACTTTTTTAAAAAAAATGGCTGAGGTAATGAAATGAATTTTTTAAAAAAATGTAATATTTAACATAACTTTTTAAACAAATCAACAAGTATGCACAAACAAAATATTTGTTTATGTGTATGAAAATCATTTTTATAAAATACACACAATCTACAATTACCACATACTGAATCATTACATAAATCACATAAACTACTATGAAATTAACCAATACATTTACCCTTTAATCATTGTTGTCCACTCACTATCTTGTCTTGTTATAATCTCCAAACCTATAAAGTCAATCAATAGATTTTGATACCCATATCTTTTTGGGTCCAAAGGTGTTAATATAACTGCTCTGTTTGGATGAGCTGTTTTTCAGGAAATATGTTTCTTTGGCACGAAAAACACTGAAAGAGTGTTTTTGGCATATTTTTTGGTTTTGCATACACATACATATTTTTACACACACTAAAATCCTATACACCAAGAACATCAAGAACATACACTCACTTTTACACACACACACACACATATATTATACGTACATAGATACATATGTATACACATGCATGTACATACGTTTGTATTTACATATAATATATACAAATTTATTATATATAAATATGTATTATATATTATATATTTTTGTATAAATATATGTTTGTACGTGTGTATGCATGCTCGTACATATGCATGTATGTACGTATAATATATTTATTACCAATATATATTATATATAATACATATTATATATATATATTATACGTATTATAATATAATATATATAGGAAATATATATACATACATATATTGGTATATATTATATTATATGTATGTATGTATGTATGTACATGCATGTACATACCTATGTATGTATGTACAATATATATAAATATGTTATATATAAATATATATTATATATTATATATATTTATATATAAATATGTATGTACGTATGTATACGTGAATGTACATACGCATTATGTACGTATAATATATTTATTATCTATATATATTATATATAATATACATTATATATATTTTATGTATTATAATATATATAATATAATATATATATATATATATATATATTGGCAAAACCCCGTACACTGGGGAGGGAAGCCATCCCTAAGTTTTATTAATAGTGAAAAAGGATAACAAGGAGAGGGACATGTAACCCAAGCTCCAGATCTGATACAAGAGCTAGAAAAATGAACATAAGGCATGTTATTCATATATAGTCTAACTAATGACTTGACCTTATTAGGTAAAGACTCTACAAAATGAACAAAAAAATCATTTCCAATCTAAAGAGAAGATAAACTATCCGCCACAGCATTAGCCTCTCGAAATATATGACAAATCACTGCTTGTGATTGATGCATAAGAAGCTTTATCTATCTAAGAATAGAACATAGAACCCAGCTCCCTTTCACCTATGATCGTATGAGTTGGACTAAAGATAGTGAATCTACTTCAACCACAAAATTCATTAACCCCTAATCCGCACAAAAACGTAAATCATGTAATAATGACAAAACTTCTGCTTGAAGCACATCCACATCCCCAAACTCTTTATAAAAAGCAAAGACTACCTTCCCATAATGGTCTCTAAGAACTCCTCCTCCAGCAGCCTTGGAGTTCTTCACACTGGCATCTGTATTAAGCTTGAAACATCCCAAATTTGGCTTTAACCAACGAACAACCATCGGCCTTTTCCCCTGATCCCATGAAACTTTAAAAAAACTCGCCCAATAAGTTGTTTCAAAAGGGTTCAATTGAGCCTTTTTAAAAGTTTTTGAAACAGCCAATTGAGTGAGAAACTGCTCCACACGAAAGATTACATATATATTATATTATATATATTTATATATAAATATATGTATGTACGTATATATGCATGCATGCATGCACATACGCATTTATGTACATATAAAATATTTATTATCTATATATATTACATATATATTGTATATTATATATTATATATATTATATGTATTATAATACTATATAATATATAATATATACACATACATATATTTATATATTATATATATTATATTATATATACGTATGTTTGTATATATGTATGTATGCATGTACATACGTATGTATGGATCTTTATATGTATAAATATATTATATATAAATATATATTGTATATTATATATATTTATATATTATATATATTATATGTATTATAATATATATAATAAATAATATACATATATAGATAATATATATACACACATATATTTATATATTTTTTATTATATATATGTACGTATGTATGTATGCATGCATGTACATACATATGTATGTATGTATAATGTATATAAATATATTATATATACATATATATTATAGATATTTATGTATAAATATATGTATGTATGTATAATATATTTATTCTATATATATGTTATATGTATTGTATTATATATGTATGTATGTATGCATGCATGCAGGTACATACATATGTATGTATGTGTAATATATATTATATATAATATATTATATATATTTACGTATATAATATATACGTATAGGCATATATGTACGTATATATTATATTATATATATAATGTAAATACATGTTGTGTGTGTGTGTGTGTGCGCGTGCATGTGTATATGTGTGTGTGTTTTTACAAATTTGGATTTTGGACAAAAATCCCCTAATTGTTTCTAAAAAATAATATTGTACAAACACTAACTGTTCCTAAAAAACAACTACAGTAAAATTTCTTAAAAAACACCCATCCAAACGTAGCAAACCTTTCTCAATCTACATGGTCTTCATGCCTAACTTCATATTTTTCTTAATATAGCATTCATTTTGCATGTGACCATCTGGATAACAAAAATGATAAATAGCATTTGGATTTCTAATAAATACAGATTTCATAAAACAAAAGCCATTTATCAAAAAAGTGGTATGATTCCTATTCAAAATAATTTTGCCACATCTTTTATTTGTAAAAACCCTTTGTTTTTCATTTTCAAGAAATGTTTGCACAAATGTAACAATTATTTAATTGAAAGGTTGCACAAATTTCATTGAGCCTTGATTTGAAATAAAATGATTAAAATAAATTTTTAGGTCAGCAGACCTAATACCATATTTTGCCCTTGATACAAAGTACATGAATAGATGGAAATGAAATTGGTTCCTAATATATTACAGTAGGTCCCTAAAAACTACTCATAATAAAATTAGTCCATTATACTAGCTCTAAAATCTAAATCACCAAGGAAATATTAATTATATTGGTTTAATAGTTAATTTGCAAAGAATAATTGATATTTGATTTATTAGTGTTGCTAAATTTTCTAATTAATCCAACCAACAACTTAACTATTACTTAACTAAATTAACCACAAACCATTTACCCATGTCATTTGACCTAACAAGGTTTGGTTGAAAATCTTAATTTGTCAATTCGACTAATAGACACCTATATATGTGTGTTCATGTGTGTGTGTGTCCCGATGTTAGTAGGTTTTTAGATTATTTTGAAATAACATGTATTTTTTAATTAATAGAAGGTATTTTTCAATTGTCAAAAACTCAATATGGATATATATTTGAGAATTTGTACATAAGAGATATGATTTCATTATTCTGTCCAGTTGAATTTTTCCTTTTTCGTATATTTTATCTATGTTAATGCTTGCTTTTAGAAATACTTTGTATAATCAATTAAATACCATTGATTGTATAAAATTTTTTTTGATATTCATTTCTACTAACTATTTGTTGATATTATGATGTAAACTAGGGTTTGAAAGTGCTCATGCTATTACTTAATTTACATAACGAAAGCTAACGATCTTTTCTTTTTTCGTCTACATTGTTGAACACACATTAAAAGTTTTTGTTGAAGTGTTAACATGTTGATTGCTCTAATTTTTTTATACTTTTGATAATGTTGCAAAATTGAATATGACTACTAATAATTTTGTAATGAAAATTTCAGCTTGCATATGTTGATATGTAATTTAGGCAATTCAATGCAGACACTAAATTACTTTGAATGATGAGGATGGTAATAATGTCAAGAATGAGTGAAATTAACACAATTAAAAATTGAATGTTAACAATTATTGTGCTAAATTTATCAATGATGGTAAAAATGCAAAGAATTGTAGTGAAAATGATAATTGAACAAAGAAAACAAAACTGAAAGTAAAATTAAAACAAGTGAAAAGTTGTCCAATATGTTAAATTTCATATAGCTCATAATGTTGAGAACGACTCTCTTAATGATAGTGAAAAAAACTAATTATGAGCTGTATGCATTTAGTGATGAAGATGGTAATTCATATTATTTGGGTAAAATATAGGAAACCCCTTTATGGCTTTTGTCAAAGCCAAATTACTGTACCTTACAGTAAAAAAAAAAAAAAATCCAAAGAACTTTCTTGTATTTCAAATGGATATGAAAAATGGACAAAAATAGTAAAATTTAATTAGAATATTTTACTTAATATATTGGTCTTACTTTTTAACCCTTTTCTTTGTGGCTTTTGGTCCTTTCTTTTGCCTTTTTCTTATATTTTCCCCTTTTTTCCATAAAAAAATGTTAGCATTTTTTTCTCCTTTTTAATTTTCTTTTTCTTTTCTTTCTCTTTTCTTTCTCAAAACCTGAAGCATTAAAGGTCAAACCAAGTAGTCATGGCTGACAATATCAGTGCCCCAGATGGTACCATATGCAGTGGCACTATGAGTGTCGTCGAAAAATTTTTTGATATCAAATTGGAATAAAAGATTATATTTCAAAATTTGAATTTTTTGCATAGATTACGGATTTGGTCAAAAATGTTGGGAGAACATCTAAACACGGTGAAATTTGTGGACTCCTCCTTTCTCTCATACTCAATCGCTAACAAATCTCACAAGAGCTATGGCTAAATTATTTTGTAAAACTAATACTAAAAAATAAAAAAATAATAAGAAAAACATTGTCAACATCTCACCATGATTTGAAAGGATCAAATGACAAAAATAAATAAATAAAATTATAGTCACAAAGCCACAACCAAAAAGTCTACATCTTCCAATCCTATTCCTAATGCAAGTCATGGCAACTCACTGTAAATTTTATCTCCCAAATCTTTAAACACAATTCCAAAACTATAAGAATATGAAACTAAATTGCAATATTTTTTCCCTTTATTGATTTTGCATGTCAACCCCAACCTAAGATACCAACAAATAGTCGGGGATAAAATGGAGCAAAGGCCTATTTCGTTTACCCAAACTAGATTAGCCACTGGAATTATTTTCTGACCACAAACTAAGTTAAAAAAGCCAACAATAACAAGATATTGCAATAAGGCATAACAAGTTGTGCGTAGCCAGAAAAAAGAGAAAAAAATACATAAGCAGTTGCTATTCCTATAAAAAAGAAGTCCCCTAATGCTCATTTTTTTCTCTTGAAAAAATTGAATGGCCGACAGTGGGAAAAAAAACCCGTGAGTGGAAAGGGAATATTCTTTTGAAACAGAGGGATGACCTATATGGTGGAAAGGGACCAAAAGTCCAAGAAAGACTCCTAAGGGAATTTTTTTTGGAAGGAAAAATGGAAAAAGAAAGGAGATGGGTCTTTTCTTGAAATGAGGCTAGATAAAAACGAAACAAGAGAGGATGGTTTGGCCGAGGTTACCTAAGGGGCCAAGACCCCTTGGGTGTCCAAGGGCCAAGCTCCTTGTGTAGCCCAAAGTTTAAGTGCCTTGGGCAGTCCAAAAGTTAGGTCGTTGAGTGTGACGACTTTTGGCACCATTTTGCAATGTTTATCGAGATCCAAAAACTTAGTGAAAAATTATGGAAATGTCTTAGTTGGACCTTAAAACTATCGGGCCACTGATAATGCGTGACACCAATATTTTTATTGATAAAGGTCTTATGGCGATGCTCACTTCATGAAAGTGTGCCATCCAGGTGTAAAAATGACGTGAAATTCGAATATGCATAAAACAAATTCCAAAAATTATGAAACTTTCATGTAAAATTTATTGATATAGAAGATGAATATAGCCAAAAATTTAGTCCACGAATTCTACTAACACAATCATTTTGGGGAGAGCATGTTAGTGAAAAAACTATAAAAATTGAAGAGATAGTAAACAATTTTTAAAATCACTATAAAATAAAAAATCACGATAAGAGTTCAGAAAAAAATTTCATGTTAAAATTCTAAGAATATTAGAACCTCATAAAGCATCCATTGTTAAAAAATAATATCAAATATAACATATTTATAAAATAATTTTTTTCTCATAACCTTGACATGTGGCACTTGTCATTGTGAAGAGAACAATAAAAAATCTAAATAAATACCAAATGAATTCCAAAAGCTACCAAAAGTTAAGTGAAGTTCTAAAAAAAATACAAAACATGAATTTAAGGAATGAAAGTGTTTGAGCAAGAAGCGTGAAAGTTGAATTAGCATTTTGCCCTCCACTTTAAACAAGACGTGTGAAAGTCAAATGGCCTCTAAAAAATGTCAGATCTTGAAAATCGTGCACAGATCGGTCCATGACTGTCGCGCTCCAAAACGGCGGTCTAGTCCGTGACCCTTTTCGAAAAAAAAAGTTTTTGAAAAAAATGTGCGTGTATGAGAAAAATCAGATTTTAAGTGAAAAAGTATTATTTTAAAAAAATGGTATTTTAAAATAAAATAAGGCCAGAACTAAAAATGCGATAGTTTTGGCCAACTAATTTTGAAAAAGGATTTTATTTAAAAAATGGAGCTACCACTTGGTATTGAGTTAGGGTGTACCAAGTTACCTAGAAATCGTTTAACAAAACAAAAAATAAAATTTTTAGAAAAAATATTTAAAAATCCTTTTTCGACTCTGGTCTATGAAAGAAAGAGAGATGAGGGTCCGGAAGTCACATTTGAAGAAAGGAAAGGCAAAGACTCGCACCTAAGACACCCTTTTCACCTAGCCGAGGTTAGTTGCGAGATTTAATCAAATTTTTTTAAATTAATCCTAAGTTCTATCGCGTTTGAATGTGTCTATATGTTTGCAAATCCTAAATCTAAATGTGAATATCGGGAGGGTCAAAATATTCCGTCAAGACTTGGTCGGGATTATCACATTAATTACGAAACCCGAGTCGAGACCTCAAGGGAGTCACGAGTGTAGATGCAAAATGAAATGCAAAAAGAAAATAAAAATAGAAATATAGTTAATAAATGGTCGAAGAAAGTGGGGATGCAGCATAACGGGTACGGAGACTAATAACTCATGACTTGACTTTTTCTATTCATGGAGGGAGAATCAGCCTATTAAGCCACTGTTTTCCACCGCTTCCCACATAAGTAGACGACTATTTTTAGTTGGACCACACAAAATGACCTAATTTATATATGAAATATAACCTAAGTGTCATACACTGACTTTATGTAAAAAATAGGTAATAATAATAAGATATGGTGCTATACTAAACGAATACATTCCAATGGTGCTTATATTTCTAGATACATATAAATATTAAACAGGTAGACCGGTACAAATTTGTATGGGGAAAGGAACATATTCCGAGGTTCTCAGTGATCTTATGGTTCTTGTGCCACAAGAGATTGAATACCAAGGATAGAATAAAGAAATGGGGGATTGGAATGGATGATGTTAGATGTATGCTGTGTCAGGAAGAGGAAGAAACTGTGGAGCACCTGTTCTTCAAATGCATGTATACTAGGAAGGTCTGGAAGAAAGTGCAGCAGATGTGCTTGGTACATGGGACGTGCTTGGTACACAGGAACCAGAAGGGTGGGATACAGAGCTGAAATGGCCATGCCCAACAGTGGATTGGGAATGACTTCATAAACAAGCTAAGAAGGCTAACTTTGGCAATATCATTCTACAAAGTATGGCAAGCAAGGAACTTGAAGATGCACCAAGGAGAGAGGAAAACTGAGTGGGAAATAGTGAAGGAGATTGTGCAGGAGATCTCACCGACAGTCTCAAGATGGAAGGATATTCCACCAACAAAGGAAAATTGGGAAGTAGCAATGGAATGGGGAGTCTCCCAAGCTTGTTTCAGGAAGCCTAGACTAGTGTAACACTGCTTGTGTAAATGAAAAGATAGTGGTAGTAGGATAATAGAATAAAATGTAATGGAGATGAGCACCTCATGAGAAAGATGCACAGTCATACATTTTCATAAATAAAACTCATTTTTCTTAACAAAAATATTAAACAATGCGCAATAAAAGACACTTTAAACCGCCTAAATTAAACTAAGCTGCTATGAACCGCACCGTAAAAGAACCGAGGTCAACAGTTTGCGTTGGTTTGTGATTTTCCTAAGTTTTCAATTTGATTTAGAAAAGCTCTAAAACTGCATCGCACAACAATCCGCCCTTGACCTAAACTTCGTTGAACTTGGGCTGGGGATCCAAAATTATCTCCACGATCAAAATGACAATATCTGCCGTAGCATATGCATCTCAAATTCTCCTCAACTAAAATAACTAGAATTAACTGCTTTAAATTCAATGCTAGCACATCAATAAGCTGTAAAGAGATTATGCAGAAACAGATTTTTCACTCCTTGAAAATATGAGAAACATCAAATATACATAAAAGAGCATCAGCTTGTTTAGACAGCCTTTGACTGCACTTTAGGCCGCAAAGGTTGAACTATCAGAAGGATATAATGCTGCAATGTTTGCATCAAAGAATGCTTAGGTTTCTTAATGCTATCAATTAGACTCTGGTAATCAGCCATCGTATCTTCTGGTAATGGCTCCAAGAATTCGCACCTAGCCAAAATTTCAGGTGGAGGTCTGCAACCAATAAGATTAGTTTTGAGCTTTGGCCGGCCGTTATGAAGGTTTTCAAAGTCCTGAACAGGGTCATCAAAGATGATTGGCGATGCACCTGGGATAGCCTCTGCTTTAAATGGAAGCGCCCTTGCAAATTGCAGACAGAATTCAATCCACTGAAGCACCAGAGGAGATGGTCCTCTGACACGTCCTCCAACTTTATCTGTTTTAACTTTGGAAGTGGCAGGAATTGCCTGCAGTATGAATATGAACTTTTTCCAGATCATTGTAACTCTTTATTATTTGGAATGCACAGCTGATAAACATACAGGACATTGTAGTAAATAATTACAACCAATGGTGGAGCTAGGATTCTTAATTTTCTTTTTCTTTTTTTTTGGAATTTTTTTGGCCTTTTCTTTTTTTTTTTTTGTGTGTGGGTGTTGGGGTTTTTTTTTTTAGGGGGGGGGGAAGGGGGTGGGGTTTAAAATGGTGCGAACCTATGAGTATAGGAAATTGCTAGTTTTACAAGAGTCAACTTTAGAATTGTAAATTGCACGGTAATTTTTTCCCCCATTTTCTTTCGCCTTAATAGCCAATCACAGTGAGAAATTCTCTTCTATCTTTTAGCTCCATTCAAAACATGGTAAAAATTTAGAGGGAAAAATCTCCTTATCCATGCAGTCTTTATCAAATTTTTGTATCAACAAATTATTTTTATAAAACAACAGTATCAGTCTAGTTAAGGAAACTGTGTTATTATTATTGAGTACTAGATCAAATTACTCATTACTATACTAAATTAATATAACTACTAATTCTCTGTCTTCTCTTTTTTACCATCGCAAGCGAAAAGAGAAAAGGAAAATAAAATTTGACTACTCTCTAGTATCAATCTTTGGACAGCTACCACATCTCAAAGTTCAAGTCAGAAGCACAAAAATAACGGTCTAATTAGCTAATATTCTACATGATCATGAAGCGAATGTCTGAACACATAAAATTTTAATTATTCTGGATTCATATATAACAGATGACATCTATGTAGAACCAAATATTTAATTTTTAACAATACAAAATGGAAAGGGTCACAATTTAGCTATAGATAAGAAGTTAAATTCTGTACATCAAGTCCAAAAATACATAGAGGACAAAAGGTAAACTTTTTTGTAAGGGAAAAGCTAGGTGGAGGGGAAGAGAGAAAAAGAAGGAAAAGAAAGGAGGGGGAAGAGAGAAAGGAGAGAAAAAAGAAGAAGGGGGGGGGGGGGGGGGGGGGCAAAATACTAGAGGGAATTATTAGAATTTTCTCTATGAACTTTCTACTTGTGGATGTGTGTGTAAAATTTTATGAACTCTCTACTTTTGTAGTATGTGTAGACACATACATGTCCTTATAGGTTTGCTATAAAAGTGCATTATGGACTTCAACATTACATGAACAATGTAGTTCTTTTCTGCATCAGTAGTTCAGAGAGATTGTCAAGTCACCTATTTTAAATGGTAAAGACCATTTTGCTTTTGGTCAATATCAAATAATACAAGAAAAAAACATCCAGAAACCTTTTCTAGTCAAAATCTTAAAATTGCAGCCAACAAAACTATGCTCAATGAATTATACTTGAGGACAAACCCATTTGGTCCTCCAAAGTGTCTTAACTAAGTCCCTAAAAGTGGGGAAGTCTCAATTAAGACCTCCAAACTAGAAAATTGGTCCTAATTAAGTCCTCATATCTATCGCTGTCAAGTCAATAACCGTTGACTAGATTTAATTTCTTCAAGAGGAGGCAGAAGTGAATTTAAACAATATTTAGGGACCTTATCTGTAAAAGACACAAAATACTCTACCCCAAATTTCTCACACAAACACGCACAGAAACATGCAGAATAGTCGATGGAGCAGCCTCCATGCCACAAGCATCAGCACCAAAGTTCACAACTACCACGTCACCCTCAAATTTCTCTAATAGCCCAAATTTCTAGCACCCCCAGTCCCTAAAACCACAACCACCCATCACCGTCTTCTTCCTCCCCTTACCTAGATTCAGTTCTCTTTCCACCCCCAACACTACCCCATGGGGGAAAAAAACACCCGTTCCTGTCAGCACTGCTCAATTTTCCACTGGAAACAATGCATCCTCTCTCTTTTCTTCCTTCCCAAACCATAAAAGCAAGAATATAATTGAAAAGAAATACAGGGATGAGTTAATTTGGCATAAAAAGGGGTGAATTTATCAGAGTTCAGATATGCTTCTAATCAAGAATTCTTTGTGTCCTTGATGTTGATGGCAATGAAGTTAGCTATCATGGTGGTTATGATGATTTTATACAAATTAATTATGTTTTCAAGAAAAATGTTGTATAGAAAGATTGTTTCTAGCATTCAATTTTTTATTTCTCAGAAATATGGAATCATTTGTTTCTCATAAAAATGTCCCTAGATAATTTATCAAACTCACTATTGCCCGCCCTTGAAAAATTAAATCTGGTCAGCCATCACTGACCCCACCATGTTAGATGGGAGGACTTAGAACAAATTTTCTGGTTTGGAGGCCTCAATTGAGACTTTCTCACTTTCAGGGACTTGATCAAGACTTTAGCCTACTTTGAAAGACCAAAATGGCATTCATCCTATATTTGATGCTCTAGTAGATACCATACTTACAACTCCAACTGGTTTCATTGTTATCAGAGTATTGTAAGAGAATATGTTTGCAGGAGTTTTTTAGGTTCAAATTCACTTGAAGCACGACAATAATAAGAAAAGTTCTTAAAAGTGTCTTTAGACGATTTCAATACATACCCACAAGTCTGCCCATAAACTAGCACCCGATTTTGGAACTACTACTGCAACATTTGACATTCTTTTAGCAGCAGGAAGAATATCACTACTCCAGCCAACAGTGACCCATACATCACCAACTCCAAAGGTTTTAAGATAGTACTGACTGTCAAACAGTCGAACCTATAGGAAACAATTTAAGGAAGATTCATTAATACAGCCATTAAGAGGCACTGCTAAATATGAAAGTGGCAAATCAATCAACCTTAAATTCAAGTGTGTAGCCAATGTCCGTTCATGATTTGCAAAATGTCCAAATCAGCCCCAGTTTAAATAACAAATATTCATTGACCATTTCCAGAACAACCCAAGGTCCCTAACATGTGGCATGGAAGCAAGTTATTAACTTAAAATTATTGATCATTTTTAAATATCAATCATTTCTACATATTGATATGGTGAACAATACATGTAAATAAAGACAAAAAATGCTTAATCAGTCCTAAACTTTCCAGAGATTTAACTTAATTAACCCAAAAGGAATCAATTCGCCCAGTCTTTCAAAATCCCTCTACTGGTCCCCCAATCCTTATCCAATCATTTTCTGGGCAGATCCACTCAAGAGCTGAATTCACTCTGCACTTAATCAGGCGCAAAGCATAAAATTTGATTCTAGGGCAGCATAGTAAATTGATTCCAGAAAAATTGCTGCATGGTAAAAAAAATAAAAAAATAAAAAATCAGCAAAAAAACTAATGAGCCATTTTCTGAAAACCCTAAACAAGTGATGTTACCTATCCTTCTACATTTTTTGTTATTGTTTTATTTGGGATACAAAGTATGCACTGTGCACAGGTGTACATTTGAACAGAAAGAAGACGAAAAGGTACACATTTTCATCGTTGTAATTCTTGTGCCAAAATATGCAAATATGATAGCTGCAAAATAAGTTGAGAAACCTAGACTATCTAATAAGTTCCTTGATTGTTATACAATGCATGATATTAGCTCATACATATCAACACATCAACAAACTTTAAAAATCCTAATCTCAATTTCCTCTCAATCATGGTGCCCTATAATCTCTCTTTTAGAAAAATAATTACAAGGTGAATATTAAGTGAATTTTCTTGTACTCCAACATTGTGTGCTTTAGTTAAACTTTGGTCTCAAAATTAAATTGATATTGGGAATAGGTTGTAACAGAGTAAAGCTAAATATTAATTGAAAATTTCATGGTTTGTCAGGAAACATTTTAGCTCGTGTTCATGTTTCTTTGGTGTAAAGCCTTTGTATAAGAGCTCGTGCTTGGCTGATCGATAGACCAATGAAGATGGATCACCCAAGAATGCTTATTTAACAATTAAACACAAGCAAACACATGCCATGCAGATTTTACTTCGTACCTTTGCTTAATCAAAAAACATTTTTCCATATTTACAAATAATTTAAATTAGTGGCCTACGCATAAATACCAAATTACTCACAAGCTTAAATATGACTAGAGGCTTTATGTAACATCTAATGAGTTAAACCAACCATTCAAAAACAAGTTCATGGTAAAAAACTTCCTTTCTGGTTCTCATTTATCCAACAAGCCAAAATTAAAATCAAGATTGATTAACTTACCAAGCCAACTAGCATGAATGTGCCAAATATTGAACAAAAAAGAAATTTACCACATACTTTGCAGCCATTAATGTGATGTGGACTAAGTTTCTTATCCAAATTCCAGAAAGTTTTACAGTTTGCTCTTTTATGGAATTTTTATTTTTATTTTTATTTTTTTTGGGTGTGGTCATATGCTACTTCATAAGAAATCATGAGAACATCAAACACACTTGCCAGTGCCAACAACATTTGGCACTTCACTCCACTAACAGTTCCTTGACACCATAATATAAATGACAATTAGAGATCCTGAAGTTTAGAGATATTACAAGCTAGGTTTCTCTTTATTACTGTCTACATTCGCATCTGTATATTTCATCCAGGAAAAAAAAATCAAGGCCTTCAACATTTTAATGGCAAACTTTATACATTCCATGTCAAATTTTACCTGCTTAGCAAACAATGAAAGCTTCTCTTGCAAAGCAAACTTTCCACCAGCAACCTGAGAAGTTATGTTGTGTGTATTGTATGAAGCCCCCATGTACTTCAGCACTGCACCAACAATCTCTCGTGGTGAATCAACCATTGAAATCTTCCCAGAAAGTTCAGGCCGCCATAAATCAGCCCAGTCCTGCAGATATTTTCAAGTTATATGAGATGGCCAAACACAAAGGGGATGAAGAATTTTTCAAGATCAGAAACAAAATTCCATACTTAAATGTGCTGAAAACTGCAACAAGAGTTGCTAGATATGGGGTCATATGGTTGGAAAGGAGGTTAAATTGGAAAGCAACCAATTTCCTAAAATCTTATTCCATTGTTTGGGAAGTTTGGGTGACTTAAGGAAAAGAAAGCACATTTCTCAAGATCAGGACAATTACAGGAAAAACAGGCCAAAAATTTTATAGTAATCCAATTCCTCCAACTAGGAATTCAAGAAAAGCACGCTCTCTCTCAATGAACTCTTACACCCCACAACCTATTCCTATTTTCAATCCTGCCAACTTCCCTCTCTGTGCTGCCAATGTTTAAATGTTGATGCTGGATGACTGTCATGTAGGCGTTCATAAGTTTTCCAACAGAAGACACTAGGCATATGGTCTATAAGCAGTTTTGGCCTAATACATATTTCACTACTTGGCCAATTGCCACAGATAGGGTTGTGGTTTCTGGTATATATTTTCCTATTATGCTTTCATATGCTCCCATGAGCATATCTTTGGCTTCCCTTGCCTGCGCTATTTTCTGCAATTCTTTTCCACCATCGAAGTGCAGTTACTTTCAATTTCAGCTTTAAAACAGAACTTTCCATTCTTCAGCCACACTCAAAATAAGTTTACAGATTTGACTCCCAATCTAGTCAATCTCTTGAATGCATACGGCCTGTTAAATAAGCAATTTCTATTCTTATTACTTTTCCTCAAAGTCAATTTCTCACACTAATCTTTCTTCTAAACCAACATACAGATTCAGTACGTTTCCCTTTGTCCATGCAAGGGGTCCAAATCCTCTCAAAAATCATCATCTTCTTCACCTTCATGGCTACATTCTGGCATGCAAAAAGAAATTTTGGTTGCCATTAGATGGTTCCATATGAGCACCTGCACGTTTTTGCTACAAGACAGCTTGAATTATTTATAGACCATAACAACTCATCCACCATGTGTCTCAACTCCATCAGTTTTATGGCATGCGCTAGCTCCACTACCTTCTCTTCTATAGGCAGCCATGATTAAGGACCAATATCAGAGGATAGATGGACTTTTCTTCAGCAATGATACCAATCTGGTGCAGAAAACTATGAGGAAATTTACCTAGGAATGCTAGGGTATTGATGAAGAGAAATTACAAAAGTTTGAAGAAGATTAGCTTTTAGGCTGTATGAGAGAGAACTAAGATGACTTTTAGGTAAGCTGGTATAAAAGACAGCTGTTGTATTACAAATGATGAATAATTACAGTGCACCCAACACACTGTTGCCCTAGAGTGACAAAAGACCACAATCTTAATAAGGCACATACCTAGCACATTGAAAACAGTTTCTAAAACTACAACAGATAGGGGCGGTCATCAGTCAATTACTGATTATTCAGTTATCAAACTCGGTTTATTCTCAGTTATTTTCTAAAAAACCCATTCCGAAAAATACGTTGTTTCTGCCAGTTAATTAACCAAAATTTTTCAGTTTGCACATGGGTTTGAACGATTTAACCCAATCTTTTATCTTTTTTTTTTTTTTTTGGCATTAAGAAATATAACATCCAATCCCAAAATGCTAAAATGCATGCAGAAGTTTCATGATCACAAAAATTTTAAAAAAAATAAAAAAATATTACTAGTGATACACAAGAAAAATTATAAGATCCTATAGAGCAACATTAAGAGAAATTGAAAATTCTTTAAACAAACTATAAAATATGGTGAATTGAATTGAAACATTTCTTTAATTCTTAAAGCTGTGTAAAGAAACTAGAGTGATAAATATGGTGATCAATTATGAGGAATGAGATGGGAAAAAAATTAGAAAAGAATAGTTAAATAGTAAATATACTACATTACCATAACCACTACTTACAGTTGGTCAATAGCCAAAGCCTAATAAAAAGTTCGGTCGGTTATTCAGTTATCAAAAAGTAAAAACCAAATTCGCACCATTTTACCCAATATTTGGAATTGGTTTAAAACGGTTTAACCAACACCCATAATACAAACTAAAATGGTTAAGTTGGATTTTTTTTGGTTACTCCAAATTGTGAACACTCCTAACTACAACACTTGGCAGCAAATCATAACCTCCAAGATTTCTAACAACAATAAATTCAAGATCTAACATGCTCCTGCATCAAAAAGCAAGTTAAGGTCCAGAGCATCAATTCATCCTTCAGCCCATCATAATCTGCATGCCTGCTTGGCCAATCAAAACAAAGTGGACAGAAAAACTAATTACCCACCAAACTATTACAATCTCCAAATTTGGTAATTAAATTGTTTTCTTTTTCAAGTCACTCAATTCTTAGAAGTGGTACAGTTTAGCTGTTAACATACATCACAGCCCTTTTCACCAGTTGTTTTCATTTTTGATTCCTTTGCAACCATGGTGTTCTCTTGATAGCACCTTGGCAGAGACTTCGACTGGCACTAGATTGAAATCTCCCTTCCCAACCTACCCTTCCCAGTCACCCGAAAAAAAAAGAAAAAGAAAAAAAGAACTTTGTCGATTTCTTCTTTCCTAGACTCCCCCCTCCCCCATCCCATGCCAGGTTCTCCAATAGTTCAGATACCTCAAACCCACCACGCAACAAATCAGAAAGAATTATACATAAGCTAGTAAGGGTGAATTTGAATGAACTTAATGACGTATACTGTCTAATTCAGATCTATTATTCTATTTTAAGTTAATTTGTGTAGGCTTGTTTGTTGTTTGATATTTTGATAGCATTCTTGTGACTTGTATTAGAAACTTCAAAAAGAACAACAGTCCAAATTTGGGGATTCTTCATTAAGCATACCCATATCCACTGATGTTTGATCGGCTCAATTCTCAGATAGCACCTCCGAGATACAGAAGTAGTTGCATGAGCTGATATCAAATGCACGTTAAGATAAATATCCCTAAACTTGATGGGAGAAGCTGAAGTTTACCATAAAAATTTAGGGAATGGCCTCAACTATACCAGACTTAAGAGGCCAAAAGTAGACAAATGAATTTTGTTTGGCACAAACTCTCCCGACACATGAAAGTATTATGTTATGGGTCAAACATATAATTTAATCTAACCACTGAACAAGCTATAGAAGAATTTTGAAGAAGTGTATAATTCAACAAAAATGAGAAATGCTGTTTGGGATGACTTAATAATATCAAATATAAATCTATCAAACCAACAACCATACGATCAAAACAATATTCGAAAGCTTGGGAGATAGGTCACCTCTATCGGAGCCAATTTATGCTGTTGAAATTTGCTTTCCTTGTAGGCTATAACCAGGCTTCCCCATCTGTATGGAGCTGCCCAAATTTCACCATGTGGATCCAAATTTCCATCGCTACTCCTGCGCAAATATCCCTGAGATTAAATAAAACAGTTTTGAAAAAGATATAGCTATGTCATAGGAAGGTGATAAGCGAGTTTTCAAAAAAAAAGTAATTTCTTGTATAACAAGAATAACCACAAATGAGTTCTTCATTGAGAAATAAAAATAAATATAAAAACAAAAAAAAGGCAACAAGAATAATAATAGCAACACCAATAACAATAACAATAACAATAACAAACGACAACAACAACAACAACAACAATAACAGGTGAAACTTTCCAGTTGAGTTCATACATGCAACTTTCTAGTTTAAAAAGGAAACAAAGCAAAGATGGAGATTCAGTTGATCTGTTCAGTCAATATTTTAAATAAGGCTTGAAACTATTATCCAGAATACAGAAAAACAAATATCTATGGGAAAAAAAAAATTACTAACAAATTGCAAAACTCATCAAAATTTATAGGCAATTGGGAAAATGAATTATTTTCTTCTAAAAACTCCAGAAAATTTCCAGTAACTAAGATGTTTCTGAAATTCCTTTTCTGATCATATTTAATAAAACAAAAGAAACCTAATAGAGAGCCAGATATCAAATTAATAAGATATCACAAATGAGTTCCCCTGGACAAAAAAGAAAAATGCATGCATACAGCCAGACACACACACAGATATATACATACACACATACATAATATATGTCCATATACATATACATACATATATATATATATATATAGAGAGAGAGAGAGAGAGAGAGAGAGAGAGAGAGAATAGGGAGTTCTGTTACACTACAATCTAGCATCAAATACATATTGACAGTTCAATAAGCAAGCAGCAAGTACAATTTAATATAGATCATTTTCCAGATTCTATTTTCTTTCTTCCCCTTTTCTGGCTTCTCTTTCCCATTAATTATTCTCTAGTTCTTTTTTTTTTTTGACTTTGCTGGAGAAGTTGGGAGAATAGTCGTGAGTAGTAAAATCTAAAAGTGTTTGGAAACAGTCAAAAGCTCTTCCTAGCTAATTTATAAGCTTTCACCCATTTGCCTTTCCTTGTCTCATAGAAACTAGTTAAAAACAATTGTAATAAATACAATTCTCAAGCCCTACACATGGAAAGACGGTGCGAGCAAATCACAAGGACCCCTTTAAACCTCTTTCAAGGTCAAGCAAAACTCAAAATGACACAGGATGTAAATATATTTGTACCTTCCACTCATCAGGCAAATCTCGAAACCAATCTTGTTCCTCCACCCCTTGGATGGGCTCAATCAAGCCCTCTTTTATGGCAAAACTGAGCCAAGAATCACCAAGTGTAACAACATCAGCTCTCAGTGCAGATTTTGGGTTAACATCTCCTTTATAACGTGGCATGCAAAGTTCAGAAAGGATGTCCCTAAGGCTTTGACGAAACTCTGGCTGTAACTTCACCCTCTTTCCTTGGGATTGTATAAAATCCTTCAAAACGACAGGTAAGAAAATTAAAAATCTACTAGAATGTACTCTAATTATTAGTAACAAAGAAGAAAAGGACGAGAAAACTCACAATCAATTAATCAGAGGCAAAAGTGAATCAAATAACAATCTAAAGAATGTAGTCAACATTTTGGCATGAAAGACAAAAATAAATGAGAAACCATAATCAATGATTGCATATATAAACACTAGAAATAGACAAAATCAAAAAGAATCTGGCTACCATGTTGTTTCTGCTGTAGCCGTTAAGGATGAAAAACACTCTATTTAGAGTACTTTTTCAAACTAGTCAATGAATTGACGGCCCAAACTATACTCAATACATAATGGGGAAAACAAAGTTTTTTCCTTTTATGGGAAAGAACAGGAGGGAGGGATTTAATTGATACATGAGAAAGGTTTAAAGAACAGAAAAAGGAAGAGATGAAAACACACCTGGAACCACACAGGAGGGAGTGAGTTGCGCAGGGCAACAATCCTTAAAGGAACTGTCAAAGCATATGTTTTGGACTTCCATTTCTCATATGCTGCCTTCATTTCATCAGTTTCAACATGATCCAAATTCTCTAACTTTCCCACGTCATCATGTTCTGCATAAAAAGAAATGAATAGCATATCCAACAACACAGAAAGAATAGGTTTTATGAAATTGACGAGCATGGAAGAAATGAATATAATGCATTTAGTTGGTAATTTCAAAACAAACCCCAAATTTTTTGGTTTCCAATCATATCTGTATGCAAACGTTTCGATGTAAATGTCCAAAATCACACACATACAACAGGAGATGGATGGAAATGTGAATTTTCAGATCATTTAAGTGTCAATAATCCTGCTCAACCATCCAACTATTTTCTAAGGCAGACAATGCTGGTTTTCAAATTTCCAATGCTCTCCAATAAAAGTTCTCCTAGTTCCACAGTTCATATTTGACTGCTTTTGAAGTTCTCCAGTCAGACAAGTTCCTGTTATTCAAACTCTTTCTGATCCACCATTTGTTTCTACCGAAAGTTTTGTACCACAGCTTTGTGTCTGGGAGTTTTTCTTCAGTAGCTTCCTGAAGGCGTTTGAACAAACCCAATTCCAAATAAAGTCATCTTCAGATATGGATTGGACGGTCTTTTCCTCTTTTAATGAGTTTGAAAGATTGGGTTGGGCTAGTGTAATCTTCCTCAAAATCAAGAGATTTCCATGCAACTTGGAATAAAATTCATGAATCTTTATGGTAGGACATGTTTTAGCACAA
This sequence comes from Mitragyna speciosa, assembly GCA_024721245.1. Classification (NCBI taxonomy): domain Eukaryota; kingdom Viridiplantae; phylum Streptophyta; class Magnoliopsida; order Gentianales; family Rubiaceae; genus Mitragyna; species Mitragyna speciosa. The sequence continues at coordinate 26,530,399 of CM045553.1, read as the reverse complement.
GTTTAGAGAGAGAAAGAGAACCATCATTAAAGAGAGAGAATAGAGTTAATGGTCCATCAAGCTTGAGGATAAAATACCCTGTAATAAGCTATCTTGTACAAACTTTCAGGACTAATCTCCCAATAGTAAACATATTCCATGACCCCAATTACAAAATATTACAGCAAAAGGAAAGGGAAATGTAACAATAGTATAAACAGCAGGATTTGCCTCCTAACAATTGGCAACGCTATGCAGAGCAGATTAAAACATTAGTACCTTGTTCAGCTTTGCATGTCTACATATACCAGCCAGTCAAAAACTTCTTAACTCAATCTAACTTCTTCAAGCTAACAACTATTTTGAGACGATATTTGTTCACCTTTAAAATAACCGTAGCTTGTTTCAGCTAATAGCACCTTAAGATATTTTTATCTATTTTTTACCAATGCTTTAGGTTATCTTAAACTCAATAAAAAAAATTGAAAAAGTGCATGCCTATAAAGATTTTTTTCCAAAATTGTTATGCTTTCAAAACCTTTAGGACAAGAATACCTTATAATTTTCCAAATAGTCTCTCTAGGAGTAATCTTTCCCACACAATTAAAAAAGATTAACCAGGAAAAACCAAAAGCGAACGAGAACAGTCCCATAAAACAGAGTTACATGTCACATAACTTTTGCAATTTGAATAGTTTATGAACACGAAATCAGAATATTGGAAAAAATGGGGATTTAAGACCAGATGGAAGAGTCAGAACTGTACACTGTCATTGTACATCTGTCATTTTTTTGGGAACTTTCATATATTAAATAAATATCGTCTCCCATGATGACAAGTTTTCAGGTGCTTGGTTGTAATACCCCCAAAAAAAAATTAGAATATATATAATAACAAAAAATAAAAGGATAGGTTTATTATACAAATACTTAAAGTTGTGGGAGTAAAGTTTAAATAAATAAATAAACAAAAGACAACTAGTAGGGTTTCCTAATAGTGATATAATTCTTACCCTCCCATATTATTCACCTGTCAAAAAGGGGGAAAGGGAGAAAAACTTACGCCAATAAACAAGAGAAAGAAGGGAGAGAACCTAATTTTGTCAACTCACATTGGACGTAATCCTAGCACCTTCTTTAAATTTTATTTATGAATTTCTTGGGTTTAGGAGCATGCTCGGTCTTGAATAAATCGTTAAAACCCTACCTACAAGAAGTATATAAAGTTTATGCAATTGAAATTGGAATAAAAGAATACAATAAAGAGGAATCAATGAACTTGTGCTCAAGGTCTATGTGTTCTTGGATTTACAATTACATAACTATTAAGATATGTTAAGGGCATGTGCTATTGATTTCAAAGATGGTCCATTTGATGATGATGAAATTCTCTTACCATAGTAGCATTCGGATGATGCCATATGAGGCCCTCTATGGGATAAGATGTAGATTTTCATTGTACTGGGATGAAGTAGGTGATAAAAGAATCATAGAAGCAGAAATGGTGTAGATGACTGTTGACAAGATTGTACTGTTAGGGAAAGGTTAAAAAATAGCTCAACATAGTCTTGGGCTGACTTGAAGAGAAGACCACTTGAATTTAGGTTGGTGAAAAAGTCTATCTGAAAGTTTCTCTCACTACGAGCATGATACAGTTGGGAAAAAATGGAAAATTGAATCCACAATATGTCCGGCCATTCAAGAATTTAGAAGGGTTGAAATTTTGATATAGCATTGCCTCCTACATTGTGGAAGGTTCACACACTCTTTACATTTCCCAACTTAGAAAACATGTATTAGACTTGAGTCATGTGTTGCATTATGAACCATTAAGGGATCAATTAGAACTGGGTCCCGTTGTGAATAGTCAACAGAAAGGATTACGTCTTGCACCACAGAACTATCCTAATGGTTGAATCATGCTATTCAAGAGGCTATTTGTGAGCTTGAGGAAGAAATGCACAAGAAGTATCTTCATTTATTCGACAAACAAGATACAAGAGACTACTTGTGAGCTTGAGGAAGAAATGCACAAGAAGTATCTTCATTTATTCAACAAACAAGATACGTTAAGCCTTGAGGATCAAATTTCTATGTAATACCCGAAAAAAAATTAAAAAAGTATTATAATATTATAATAATAATAATAATAAATAAATCAAATACTTAAAGTTGTGGAAGTAAGGTTTAAATAAATAACTAAAAGATTAGTAATAGGGTTCCCTAATAGTGATATGATTCTCATTCTCCCTTATCATTCAGCTGTCAAAGAGAGGAAGAGAAAGAAAACCTACACCAGTAAATGAAAGAAAGGAAGCAGAAAGCCTAGTTTGTCAACTCACATTGAAGGCAATTCTAGCACTTTCTTTAAACTTTATTATGAATTTCTTGGATATAGGAGTATGCTAAGCCTTGAATAAGTTGTTGAAATCTTACATATAATTAGTATCTAAAGTTTGTGGATTAAAATTGGGATAAAATAATACAATAAAAAGGAAACGAGGAACTTGTACTTAAGGTTTTCTACATGTTCTTGTATTCACGATTACATGCCTGTTAGGATTGTTTAGGTTGTTTGCATGCTAAAAAGAAAAAAAAAAAAAAAAAGAGAGAGAGAGAGAAAGAGAGAAGGGGGGATTTTTTGAGGCGAGAGAGAATTGGATTTGGCTTGGAAAGACCAGAGACCAGGCCGATGCCGTAGCTTACCATCCTTGCACATGGAGAAGAATACAAAATGATGGCCATCAATTGCTAACTTCTAAGAGTTGATTAGTAGAGGATTAAAATAATGATTCATAGTCAAAGCAGTTGACAGTATAGGAATTGATATTAGAAGTATTGGTTCTATAGCGGCGAAAGTCATCAATTTGGCAAGGCTTAATAAAATATAATAATAAAATATTCACACTAGAAAGACAGAATTATATTTGTTTATGTTTTTTGGTCAACTGTGAGCCCTTTTAGTACATGGAGTGGAGGTCAGTTGCATTGTTTTGCAAGAGTATTGGTAGGCCATGGTGATGACCCATAGTAAGATATAAGCAACAACAATAGTTCTGAAGGGTGCTCCATTTATGTTATATTCTTTTATTAGTTTCTTAAAATTTAAATTGATTGAGTATTCAGTAAATAACTTTCAAAGTTAGATGAAGGGTCAATTTATATTCTAATTTTGTTAAATAGTCAAACAAGAATAACTAAGTTTTAATAATAACTTAAAGTAAGTTGGTCAAGTTTTTCAATGAGGAAGGAAGGTGATGAAACCTTGTAATGTTGAATTGTTCTTGTTTAACTTGTATTGAGGTAAGTGGTTTTCATCCTCCCCAAAATATTTCAAACTTGTTTTCTAAACAAATGTCTTCTTAAATTGCATATTCTCATTAAAAATTAGGGAGCATATATTACGTGAATGTTTTATTATATTAAAAATTGTTTACTGAAATCAACATAAATGCGTGGTACTTGTATTATTATTTTAATATTTATCACTGTTGCCTCACGGTTAAACTTTGCATATATATTGGCAAGATTTAGTTGCATCTTCTCTGAATTTTTGGACCCTCTCCTAACAATATATAATAGTTAAAAACACTAATTCTTTGGACCATCCTAGCGGAATATAATAGTTAGGACCGAGTCCCGTTAGGCGTAGTGTCCATTGAGATCCTAGCAATAATTCTATTGACTTTGTTTAGCTTTGATTTTGAATATGAAAATTTGTTAACAATATTAAATCTCTCTCACACATGTATATCTATATGCATAAAAAATGTTTCTTTTTGTCAACTCATATGCGTGTGTGTATCACGTTAAGAGTTGTAAATCTATTTAAAACTAAAAAAATTATATATAATACGCTCGTTCTCGTGGGTGAGGACATGAGCTACTTACTGAGCTTTAATTAGTCTCATCCCATGCCTAATGTTATTTTTATAGATTTTGCTCATACCCCTGTGTACAAGGAAGAATCAAGTCAGTGGGACTAGTTAACTGCTCATAATTTAGCTCGGATCTACATTATTAGTGATTTAAATAATTGTGGCATGTATTACCTAGACCTCGTTGGTTTTTTCTTTGATAATTGGATTTCTTGTGTTATTGACCTTTATAGGCATAGTTGCGATTTCGTTGTATGGATGATTTAGTTATTGTGGAATTTCTAGATGGTTTATTGAATATGTGATTAATTGTTTTAAATTTTGCTCTCTTATTGTGCCTTGCATCTTAGCGTAAAGTCCAAGGTGCGGCGTCTTGTATTCTGGTTTTGGTGTTGACACAGAAACCTTCTCCATTATGCCTAAATCTTACAAATGTTCTGGATCTACACAATGGTTTACGATTAAAAATTCACAAGAAGTTCCTAGGCTCTATCCCTTGAAATATCATTCTGTGTATGTTCTACATTTAGGTGAAATCCAAGGCAATAAGAACTAGTCAGTATTTCGGCATAGCAAGCTAATAAGATACTATCAAAGCTTGTAGTGGGTGGATTAAGTATATGGTAACTCAAAAATATGAAGCTTGCCGTCAAAAATTGCAGTAGATTAAAATTCACTGCTTATTTTTATTAGTGTTTCTTTTTCAATGGTGGGAATAAAAGATTATCAAAACGAAGCCAGAGTAGTTGCAGATAGCAATTATAAGTGCATGGACTACTTGATGGCTAAATACAATTCTACCATTTCTAGTCAACTCAAATATTCAATTAAGTATCAAGGAGTACGAGACTTGCATAAACTACTACAGATTTTTGTGCATTTTGGGCTAGGACTTCAAGTACGGGTGTCGGGTATTGGTATGTGCCTAAGCATTAGATTCTTTAATTTTTTAAAATTAAGATACAACAGCACTGCAAAAAACTCGAACAGGGGAACAGGGTTGAGAAAGACGAATGTGTCTTAAATCTATTTGAGTTCCGCAAAAAGAAAAAGAGCATATAAGTGAAGGAAAGAAAAGAATCATCAAAATTAGAATCAAATCCTAACTCTTACATACACAGCGGTTGAAACCACAATATGAACTATGCACCCTTTTCTCCCTCTGTTTTTTCTTTTTGTTTCAATAATTTTGAGGTACTAAACTTCAAATTAAGTGTCAGACACAAATCCCATATCAATACCAGTGTTGTGTCATGTCCAACACAGGTATGGCTATGGAGGAAAAGTCCGACTGACTTGAATTCTGGCACTGATAAGTACAATACTTACATAAACTACTATAGATTTTTGTACATTTGGCACTGTACATCAAATTCTGCTCATTTCCCATATGCAGAGAAATTAGGTAGTTCGATCAGAATTACCACTTAAACTTGTTATAGAATTTTCCAAATTACCCCTTTATAAAAGAACCTAATCCTTCTCATTTCATCTTTTATTATTCACCTTCTTGAATCCTGCTCCGACTCGCTCTTTTGCACCCCTATCTTCGACACCTTCTCAGGAAAAACTAGCCTTCATCGCTTGTCCTTCCTATTAAACCTAAAAGCCATCTGATCACTGTTTCCAAAGAGCACCCTGTACTCAATAGTTCAAGAAAGAATCTAAATTGTGCATATTCATAATCCTTAAAATAAAAATCCAGATTCAAATGTGAACAACTTTAATGTTGATGGGTCACCTAAGGAGGAAAAAAGTCAAGTGGAGTTTGGGCAGGACCAGCTGAGGAACAATTATGCAGGCTTAGTCCTAACATCATCAATATTGAGACGGTAAGTTTGAACTAGCAGACTTATGTTTTCATTAACTTCTTCAACTCTTCTACATGGTACACAATATGCAATGGCCTCATTCATAATGTTGTCGCCATTGCACGCATTCCAACAGAAATGAAATATCAGTTAGCATCAGAATTACAAAAGATTCACTTCTTGGAACATCAAATAATTAAAAACAACCATTGTAAAAACAAATAAAAGTAAAATAGTAATTCTAAATTTTTCCCTTTTCTATCATTAGACCAACATAAACATATGTCAGATTAATGATAAGCATGACAGAACGCACAAATCTTGAATCTCCGAAGTGACCACGCATTCCTCAATTCTTTCAAAATCTAAGTACAACAGCCACAGCAAAATGTACAGGAAGAACAATACCAAATGCACCGGAAGAACAATACCAGAATTCAACCATAATGATACGTATGACAGAACGCAAAAATCTTGAATCTCCAAACCAAAGTGACCGCACATTCCTCAATTCTTTCAAAATCTAAGTACAACAGCCACAGCAAAATGTACAGGAGGAACAATACCAGCATTCAACTACCACGTTTCAATGTACACAAACAGTTATGGATTTCTTTCATTTTTTCAATAATCAGGTACCTAATTAATATTTAATTCATCCAAAAAACGCCATTTCCACTCAAAACGAAGAAGCAAAGTACTATTATTTCTAAACAAAATACAAGCCCTTAATGCATAGAAAGTACCCTGAAATTGGCGGTCTGTTGTGGGGGAAATGACAGGATGAATCCGTGTACAGGCCGAGGCCGACAAGGCACCTAATCCAAGGAAGAAAACGGAGGAGACAGCGATATTCCGAAGAACATCTCCCGCTCTCATCGGCGGCGGCGGCGAGGATGACTTAGTATTTCGGCCACCGGAAGCGGCTGAAATTTTAACAAGCGAGACTCGAGTGGTTTCATTACGAAGCAAGTGAAACTGGGGAATTTTTACGGGGATTAGAAGCAGTGTGGAATTAGGGTTTAAGGTGTAGTGGCGGATTGATTTTGCTGGCGGAGAAAGAGATAACATTATACTAGTCTGCTATTTTAGTGGCTTTGTACAACTGTACAAAACGTAAAATGATCATTTGACAGGGGATAAGCACATATGGGAACGGCATCGAGAGGCGAGGCAGGCCGCACCTGGGCCCACTATTTATTGACGTTCTTTTTAGCCAAAATTTAATAAGCATAGTTTCAGAAATCTCCTCTAAAGTTTATATGAGAATTTCACCCAGCACCAATAAAGTTTTAAATATTACACAAACCTTCCTTGTAATTAACTTTTGGAGAAAAAAATTAGACTCTCTAGAATGCTAGAGTTTCTGTCACTAGAAAGCTAGTGATTTTCTCTCTCCCTTTTCTTGAGGGTTCTTGTATTAGCCTCAATAAACATGAGCAATTCAATATCCCTTATCATTCAACAATTGGAACCAGTTCAATTCGAAGAAGATGAAGCAGCAATCATCGATGTAAATGAGCATTAGATTCAACAAGGAATTTTGGACTGCAACAATAGTTGCTTTGGGAAATTTATCTCTGATAAAGAGATTAATTTTAAGGCTCTCAAATTTGCTTTGGCAAAGGCTTGGAGGTGTCAAGATATTAAAGTTTACAAGGTTATGCCTAATGTGTTTCAATTCTTTTTTAGCAAGCATAAGGATCTCCAACATGTCCTTGAAAGGGGCCCATGGAACATAGATAACAATCTGGTAGTAATTATAAGATGGAGACCAGGTATTAAGCTCGAAGAAGAGGACTTCAATCACTCTTAGTTTTAGATAAACATTATGGGGCTCCCACGAGAAGTTTACACCAAAGAAGTAGCATTGAAAGTAGCTAAAAACTTCCATGAAGTTTCCAATATTCAGTTGTGTGAAATGGGCGAATCCAGGGAAAGATTTTTCAGGTTAAGAGCAAATATCAATATCACAAAACCAGTTAGAAGAGTAGTCAAGCTAAGAAGAGAAGTGTCGCGCCCCATTTTTTGAAAGTCGGAAGTCGGAAAAGGAAGAATTAAATGTAAATGTTATTGTGGTGTTTATTGGAAAAAGAGTGTAGGTTTTTAGTAAACTAATTTTTAGAAAATACTTTACAAAAGGTTTGACAAAAGATGTGATTTTTAGAGATGCTTTATTTTTTAAAACAAAAGAAAATGGCCTAAAATGGGACTTTGAAAATGCGACGGTTTTTGGGCCCGAAAATAGAGTCTAAAAAGGGTTTTTAGTGAAAAAGAGAGTCGCCACTTGGTATTGAGTTTTGGTGTACCAAGTCACTAGAAAAGGTTTTATAAAAGATAAGAAAAATCAGGAATGATTTGTTTAGGAAATATTTTTGAGAAAAATGTAAGGAAAACAAGAAAAACCCTTTTAGACGACTCCAGGTTTTTGAAAAACAAGAGAAAAATGGTTCGGAAGTCACATTTGAAGAAAGGGAAGGCAAAGGCTTGCGCCTAAGGCACCCTTTCTACCTAGCCAAGGCTAGTTGCGAGGTTTAATCAATATTTTCCTAATATAACCTTAAGATTTTATCACATTTGGATGCAACTATATAAATGCAAATCTAGTCCTAAAAATAGATATCATTAAGGAACAAAATGTTCCTTCGAGGTTTGGTCGGAATTATCGCATTAATTGCGAAACCCGAATATAGACCTCGATCGAGTCACGAGTATAGATGCAAAAATGAAATGCAAAAGAAAAGAAAAATAGTGATATAGATAGTAAGTGAACAAAGAAAATAGGGATGCAACATAACGGGTACGGGGAACTAATAGGCTCGTGACTAGCTATTCCTACTCACGGAGGGGGAAACGGCATGTACGCCACCGCTTCCCACGTAAGTAGATGACTATTTCTTAGTCAAAAATCGCATAAATGACCTAAGATTCTATGTGTAGTGGAGTATAAATGTTATGCACAAAATATTTGTTTAAGATAGATAGTAAGTGATAAAATATATACAAAAACCATACAAAATGGAAAAAGCCTAAAAGAGAGAAAATATGTGTGAAATGGCATGAAATGCACACGAGAAATGATTCTAATACTAAAATGACCTAAAGGCCTAGCATTGGACTAGCCTATTTTTTATAAATTCTCCGCTAGCGTTAGACTAGCGGAGAAACCGAAATTAACCACAACTAGCGTTGGACTAGTGTGACGACGATACACATATATTATAACAAGTAAGTAAATAAATAAATAAAACACAGATTAAAGCAATAATCACATAAAAGCAAATAATAGCACATAGGAGCACATAACACACAAGTATAATATTCTAGATGCAAAGTCCTAGGGAAAGCGGATAAAATACGTAAGCACATAGCACACATAACACACAAAGCCCTAACTATTACACCGGAGAAAAACCTAATTACAATCTAAAAATGGAAAAAGTAAAAGATAACCTATCTAACCTATCTATTACATTTTCTATCTAAAATACATAGGCTTTTATTAAGTGGATAAAAATATAAACTATCTATTACATTAACTATCTAAATACAAAAATTTACTAAATAGAATATTACTTATCTATTACATTTCTTCGAATAATTAAAAAAATTAAATTCAAGTAAATAGCATGACATAAATAAATAAATACTCACACATGAATAAAAATAATAAACACAAAAAGATGCATAAAAAAGAAACATATAGAAAAACACATAGGAGCACGTAAAGAGAAATAAAAAGGGTAATAGAGGTACCTCCCCAGTCATAAACTCGGTACAAATGCTAACAACATGAACAAACTTATCAGGGTACCACTATTTAAAGTATAAAAATATGAAATACTTAAAATTGGGGATAAAATGTAAATTTCGAGCAAGGTTAGGGGACTTAGAATAAAATTCCAACAAGTATCTAGGACTTAAAACTAAAATTCTAGCAAGTTTAGGGACTTAGAATAAAATTCCAGCAACTAGGGAGGGTCAAAAATCAAATTTTCAGCAACATTTAAAGGCTAAAATTCAAGTTCTAGCTATTTAGGGGGGCAAAAATATAAATTCCAGCAATATTGGAAGACAATAATATAATTTTAGCAAAGCATAATAACAAAAATAAAATTTCAGCAAGGTTGGGGGACAAAAATGCAATTTTCAGCAACATTGGGGGACCAAATTTATGATTTTCAGCAATATCCAAGGGCTAAAATACAATTCCAGTAATATTCTAGGGTCAAAAATACAATTTCAGCAATGCATGGGGGATAAAAAGGTGAACTAGCAAACCTAGGGGGTCAATTAGAATAAATAAGGACTTAAATGAAGTAAACTAAAGTATTGAAGGGCATAATTAAACAATTAAGAACCTAAAGGGGCAAAATGTAAATAAATATAATATGATGAAAATAATAAAAATAAATAATTAAAGAAAAACTAAGTTTTGGCTACGATTTTTTCTTTTTTTTTCTCTTCGGTTTTTTTTTTAATTCTCTCTTCGGCCTCCCTCTTCGGTTTTTATTCTCTCTTCGGCCTCCCCCTTGGATTTTTCTCTCTTCAGCCCCTCTCCTCGGTTTTCTCTCTTCGGCCTTTCTCTTTGGATTTTTCTCTCTTCGACTATTCTCCTTGGATTTTTCTCTCTTCAGCCCCTCTCCTCGGTTTTTTTCTCTTCGGCCATTCTCGTCGGATTTTTCTCTTCGGCCTTCCTCCTCGGGGTTTTCTCTCTTCGGCCATTCTCCTTGGTTTTTTTTTTTCTCTTCAGCCTTCCTCCTCGGATTTTTCTCTTCGGCCTTCCTCCTCGGGGTTTTCTCTCTTCGGCCATTCTCCTCGGTTTTTTTCTCTTCGGCCATTCTCCTCGGATTTTTCTCTTCGGCCTTCCTCGATTTTTTTCTCTTCGACCATTCTCCTCGGATTTTTCTCTTCGGCCTTCCTCCTTGAGGTTTTCTCTCTTCGGCCATTCTTCTCGGATTTTTCTCTTCGGCCTTTCTCCCTTCGGCTCACTCACACTCTCTTCTTCTCTTCTTCTCACTTACTCTCACTCTCTTCTTCTCTTCTTCTCTTCTTCTCACTCACTCTCAGTCTCTTCTTCTCTTCTTCTCACTCACACTCTCTCTCTTCTTCTCTTCTTCTCTTCTTCTCACTCTCTCCGAAATCCAGAATCAATAATTAAAGACCACAAATCTCTTAAATCAAAACCCAAAATCCTCAAGTCCAAAAATATAAACACCATAAATCAAACATCCTATACACAACTTATATTAATTGGAATACAAATCAAACCGATTAAGAGAGTTCCATGAAGCTTACCTTTTTCTGCCGAGGGAAGAGGTGGCCGGTTGTGATGGTGAAGATGATGAATACCCTGTCGGTGGTAGCGGTTTAGCTTTGACTGAGTTCCCTTTTTTGTGTGTGTTTTATGTGTTTATATGTGTTTGCCGTTTGTGTGTGAGTTGCGTGGGTGTATGCTGTGAGAGAGCTGAGGAGAAGGGAGAGGAAAATGTGTGTCTTATGTTGTTGTGCGTGAGCTGGTGCAAATAAGTTGTGTAAAAAAGTGAGAGCAAAAGTGTTTTTGTGTAAGTGTGGAGTGGGTGAAGAAGGAAGAAAATTCATCCAAAATCCCCTCAAAATCCATCTTTTGCAGGAGGTTTGGTTTGATTTCTCTGCTGGCTACGTGCAGCAGCTGCAGAAGCACTGCAACTACTGTAGCAGCTTTTTTCTTTTTTCTTTTTTTCTTTTTTTAATAAAAAATCCAAATAAATAGTAAATAGTGTTGAAAAATTATGAAAATTTTATGAAAAATCTATAAATTCATAAAATGCGTGTACAAAATTTTTGATATGAAAATTCTAATCATAAAAACATATTTGAATATGTGTCATATGTGACAAAATTATGAAAAGAAAAATAAAAATACTAAATGACCATTAAAAATCACAAAATTTTTACACAAATATATTATCACACAAAATATGTATACTAAAATTTTCACTCAAAAATTTTAACACTATATGCATTCTTGGGTAATGTGCCCTTAACAAACAAAAAAGACAAAAATTAAATAAATACTTAAATGACCTCCAAAAATTATGTAATTTTGACAGAAAATTTATGAATACAAAAAATGCACATATAAAATTTTTCACTTGAAAATTCTTGTAAAAAGAGTGCATTGGTAAACGTGCCATTAAGTTTAAAATACTAAAATTTTAAATAAATAATGAATGACTTCCAAAAATCATTAAGATCATAAATAATGATAAAAAATAGTAAAATTATGTATTTAGGAAATAAAACAAAATAGAATAATATTTAAGTAGTGAAATTACCATTTTGCCCCTGATGTGACGAACTAGTCATAAATTGCATGAAAACTGTAATTGACACTCGAAAAATGAAAAATAACCCCCCTAAAATAAAGTAACACACATATTTTTACAAAAGGTGTGTCAAAATTTGGTGTCTACAAGAAGGTAAGGAAGAGATGATAGCAATAATCAGGTATGAAAGATTGCCGACTTTTTGCTTTGGTTGCGGAGTGATTGGCCACATGGCAAAGAATTGCAAGCGGAATATGGATAGCACAGATTCTAGATATGGATTTTGGTTATTAACAAAATTCATTCCTTCAAGGAATATCTGGAATGTAGATCTTGCTGGAGAAAGTTCGTCGTCCAAAATAAGCACCGGAACTATTACATCATCTCCCCCATACTATCGGGAACCCATTGAAGTTGACAAAGTTGCAGGTAATCATAATGTCTGCTTAGAGAATTGTGCACAAAGGGCTCAAGACTGTCATAAGATGGTTGATGTTCAAACATAAATGGAAACATGCAATCCAGCATGTGTTCTCCAAGAGGAAGGCAGGAGCGTTGGTCTTGAATGGGCTGAAAATAAGAAAGTAAATCCACATAGAGCCATTAGCTTGGACAAATCTGTATGTATAGGAGAAGAAGGCCCATGCAATGCAAGCCCAATTCAAGGTAGCTCGTGTAGTCCAGAAAGAAGTCATGTCACAAGAATCACTGAGGGGAGCCCAAAAGCTTTATACTCAATGGTCCAGGAAGTTTCGCTTTTATCAAACCACCTTCAACTTAGGCCCAGAAACGAAACTTCTGGCTTGGAACTTCAAGCTAATAGTTCAAATCCAGTTTTTCCACAGTTGCTTTCTATACATTCTAATGTCACAAATGAGCATAATACTGCAATAAGTGCAGTAAGTGAAGAAAGGAGGAAAGGAAAAAGGCATAGACAAGAGGAGTTAAAATCGGCTAGGCATAAAGACGAAGGAAAAAGGCAAAGAACTCAACATAAGAAGTCTACTTCCACTGAAGGAAGGGCAATGTCTACTGAGCAACACCGTCAGGAGCCATGAAGATCATATGTTGGAATTGCCGAGGGCTTGGGAACCCCCGTGCAATTCAAGCTCTCAACAATTTGTTGTTAGAACAAGCTCCCGACATGATATTCGTATCTGAAACAAAGAAGGACAGCAAAGGCATGGATAAGATCAGGCTCCAGCTCGGATTTGAATATGGTTTTTCTGTTGATAGAGAAAATAGAGGGAGAGGTTTAGCACCTCTCTGGAGGAATTGGGTTGATGTTAAAGTGATGAGTTTTTCAATTGGGCATATTGATGCAGTCATTTACACAGGAGAAGCAGGCCTTGAATGGCAGTTTATTGGGTTTTACGGCAATCCAGTAACAAGCCAAAGATCTCATTCTTGGCAGCTGTTAAGGAGATTAGCAACTATGACGCAGATATCTTGGCTTTGTGCAGGTGATTTTAACGAAATTCTGGATTTCTATAAAAAAATGGGGTGGAACTGAAAGAAATGGCAATCAGATAAGGGCCTTCAGAGAAGCAATAGTAGATGCAGGTTTGTCTGATCTTGGTTTCATAGGTTGTGACTTTACCTGATCCAAAGGAAAAAATGTAGACAATAGAGTCTGTGAAAAGCTAGATAGGGCTTTGGCAAATATTGACTGGATTAACAAATTTCCCAATATGACAGTGAGGCACTTAACTATTGCATATTCTAACCATATTCTATTTTTGATCAACACTGAGAAGATCTATCAATAGGCAAATAGACAAAAGATTCAGCAACAAAGGAGAGTTAAGAGGTTTGAACAGATCTAGACCACCAATGTCGAATGTCAAGAAATCATTAAACATGCTTGGAGATCGAACAATCTGAATGTCATAGAAAAAATTCTTTTTAACCATAAGTAGGTTCTTGAGGACCTTTCTAGATAGGGAAGAACAACTTTTGGTCCATTGAAAAGGAAAATCAAGGAAGTTAAAAACAAGTTGAAAGATGTTCAATGTAAACCCTCAATTGATATACAGCTGGAAGCTGATCTCAGGACTCAACTCGATTCACTTCTAGAGCAAGAGGAATTGTACTAGAGTCAACGAGCAAAAATGAATTGGTTGAGCTATGGTGATAGGAATACTAAATATTTTCACAACAAAGCAACTCAAAGTAAGAGGAATAATGCTATAAAGCATCTCCAAAATCAAGCTGGAATATGGTTGGATTCAGAGGAACAAATCTCGGCTCATATCTTGGAGTTTAAAAAACAACTCTACACTTCAAATGGGGTCACAAATGAAACGCAAGAACAAATCATCAATGATAGAGTTTCAACTCAACAGAAGGAAGAGCTCCTTAAGGAGTATACGGCAAATGAAATCAAGCATGCTTTATCCCAGATGCATCCCTAGAAAGTTCCAGGGCCCGACAGGCTACATGCTGGATTCTATCAACAATATTGGAGCATTGTGGGAGATGAGGTAATTCAACTGGCCTTATCTATGTTAAATAATAACTGTACATTGGAGAAAATAAATCAGACAAGCATTGTACTAATTCCAAAATTGAAGGATCCAGAGATGGTTGTGGACTATAGACCAATAAATCTGTGCAATGTTTGCTACAAAATAATTTCTAAAACGATTGCTAAACGATTGTTGAAGGTGATGCCTTCTATTATTAAAGAAGAACAAAGCACTTTTATATGAGGGGCAAACTTATTACCGACAACATCATTGTTGCTTTTGAAATTTTCCATGGGCTAAACCAACAAAAAGAAAATAAAAACAAATTTTTTGCCTTAAATTTGGACATGCACAGAGCTTTTGATAAAGTGGAGTGGCATTTTTTGGAGTACATCATGATAGATGTTGGTTTGCCTTCTCAATTCTGTCACTGGATTTTAAGGTGTGTAAATTTTGTCTCCTTTTCGGTTCTCATAAATGGCAATCAAATTGAATATTTCAAACCAACAAGAGGTCTGAGATAAGGAGATCCTTTATCTTCTTACCTCTTTATCCTTTGTGCCGAGGCTTTAGCTTCTACGATCAAAATAGCTGAAATGAGAGAATTGTGGAATGGAGTTTAAATGGGGATTCACGGTCCAAAGATCAACCACATTTTCTTTGCTGATGACAGTTTGCTATTTGCTGCATTGGAGGAGGATAACATATCTCAGTTATTGGAGATTCTCAGAAATTATGAGGAAGCTTCGGGTCAAAAAATTAATCTAGTAAAGTCAAAGGTTTATTGTAGTGCACATGTCTCTAATTAAGAGAATGAGGGGTTAGCTGATAAGCAATGTTTTAAAAACCAGACCGGTCAATGAACCGAAGGGGAGAGGGGTTTAAGGTCAGACCGGTCGGATCGGGGTTCAATGATTTTTCTTTTTTTAATTTAATTTAATGTATAATATAAAACAAATACTAGATATACACTACCCTGTTGAATTAGTCAACCCATTAATTGTTTAAATATATTCAACTATACAAATTAATGAATTTATTATATTCAAATTCACAAGTTAATGAATTTATTATATTTGGTAAAAATTTTATGAAATATTCTATGTCTATAACAATTAAATTAACAAAGAAAATGGCATTACAAGTATAAAAAATACAATAATTATAAAATTTACCATTAAAGTATGTTATTATATTTTTAAATATTTTAAATTACAATCTTGAACATTCTAAATTATTAAATCATATTTGTTGCTTGCTTTCACATTCTCTACTTTTTTAATACCAGTCAAGACTTATTTTTCAATATAAAATTCAAATTTATTTTTAATACCAAATAATACAATTAACTTTGTATATAGGGCAGTTCGAGTAAATGTAATTTTTTAAAATAAAAAAATTTCTTTTGCCCTATTTTTTAAGGTAGGTTCGCATATCAAATGATTTTCAAATTTCAATTTGATTATCTTACTATTAGTTTAGATCTATTTAGTTTTTAAATTTTTTAGTTTTTTACGATTTTTGTTACAACATCCAACGAGAGGTAATTTCTAACAATTTTATACCAATCAAGAATTTCTTAAAAGAGCCTAAACTTTATTTAAAATCGGTTCTCAGGTTTTAACTTTAGACGTATTCTCTCCAAAAGAAATTTTATTTATGACGTATCGGACTATTGAGCGAGTCAATTTGACTTTATACAATAGTCTTAAAATAAAACTAACAAATAAATCTATTTGCTTATTAGTTTTTAATTTAATCAATTATGTTTAATCTACACATTTTCTTTTAGTATGTCAAGAAAAAGTGGATATGTGATGTTATAATAATTGGAATCAATATATTGCATAGAAAAATATGATTTAATAATCTGAACTGATTTTTAATATTTTTAATAAAGAAAATAACTTTCGATCTACTTACTTTCAAGATGTCAACGTTCTTATTATTGAATAATGATTAACCATAATTAAAAAATTTACACAAATGCCTTACAAAAATACCAATTTAAACTTTTAATTAGGAGAATGTTTTAGGCATATAAATGAATAATTAAATAATTTAGATAAAAGGACTAATCTTAAAATTAGAGATTTTGGTTAAAGTAAATCTAAGATTTCTTTAACATAATGAATTTGGATACCAAGATAAAAAGGTAAGAATTAATTAATTTCATTAAACATGATTACTAAAAAAAGAAACTAAAAAAAGTAAGAATCAATTAAATTCAATAATGTGATTAATGAAAATAAAGAAACTAAAAAAGTAAGAATGAGTTAATTTTATCAAAAGGAAATAAAGAAACTAAAAATGTAATAATCAATTAATTTATTAAAATGATTAAAGAAAAACTAAAGAAAGAATAAATAAAATATTTGCAACATAAAAAGCAACAACTTGGACGTTGGCTTGATGGTTTCAACGTTAGAAGCCTTGGTGGGAGGTCTCAACGTTGCTTGAATGGTTTCAATTTGATTATCTTACTATTAGTTTAGATCTATTTAGTTTTTAATTTTTTAGTTTTTTACGTTTTATGGTACAATATCTAATGGGAGATAATTTCTATCAAATTTGTATCAATCAAGAATTTGATTTAGAATTTCTTAAAAGAGCCTAAACTTTGTTTAGAATCGATTCCCAGACTTTAACTTTAGATGTATTATTTCCAAAGAAATTTTATTTTTGACATATCGGACTATTGAGTGAGTCAATTTGACTTTATACAGTAGTATCAAAGATAAAGTAACAAGTATATCTATTTATTTATTAGTTCTTAATTTAATCAATCTTGTTCAATAAAAGAAATAACTTTCTACCTTCTTACTTTCAAGATTCAATATGTGCTTATTATTGAATAATGATTAACCATAATTCAAAAATCTAAACAAAGGACTTACAAAAATACCAATTTAAACTTTCAATTAGGAGAATGTTTTAGGCATAAAAATGAATAATTAAACAATTTAGATAAAAGGACTAATCTTAATATGAGAGATTTTGGTAAAAGTAAATCCAAGATTTCTTTAATATAATGAATTTGGATGCCAGATAAAAAGGTAATAATCAATTAATTTCATTAGACATGATTAATAAAGAAAACAAGGAAACTAAAAAAAGTAAGAATCAATTAAGTTAATTAAACATGATTTATGAAAATAAGGAAACTAAAAAAGTAGAGTGAGTTAATTTTATCAAACATGATTGATAAAGGAAATAAGGAAACTAAAAATGTAATAATCAATTTTATTAAAGTGATTAAAAAAAAACAAAAGAAAGAATAAATAAAATGTTTGGAAGACAAAAACAACAAAGCCTTGGCTTTCCTACTGGTATTCACGTGGGAAGGTTTGGTGGGAGGTTTCAAGTTCGAGACCTCCCACCAGTTGAAAAGGCTCATTTTTTTGGAAAAAAGTTGAAATTCAAAAAATTGCCGGTTCGCCGGTTCGCCGGTCCGATTCGGTTCACCGGTCTAATCCGGTTCGTCACGGTTCTTGAGATGCACAGTGAATTATACACAACCAAACCGGAGACCTGGCCGGTTCCCAGTTCAACCGCTAGAATCGGTCGGTCCGATCTGCGTTTTAAAACACTGTTGATAAGCTGGGAGTGCATCTTGATGACAGGAAAGGTATGTACTTAGGCATGCCCTACGTGATAGGCAGAACAAAGAGGGAGATTTTTTCTTAGGTGAGGGATAGAGTTTGGAAGAAGTTAAAAGGATGGAAAGAGAAATTCTTGACCCAAGCAGGGAAAGAGATCCGTATAAAATCAGTAGTTCAAGTTGTACCTGCCTATTTAATATCATGCTTTCATTTAACTAAATCTCTTTGCATGGAAATGCAGACCATGATTCGTAAATTCTGGTGGGGCTCTCAGCTGGAGACCAAATGCCTCAACTAGATAAGATAGGAAGAGCTGTGCAAGGAAAAGGCAGATGGAGGCATGGGATTCAGAGACACTCACTCTTTTAATTTGGCTCTTCTTACTAAACAAGGTTGGAGGTTGATTCATCATCCAAACTCACTAGCTGCACGAGTTCTTAAAGCTAAGTATTTTCCAAACTGTGAGTTTCTAGTTGCGAAAGCTGGGCCAAAGCATCTTTGTTATGGAGAAGCTTCCTTGAAGAAAGAAAATTGTTGTCTTAAGGAGTAAGACGAAGGGTAGGTAATGGGTTGGATGTTAGAGTTTGGGAAGATCCTTGGTTACCAATGCATATCTCTTTTAGAGTTTCCCAAACAAAACAGGAATTATGGCCCCATGCTCGAGTGAGAGACCTGATAGATTATAACTCAGGACAATGGAACACCTAGTTATTAAAATTGTTATTTTTTGATCATGAAGTGGAGCAGATTTTGAAGATTCCACTCTCTATGCAATGGCCAAAAGATGACTTAATCTAGCATTACTCTCAGGATAGAGTTTTTACAGTCAGATCTGCCTACTTTCTGGCATTACATATGAAGGAAAGACTTAAGAATATAGGCTCTTCATCATCAACGAAGAAGGAGCAACTATTTTAGAAAGGGCTGTGGAGACTTAAAGTTCCTCCTAGAGTTCGTATGTTCTTATGGAAGACATGCAGAGGGATTCTAGCAACCAACCAAAACATCAAACAAAGAGCTAAGGATTTTAACAGCAAATGTAGGAGATGTGGGGACCAAATTGAATATGACAGTCACATTTCTTTGAATGCCAGGAAGCTCAACAAGTGTGGAGAGTAATTACTTCAGTCAATGTTCCCAGAAGAAAGGATTTCTCATCCTTTAAAGACTGGTTTGCATTATTGATGAAA
Source organism: Mitragyna speciosa (assembly GCA_024721245.1). Taxonomy (NCBI): domain Eukaryota; kingdom Viridiplantae; phylum Streptophyta; class Magnoliopsida; order Gentianales; family Rubiaceae; genus Mitragyna; species Mitragyna speciosa. Next base: position 26,511,163 of record CM045553.1, on the reverse strand, counting down.
CAAAGGGAAACATATATGCTTGAGTATATAGCAGTTATTCTTTGGCTTATCTGGAATTCCAGATGTGAAGCAATTTTTGAAGGTGTTGAAAGAGGAGCAAATTTGATCGTTAAATATAGACAATCTTTCCTGTAAGAGTACCAGTCATTGCAACGTCAACAAGGAGCTTTCAATGGTTATCAGAGAGTCTCTACCTCTGATAGCAAAAGGAATCCCCCTAATGAAGGCTTTCTGAAGTTCAATGTGGATGCCTCATTTTCAGATAGAGGAGCTAGTATTGGTATAATCATCAGAGATCATTATGGCGAGATTCAAGCAATGATGATAGAAAACACTCCAAACTGTGCTGATGTTGAGCATGCTGAAACTATGGCTTTTCTAAAAGCTTTAGAGATGGCAGCAGATCTTGAAGTTACTCATTTTGAATTAGAAGGAGATGCCCTTTGTGTGGTGAAGAAAATCAACAACTCTGATTATGATCTCTCATGTACTGGTCATATTATACACTTGATTAGGGAGCTTAAACAGGGTTATTCGGATCTAATAATTAGTCATGTTCACAGATAGTATAACAAGCCTGCTCATGAAGCCTCTGAGCTAGCTTTGTCTATTAATTCTAGATGTCTGTGGTTTTCAAACTTTCCTACGGTTGCTGTAGCTCTTGCTGATCTAGTTGAATGAAATGGATTTTTCTTATTAAAAAAAAAAACTTTTAGGTAACAAAAGGCTGATGTCAGCAAAAAATATTAAATTAAAATCCTAAATTGCCTTCTTGTCAAAAACTTAAAAAAATAAGAAAAATAATTCTTATGCTGTTGCCCATTACCACTGCGTCACCACTATGCCACCACTGCGTTATCACAATGGAAGGGTGATTTTTTCTAGCAACTTAGAAGTCTCAATAACCTCCTTTTGAGACCAGACTCTTTCTTTCCCTTGGTGAAGATAGATTAAATATCAAGGAGAAGAGACCTCCATCATAACCTAAAAACAACTTCAATATCACCAATATCAATACCAGCCAAATTAGACTTGTAGATCACAAATATTCTCAGAAGTCTCAATTCCATTTCAAGGCTTACAAATTGAGGAAACTTATACCAATAAGAATTATGATTATGGAGCACATTCAAAATATCATCAACACTAGCTATAAAACAATTCATGTTCTTCATAGGAGTTCGTTCATTTTCTTTTTTTTTTTCCCCTACCCCCTTACTCTCTCACTAATGAAGCAACATCAAATGATGGAAAGAAAGTGATGAAAGAAAAGCAAAGATGAAATAAAGTAAAGTCTAGCAACCCTTATTTTGGTTTTCTTTCATCTACACTAATAATAAAATAAATTATAAATAAACAAAAAATAACATAAAAAACAATGCATAGTTTTTCCTCTCCCTTCAGCTGGACTACAGAGAAGGGAGGAGGGAGAGAGGGCTGACATCGAAGAGATGTAGAAAGAGGGTAGAGAAGATGAGGGGATTAGTTGAATAGAGAGAGTACTTGGCTAACGAGGAAGGGAAGAAAGGCTATCAGTAGACCGGTTGAAGGTACGGGGGATTAGCAGCAAGAAAAAAAAGACGAGGGAGGAGAATGAAGTAGGAAAGAGGGAAAAAAATGGAGGGAGAAAATATGGGGGTTTAGCAGTAGGGAAAAGGGGAGAGGGAGAGAAGGCGGTAAAAGAGGGGGAAAGGAAGGAAGCAAAAATACAGCAGAAGGGAAAAGGCCTATAGGCTTTTTTATTATTTGTATTTGGCTTTAAGGTTACAATGGTCATTTTACACAAGGAGGGGAGGTTAGTATAGTATCTAATACCTCAGGGGAGCTAGATGTAATTGTCAGAAACTTCAAGGGAGTTGTCTAAAATTATCCCATTCTATATATTGATAGCAACTCATAAGCAAATTGTGCGTATTGAAATGAAATAAAAAAATGTTTTTATTTATTGGAAGAAATTATGTTTCACACAAAGAATTTCATGAAACGATTTACTCTATATATATTTTTTAAATCAATCTCACTTGAAGGCACAATTCCATTGATAATTGGAAAGGCCACATAAACCCTTTTTTCCTTTACTTTAATCTGAGTCATTGAGACCAAAATTAATAATTATTTCCTTTAGCAAATAATTTTATATATAATTTCTGGCTAAAAGCTATTTTTAATAGCCACTATAAGCATATTATGCATATTAATATGTTTTCCCTTAGTATTTCAATATTCAAAGGAAATAAGAACTCAAAATTTCAATTTAGCAAGAAAGGCAATGATGTAGTTTGACAATTGATGAATTCAAAGTTAATCTTAAGCACAATACATCAAATTTTATTGCTCAAATTGGCACATTACTTTTCTAATTAAAAAAAAACCACGATGTTGGATGAGTCAACTCAAGAGTTTACAAAAAAAATTATGTTATTGTATTTCCCCAGTTGTTTCTGATATAAGGTTGCCAAGTGCTTAAGGTTTTTTAGTATACCTCCCTTTACAAAAGGGTATAACTAGAAACAAAAGTATTCCATGAAAAGCAATAACTAGAGTAAAACTTGCCTCCAATTTTTGCATCTCTTAGTATTTGCTGCTTAATCTCTTAACCTATCAGTTTTAATCATAAGCAAAATAATATGCAATGAACCCCAATAGAAATTTTACAATAAAATTCAATAATGAAAAATCTCAATAAAAAGGAAATTGTGTTTTGCCTTTTGTGAATTCCTTCCCCTTTATGACTCAATCAGATATGGTGAATTAAGGTATGTCTAACATTAACATATTACAGAAGACAGCCAAAAGTAAAATCTGAAGAAAAAATGGCTAGTAAAACTTTGGGCTAAAAGACGCTTCCAATGGTTTATCTGAGTTGTTAATAGTGATGGCCTACTGAACTTTGACCAAGTAAATATAGTTGAACACAATTGTTGCATGGGCAAAAATGCCTTTACTGTAGCCTTTAAGTTTTGTGCGAAGTTATTGCTCTTGAGGCAATTTCAATGTGATCATTGGCTTCGAATTGCTTATTAGAATGCATTCAGTTTAACAACTTTGACTATGTAATTTTTGTGGATCATCTAACTTCATAGTTAAAATTAAGGATAATCCTGAATAATCTTCAAATCTTGCATGAATCTAATGGAGCAATGTCAAATGATTTAGCAACAGCTTTGCTTCTCAAGAAAAAGGGAATATGCTGATAGCTTTTCAACTCTTGTCATAGAACTGCCCTATAGTTAAAACGTTGTCACATAACTAGCCCTATAAGCCCACTTTGACTACTTGATGACTAAGACTAAGGTGTGCTTGGGCATTTTTCTTAGTTTCTTTTCTCTGGTAGTTAGAGGGTTAAAAGGAGAAAATGCTAAAAATGAAAACGAGCATTTTTACTTTTGGACAAATTTCCATACTCAAAAGAGAGTCTCGAAAATAATGAAATTCGAAAAAAAGGAAGTTTTTATGGATAAATAGTACATAGAGTCTAACTTTTTTTGACAGCAATAGTTTATTTCATCATTCTTTCGTGCCAAGATATTAATATATGATAAATGACAATAGTAGATTGATGGCATAAATTTATTATAATGACAGCATTTTCTTGCAATTAATTTCCGAGATCAATATTGGCTTTGAAGTGAGAATGCTTCTAGATAAAGGGGAATCCAAGGCCAGGGAGTTATTAGTTCCACTTTTCCTTAATGATCAACCAAAAAAACAAAAAAAGAAAATGAATTCATGCAAATGATTGAAATTTAATTAATAAAGGTATCAACTCTTTCATTAACATATTATTAATTCCCAACCCAACACACATCTTGTTCTAAAACTACACAGTACACTAATGTTTGTTTTGAAGGTTACTATCATTACCATTTTTACTTTAGGCCCATAATCAAAATCTGTGAAGGCTTTCTTTTATTTGACAGCAGGCTGTCCAAAGAAAGAAAGGGCTAAATAAGCCCTAGAAGTAAAAAAAAAAAAAAAATGGCATTCGACACGTGGCATAATATAAAGGAATGGCTGTTTCAAATTTAGATTTCATTGCATTTAGCTAAATTAATAGGCATAATCAATTTGTGCGCGTATAATACAATTATAATTAGTTATAGGGAGCACTATTTATATCCACAATCCTATAAAATCACAATCTGACTCAGGGAGCATATTGATTACATATGGCAACGGTTTGGGTCTAGACCCAGATCTGACCCGAGCTCATTATTTTTTTTGGATATAGGTATATATATCATTATGTTTACTTGACTTGCGTTCGAGCCCATTTTTCTATAATAAAAAGCTGGTTGAATACAGAATATTCCATTCTGACCTGGAACCTTTTAAATAAACAATAATTATATATGTGTGTGTGTGTGTATGTATGTATGTATAAATGCTTCATACAAAGTTCTTTTTTTTCAAAGGATAAAAGATGTCAAAATATTTAATTGTTTGTTAAAATACATTCCCATGTTATCCTTCAAATTATATGTCTATGTATGTATGTATATATAAATGCTTCATACAAAGTTCATTTTTTCAAAGGATAAAAGATGTCAAAATAATTTAATTGTTTGTTAAAATGTATACCCATGTTATCCTTCAAATTATATGTCCATATTCTTGTTTAGGACATAACAAAATCATAGTTCAAGAGGTAAAAATGAACAAATTTTTTTGACCCTGAGGTCATTATATTGACTCCTGATATTCTCTTAACATATTGATGAAGGAATGAGTTGTGATCAAATTACCGTAAATGTTTCAAAAACATTGATATCTATCCTAGCAGAATAAAGTTGTGGAAGTCAGCTGTTCAACGGATTCTTCATCAACTTGGAAGGCCTTAGTTAAGGATAGACAAGTTCAATTAACAACTTTAGGAGTCAGCAATTTCTTTTTTGAAGTATTTTTAGTCCCAACTTAGATTTAATTTCCAAAGCCCCACAAACAAGTATTGCAATCAATTTTGATTTAAAGAAAAATTTGTAATTTTAACTTATTTGCTATACTTACATGGAAGCAAAGGAATGTGTGTTTTGTTCATCTTGCTAAGAAGAGTTAAATATGCCGCGAAGGCCTAATGTGATTGAAGATCACCTGCTTCACTGAGAAATCAGCTTGTAGTTGATGTAACTGGAGTTGATCCCCTACATATTAGCCCTCCATAGCACAAAAAAAAAAAAAAAAAAAAATCTAGTTGATACGCTCTTTAAGTATACTTTTCAAATTCTTTTGTATAAATTTCAATTGCTATTTTAGCAATTTAACATCATTGCTTTTCATCCTCTTTTGCTACCCCAGATTAGCCTTGATAACAAAGCTCTCATACCCCTAATATTTTATGAAGATATCAAGTACTCTGTAATGGCTGCTCTGTGTGTGTGTACAGGAATTCAAATGAATCACTTTTCAATGTAATTTATTCGGTCCCATTGGCCCTAGACTTAGACTGATGCCTAGCAAGGCCCATTTAAAACAGTAGTAAATGTTAAGTTGAAATTGCTTTTTCAAAATTGCAATATAAATTACATAGGCTCTCGTTTCTTTACTTCTAAAAGGTCACTTTTGAACCAAATGAACTTGAGAATAGGGATTAATGCGATTCTAAAAAATTAGCAGGTAGTTACATAATTGTAAAAATTACAAGAACGCCATTGTAATTTTCTCTTATACTAGTCAGAAAACTTACTACAAAACATTTGGCCGGTTAAATTCACTTTACCATCTTTTGACAATACATAGATTTATACTTTTGTATCCTAAACATCAATTTAGAACACTTTGCTCCCTAATCTTTTTGTTCTATCCCACCTCCCATTTGTTAATGGTAATCACAAAATCAATGGTTCTTCTTCTCTCTTCCTCTTTTGTGCTGCCTACCACCAGTATTAATGCAGCTCAATAATCAGACAATTATCAAGTTTAACAAAGTTTAACAAGAGAGCAATAAAGGCAGGAGAAAATGAATAATTTTACAGAGAAAATAATAGCTGGGTCAAAATGGAACGCATTACAAAGTTTAGGATAAAAAAGTTGCACAAACTATAGAGTTTAAAGTCCTAAAAAAACAGAGTTTAATGTGCAAATTGACTCTAGGGTATAAGTGAGATAAGATTAAAGGTGAGACGTAAAGTGTTCAAAATTAAAATTTAAGGTGTATGATAGAAATTGATATAAAATTCAGTTGAGCAAATATGGAATTAACCCGAATTTTGGCTTTATTTCGCACACCAAATGAGGTTTGGATCAGTACAAAGTGATGATTGCTGTAAACTTCTCATGGCGCAAAGAGGAATTAACGCAACTATTGGGGCACCAGATGAGATTAGGATCAGTTAAGTGCCAAAATAACTTGTTACTGTAGTAAATAAGATAAAAAACCATTGTCCCAAACCGCAGAAGGTAAGCACACAACACATCTTCTCCTCTTTTCCTTAAACCAACAGTCCTACCTTCACATAATTTGCCACTTGAATCTCTCATCCAACCCCATTTTCATCTTAATATATCCACCTTTTGTCGCTTGAATTTCCAGAGGGCGAAGAAAATAAAGGAAAAAGAGAGGGTGTAAAAAGAATTCCCATTTCTTATCTACATTATGAGAGTTGTGACCCCTCCCACCACCACCGCCGCTCCCGGCGGCGGCGGTGGTTACAGGAACCAAGATGCAGAATTGCTATTTCGGACAAAACCCATCTCGGAAATCCGAAAAGTAGAGGCAACCACGCGGAAAGAGATCGAGGACAAGAGCGAGGAGCTGAGGCAACTGGTGGGGAATAGATACCGAGATCTCATAGATTCAGCCGATTCCATCGTTCAAATGAAGTCTACTTGTGAGTCTATTTCTGCTAACATCTCCACAATTCATCATTCTATAATCAGCACGCTTTCTGCATCAATTGATACTCCTAAATCAATCAGTTCCAAGGCCAATTCCAGCAGGGCTCGGATTTACGGCATTGCATGCCGGGTTAAGTATCTTGTTGATACCCCAGAAAATATTTGGGGTTGTCTTGATGAATCAATGTTTATGGAATCTTCTGCTCGATATATTCGTGCAAAACATGTTCATGATAATCTGATTGCTGTGAATAATTGTAATGGTATTGGTGGTGGGAAATTTGTGGATAATACTAGTATTAGGAATAATAGCAATTACAATGTGTTGTCGAAATTTCCTTTGCTTCAGCATCAGTGGCAGATTGTGGAGAGTTTTAAAGCTCAGATCTCGCAGAGGAGTCATGAGAGGTTGTTGGATCAAGCCCTCCTTCTTGAGCTTGGGATTAATGCTTATGCTGATGCTCTTGCTGCTGTTGCGATTATTGATGAGCTTGATCCGAAACAGATTTTGACTTTGTTCTTGGATTCACGAAAGTCTTGTATTTCACAGAAATTGTGTGGTTGTTCTAATAACGTTAATACAGATAGTTCGGAGGTGATTTCGGTGTTCTGTCAAGTGTTGAAGATAATTCAGGTTACCATAGGGCAAGTGGGGGAGTTGTTTCTGCAGGTACTGAATGACATGCCTTTGTTTTATAAGACCATTTTGGGTTCACCCCCCGCTTCTCAGTTGTTTGGGGGGATTCCAAATCCTGATGAGGAAGTCAGGTTGTGGACAACATTTAGGGATAAATTAGAATCTACAATGGTAATATTGGACAGAGATTTTATTTCAAGAACTTGTTCTGATTGGTTGAGGAATTGTGGAAAGGAGATTGTGAATAATATCAATGGGAGGTGTTTGATTGATGTGATTGGCAGTGGAAAAGAGCTTGCTTCGGCTGAAAAGTTGATAAGAGAGACCATGGACAGTAAGCAAGTGTTGCAGGGAAGTTTGGAGTGGCTTAAGAGTGTTTTTGGTTCAGAGATTGAATTGCCATGGAAAAGGACACGTGAGCTTGTATTGGGTGATGACTCTGATCTCTGGGATGACATATTTGAAGATGCTTTTCTTCAGAGGATGAAAGCTATTATTGACACTGGATTTGAGGAGTTGAACAGAGTCGTGAATGTGGTGGAGTCAGTTCGGTCTACTGGGGAAATTCCTGGTAATGCTGATTTCCTGGCTTACTTGAATAGAGCTCCTAATGCTGGTGGGGTCTGGTTTATTGAGCCAAATGTTAAAAGGGTTGGTTCATCACAGTATCCTGAGGAGAATGATTTTCGTACCTGTCTCAGTGCTTACTTTGGGACAGAAGTCAGCCGAATCAGAGATGCAGTGGACAGCCGATGTCAAAGTGTTCTTGAAGATCTCCTCTTTTTCCTTGAGTCCCCAAAGGCACCTATAAGGTTGAAGGATTTGGCGCCATATTTACAGGACAAATGTTGCAGAAGCATGTCAACCATATTGAGAGAACTTGAGAGTGAGCTAGACCTACTGTATTCTGACCTGAAAAATGTGAATCAGGAAGGTGCCTCCGCACCTCCAGCTGCCATAATTGTTGAAATGTCTTTATTCATTGGTCGACTTTTGTTTGCTTTCCAAAAGCACTCTAGGCATGTGCCTGTGATTCTTGGTTCACCAAGATCATGGATGAGTGAAACTGTTGATGGTGTATCTCTTAAATCCCCAGCTGTTTTGAAATATTCTAGATCATCTTTTGACTCCTACACGATTGGTAGTCCAGGAAAGAAAATGCTTGACTCCCCCAGAAGGCAAACTTCTCAGGCAGCATCTGCTTTGTTTGGAATAGATGACAATTCATGCCCACAACTTGAAGAACTTAGCAAAACAACCCAAGATCTGTGCATCAGAGCCCACAATTTATGGATATCATGGGTCTCTGATGAGCTTTCAAGAATTCTCTCAGCAAATCTGAAAAAAGATGATGCCTTGTCGGCAGCTGCACCCTTGAGAGTGAGTGGCTTCTTCTATTTATTCTTGCCACAATTTGTTTCCCCACTATATGCATGTCTTTGAGAAGTTTCTTTTCATTTTCTGTGTCCTGCTCTCATTAAGCGATCAACAATTGATTGGACAAGATGGATCCTGAATATGCTGATTGTTTCTTTCTGTTTTTTCTTTTCACTCCATTGGGTTGAAGTTAAGGCATTGTCCTACTTCATCAAGTTTGGATTTTGGTAGATATGGCAGCAGATATGTTGAGTTTTCATTGAATTTGCCTACATTCCTCATATGACTGGTTGGGTTTTGGTATCCCATTTAATGGTTACTAGGGGTTTTATGAAATGCATAGCACCTCTTTTACTTGTGGAAAAAGAAAGTAAGGAATATAAGGACATCTTATCTGGCTGTCTTTCGCTAATACAGCGGGAAATTGGTTGCAGTATAACTCCATTTTGATTCATAAGATTTAATTAGCTCTATCCATCTTCTGTAAATTATCTTCAAATATTTGACTCCTCTGCATCTAAAGAAGTATATACGATTGAAAATTACGATTAAAAAAAAAATTATTTTAGCCATTAGTTAGTGATGGGAGGACAATAATGTAGCTAATTATAAGAGTTTTTTTGATGAATGCTTTATGTGATTGGCAACTAATTTCTCTAATGTATAGCTTGTATGCTAGAAAAGGTAAATTTGGATGAAGTAATTTCTCAAATGCAGGTTTTGGATGAGTTCTGTTACCCTAGAGAAAAGATAATAGTGTTTTTATCTCCCTGTTCTGAGATATAATGTACTTAAGAGAAGAGAAAGGATTTGCATCACAAAGGTTAAATGTCACATTTTTTAGCAAGAGAAGAAAACCATAGCATGCTATTAGAAGCTTATTTCTAGGTGGTAAATGATATTAATTAATCTGAAACTACTAACAAATTTTGGTTAGTCGGCCTTTTTAGTTCATGATGGGCCTATAACAGTGTCATCTGTGAGTAAGAGTACATAAATCAGCTTTTATTTTGCTTTTATATTTCTCATCCAGGAAATATGGAATCCAAACAGTGGTTATATCATCTCTCTCCGCAAGTGCTCTTCTATTTAGCTAATATGAATGTTATTTGAGATGATGAAATCCAGGTTGTTAAGGTATTTTCCTTTGTAGTTGGATTAAAGAATATTGGCAATATCCTGTGCAGACGTGAATGGTGTGTGGCTTTGCAAAATAGTTATTTTGTATTGAAATTCATCAAGCAAAAAAATTGTCGTTCCTTTAGTTCTCTCTCTCTTCTTTTTCCTCCCCCCTTTCTATGCTAGTGGCTGTTGGTTGAAGTAGGTTTATACTTGGCAGGATCAGGATTCTGTGTCACTACCTAGCCAAAAAATGTGGTACTTTTCGAGGGTAGAATGTTTCAGACTACACAGCCAACAGACATTCCCAAACTGCATAATTTGTTGGGGTAATATAAATTTTCTACTTTCATATAAGAACTGCTATGAGACATAATTTTGAAAGTTAGATATGATGCTTGAAAATCTAAGAAGTTATTCTTTTTAGATATTGGTTATTTGTTCAAAATATTTCATACCTAATATTGAGACTGACCTGGGGTTTTGGGTTGCCAAATATTATATTTTAAATTCTATGGTTGCACATCAAATTTTGGAACAGCCATATTGATTTGTAATTGGCTGGGTGTTTAGCTTTTGCCCAACCAAAAAAAGGGGGAAAAAATGGCTGAGGTGCCAGCATTCCTTGTCTAGCATATCTCACTGGGTCTGTGGTGCTTGCTTAAGTTGCTTGGTTGGGAAAATAAGTTATCGCTGTTGCATCTTTTCTTACTACAAACAGCTAGCCTGATGATCCATTTAGAAATTTGTTGGGAAAATAAATATCTCTTGATTGATTACTCCAAAATCTTTGGAGATTATTAAATTATGATATCTTTTGTTTTATAATTTTGAAATCCTTTGCTTTTCTTTATCCTTAAAATCTTAATTTTCTGAAAATTCTGAAGGTGTATTACACAGTAATATTTAATGAGTGTGCCGACAAGCTTACTGCTCTCTGCTAAGTAGATAGAATTGTGTGATTCTGGGCTTTAATTGGTGGGTAATGTTTATCCTTCTTTCCCCTTTTTATAATTATTCTGTTTTTTTTTTTTCCCACTTGTTGTACATGCATTGTTTATTGATAAAAAGTTGGATAGATAAGATACTATTTTTGTGGTTATGTTATGCCAACTCAAACTTCATACCTGAATGTTGTTTCTGAAATTGAAGCTCTTTTCAATTATTTTGTCAGGGTTGGGAGAAGATTGTTGTCAAGCAAGAGCAGCTGAATGAAGGCGAATCAGACATACAAATATATCTTCCATCTATGCCTTCTAATTATATTAACTCTTTTTTGTTCCAAGCATGTGAAGAAATTCATCAAGTTGGTGGTCATGTACTTGACAAACCTATTCTACAACAGTTTGCTTCGAGACTATTGGAAAAGGTTTGTAAATTAGCTTTTCTTTTGTAGTTGCATATCCTCTGAAATTGTTGTTGCATATTATGCGATATTTCCCAGCCCTTATAGTCGTCTTTAAGAGGACATACTTAGCAGTAGTTTTTGGTGAAGATCATATCCCATTACGTTTGTTGTAAGGTGGTCTTCAAATGTACTCATCTGTTCTTTCACAAATAAGTAGCAAAAGTTAAAGTTTAATTAATGTATAGCGCAAGGATGATGAATATCCACGCAACTAGACTTGGATATTCCCCGTTCATTTCTATAAAGAAGTCAAGATTATGCTTGGAGAAAAGGGTGTATATTGTTTAAGAGCTAGGTAATTATCATTTCTGTTGGCAGATGGTTGTTTAGAAACAAATGAGTATGGAAATGCTTGCAGCTGATGTAGCAGTTTAGGATTTTTTTTTTTGGGGGGGGGGGGGGGGGGGTTGATATGGTTGGGTTTTGTTCTTGGGAGGACTATATTCAATTTTGAGAAAAATTTTAAGGGTGCAGTTCCTAGTTTTCGTAATAATCTATAATAATTTTCCTAATGGGAAACGTGCCTGCCCCCACCCAGTGTTCCTTTTGGTTAGCCGTCAGCCCGTCACTTGGGATGGTTCAACTTTAACATGGTTTTCTTTTTTTTTTCGCGGCGGGTAACCCCCCCCCCCCCCCCCCCCCGGGGGGGGGGGTTAATTCCTCCAGAACTGCATGTTCTTCTGGCAGATGGTATTTCATTGCAATTTAATGCAATGTTTTTCATCTAGCAATTCTAAGAGGAGCTTTTTGGCCCTTTCGTATTAAAAATTACTGCAGGGGATTTTGTCCCAGCTCTTCGTCTTTTATCATCCTTCTTAATAATGTCTGTCATGTATTTTGATCAGGTGATTGGGCACAAATGAAATGTAGGACAAATGAGAAGTTGTATTCTGGTGACAAAGATAACCAGGATTTGTTATGTTATAGACTGGAATATTAGATTTCAAATTGGGGTGAAATAAATAAAGTATTGTGCTCCAACCAAAAGTAGAAGTGACTTAGTTTTTGTTGCTTCAAGTTGAGCTGATAAATAGTTTGAGTAAATAGGTGTAGCAATGGCAATTTTTTGGAAATGATTATCATGAAATCAGGTCTAGAAAAGGCAAAATGGAAAGTAATGAAAGAGTTAAAAAAAAAATAAAAATGGAAACCATATGTTATGGCTAGTAGTGCACATGCAGTTTTGAGAATATAGATAGAAACAAAGACAGAATTTTTGCGGCGAGTAGTGGGAATGGCTTGGTCTGAGATCATTGTTTGTGTGGAACAAATATGCTCTTATTCTCTGGGTAGTGGTACCGTTTAAGTTAAATACTTGACAGAGTCTTCCCCATGGATGTTATTTGTTAATATATGTGGAACTTGTTTCGAAGGTGATGTCTATTTGATCAAGTTACTGACAATTTTTTGATCACTTGACAGCATTATTAGTAACTTCATCTTGTTTAACTGTTAGGTCATTGATATTTATGTGGGTTTCCTGGAAGAATCTAACGGATCTCAAGTGTCTGAAAAGGGAATTGTACAAATTTTATTGGATATAAGATTTG